>OZ026822.1:79082-430932 GCA_964023185.1 Macaria liturata
TGTGTGTGTTTATTAGTGATTCCAAAAGGTTTAACTTCTCGTCAGGCTGTCTAGTGGATCCATCGCAGGGGGTTACTAACTCGCAGGCTGTTTACTTGCAGGTACTTACTCGAGCTGTGCCCTGCGCGGCGGCGGCGACGGCGCGAGGCAGACATGGAACAAACATCGGACATGTCAGTAAGCAGGCACACTCTTCACGCATCGTACTTAAGTTATTGGAAACAAGTCAACATAATTATTCATGTTGTCTCTACTCCCTGTAGATCGTTGCTGTATAAAACTGATGTGTTATGATTACAGAATAATCTAGTTCTCTGTTGTGAGTCTGTTCTATGCGAATGTGTTTATTGTGCCATTCCTTTGGTGTAGAAGTTCAGAACCTATTGACGCGTGCAACAATACATACAGTTGTTCGTTATACAACAATGTTCCTAGTTGCGGTGGCGCCACTTTTCCGGCTGAAGTGAGTTTTTAGTTAGTGTTAGGCGTGGATGGTGCATGAATGGTCGATGTCGGCCTCAAAGCCGCGGGATCCGGCTTCAAGCCCGGCGCCGGAACAAAGCGAATGGAAGTGAACAATTCAGTTTTATTCTTATTAAAAGTAAGTTCAGTAGCAGTACTCGCATTCTTAATTCAAAGCAAAACCTTTCCAAATGTACATTAATCGAATAACTATTATGTTAAGTACATTGTGTTTTAAAATGTTTGATGGAACAGCTCCTTTTTTACAGCTTGTATAAACTGTGAACACAAATTGTATCCCCCACATGGCCCTGTATGACGTCATACAATAATATATTCACGTGACATTCAGGTAGTTTGTTAGCGAGAGCAATTTTAGTTTATTAGTTTAGGCGGAGTTTAGTTGAGTGGAGGAGGAGCATGGACGATATTTGTTTGTGGCGGTTATAGCGCTTGTAATGAGGGAAACTTAGTTGGGAATCAACTGAATCTATCTGCGTAACGGAACCATCATCATCACCGGCCTTATTGCATCAACGAGAGATGATTTATGTAACATGTAAAATAGCCTTTATTTCTACTGCTACAAAATGACTTAATATGGTACTTATATGATACATTTTTATTTTTAGTAGTTTTATAAACTTTAGTATAATTCTGTATTTATTTTGTTGGCAGAAGTTGCCTGTATGGCATAGGCCTCCCCTGTTTTCTCTTCTCTCTATTTTTTCTATTTTTTTTTTTTTTTTTTACGTGGGATAGGTTTACGTTTGACTACAGCCTGCCTGATGTTAAGCATTGCTGCAGCCTAGGGTGTAACACGTTTACCCAGAAGATACCTATTAACTCTAGATTTGAAAACCCCTGGATTGTAGTTCGCAGGAAACACAGCTTCTGGTAAAGTGTTCCAAAGCTTTGCCGTCCGTACAATAAACGTTGAGGCAAAGCGCTGTGTTCGATACTTCGGCACTTCCACCATAAAACGGTGTCTACCTGCGGACTTTCTGCTTGTTCGGTTATAGAAGGGAGCTGAGGGAATCAGTTCATGTAGCTCCTCTGCACACTCTCCGAAATGAATTCGATAAAAGACCGACAGACTGGCCACCTTGCGGCGATGTTCCAAACTTTGGAGTTTTGCCTTCTTAATGGTGGTTTTACCTACTAACCTCTTAGCTCGCGTCTCAATCGAATCCAACGCCTCTAGCTGGTATTTTGCTGATCCATCCCAAAGATGCGAGCAGTACTCCATGCACGACCGAACTTGTGCTTTATACAAGGTAAGCAACTGTTCCGGATGGAAGTACCGACGCACCTTCGAGAGGATACCAAGCTTTTTGGCAGCCAATTGAGCCTTTGACTCAATATAGGACCCAAAATTTAACGACGAGGTAAGGGAGACTCCAAGTAGGTCCAGTTGGTCTGTGATTGGAATCGAAACATTCCGGAAAGTAGGGGCCAGGTGGAACGGCCTCTTTTTGGCGGAGAAAAGACACGCCTGCGTCTTAGTGGCATTGAATCTGACCAGGTTGGCATCGCCCCAATCGGAGACTGCCTGAAGAGAAAGATTCATGCGTTTCTATTCCTTCGGTTCATTTCTTGCGAGTAAAATGTATTAATAAAACTAGACATTGTAACTTCTAAAATTTTATAAAACTAAATGTTATAAATTCAATTTGACGAGATATTGTAATTTGTGTAGCATATTCTGTGATATTAGTACTTATACCTATACCTATGTATGTTACAACTTTACATTATCAATAAAGATTCTTTATCTTTATGAACATAGTTATCTTTTTCTATTTTGTCTTCAAGTTTCACATATTCTTCTTACATATAGCAAATTGTTGATAGTACTTGGATGAGATTATTACAGGGGGGTTTAGTCTAACTTCTCGTCGGTGACCGGCCGGCTTGGAGAAGGAGGAGAGGGGCTTCTTGCTTGTTTTAATTTTTGTTGCTTGTTGTTACTTGCAGTAGGTATTTCGTAGCTTGTTGTGGGTCTGTTTGTTGGACTTTCTTGTAGAGTTGTCTGCGAAGGCCGAAGGAAGGTAGCTGGTAACATTATCTGATTTTGTCTTCTTTTTTGCTTGTCTACTTTTTTGTATTACAGTAGATGCTTTGGTAGTTTTGGTATACTCAGGAGATTCAAGAGAGCCCTCTTTTGTTGGGCTGCACTGAACCCATACTGGAGCTCTTTAATGATTTGAGTGTGACAATTTTATCAAAGTGTATAGCTACTTTTTGTCCAGCTTTTTGCGCTTTTAACAGATCACCTTGAAGCTCCTTCCGTTTTTGAAGAACTTCAGGGGAAAAATCTTCTTTTAAGTAAATATCTGTGCTCAAAAGACAATTTTTTGTTACGAAGAATCTCCAGTTTTTTGCTCATAGTCGATATTGTGACTATAATTGGACGGATTTTGCCATCGGATTTTTTCCCCACTCTATTAACCGATTCGATTTCCCACTTGCTGCAAGAAATATCCATGTTTTTATTTATGATGTGCAATATTAGATCGACTAGGTCGTCATACTTTTGTTCATTTTCTAGAACTCCGAAGAAAACTATGTTTTTCTTTCGTAATTGTCTATCTAAATATTCAATGATTTTCTGTTGTTTTTTTTCAGTTTTTCTTCAATCATATTTTGTCTTTTTTCAATTTGTGCAAATTTCTCATCAATATTTTTATTAATGGAATCCTTTATATTTCCCTCCATCTGTTTCATGTAATGTTTTTGAGATTTGATATCTCCTTGAATGTGGTGCAAAATTTTCATCATTTCTTCCATTTTATGAACAGGGATAAAATATGGTACAAGTAAAGTCCTCTATCAGCTTTATTTGTTACTAATTAAATTAGATGCGGATCGAAGATCACTTTGAAAGGAGTTTGTTGAAGTGCTTCAAACAATTTTCAATAGATAGCGCCACTTGTTCTATTATACGTAAATTTCTATATATTTTGTCAAAATTTGCCCAAATTTCAACCCCATTCACTTGAAACACTTCACTAGTACAGCTATCGCACTGACTGACCTCAGAAACATAAGATTTGTGCAGTTTATGTATCAAGTATAGGTACTGTCTTTACAACTGCGCTCAAGGGTAAATAAGCCAAGCGATTAAATAGTAAAATGTTAATATCGAACGAAGAAATTTATACATTACTTTAACTTGTTTTGCACGAATAAATGACAGTAAAATTATTTTACTCGTAGCCAGTGATGAAGTGAACTAGAAAATTAACAAAATAAATAAACATTCAACTTAAAAATAAACAAAAAGTAATTATGTATGTAAGTATGGACCATAGATTATTCTCGAAGCAGTTGTTTAGAAACATTCCATAAAGTCATAGAATTGACATTCACACAATAATATTTTGATTTCTTATCTTTTCCTTCAATACTCGTATTATCTGTTTACTTACTGAGTCAAACAGTGTGAGATCTTCGAGTAGGTACCTACTTGAACTTACTGTCTAACTCTGTGGTCTAACTCCTCAAGTTACTCCTTATAATCAAGGAAGGTGAATCTCTCTGGCAAGTTTTACATACCTACGTGTTATTATAAAATATACAAAATTTTTATAATAGTGAGTATTTCATTTTATTGTGGTCGTCTTAAAACTGTGTGGTAGTCAATCAAGTTCGCTTGCCTAGAAGTAATAGATCTATCTCTCTCTATACAAATAACTTGTAGTTAATAAAGCATAGAAATGAGTTGGTCAGTATGCGGTGTGGTGCGGAGGTCCCTTTAATTCAAGCTAATGATCTGAATCGGTCCCTTGTTGGAAGCAACACGGTGTTACCACAGGTGCTGCAGGCTGGGTCAGCCAGCTTGTGGAGTGACACCGGAAGGAGGAGACTCACATTCAGTCCACACTCACCCACATACATATACATTCACATACATACATACATGCAGGTACACGACCCTTCGAGAAGGAATGTGACTCAGGAAATAAAGAGGCTCTATTTCACCTTCAAGGACACACGGACAACTTGTTAATGTCCACTTGTAAGAAACTATTGCCGGGTTATACAATTGAAATGTAATAATAAAAAATTCAAACTCAAAGCCAGTATGATACATGCTTTCATTAATTTTCCCTCATCATCAGCATATAATTCTAGCACGTCAATAATTTTCCTCGTGCGAGAGAGTTGCTAAACTAAGAGTACAGGTAGATATAATTCACGTTCAAATTGCTTTCTTTCATTAAACTCGCTACATTTTTCCTCCACTTTTAATTCAGAAGTAGTTCATTTCAATAAAGTGCGAAGTCGTGACGTCATTTCATCAAGTCACTACAAAGACAATGTTTTTAACAGACTCTTCATAACGACTAAAGGAATCCAACAATACGAACGGTTCCTAGCAATACAACAGATAATGCGTCTATTTACATTTATTTGTTAAAAGTAATGTCACACAAACATGCCGTGTTAGATCTAAGTGTTGACCTCTCGTCATAAACTGACCAATCGGCATCCAGAATATACGAGTATTCAAATGAATCCTCATGCACTTCGGTGGTAAAAATATGAATCACACAGTCATTTCATAATCATCATCATCTATATTACACGCTCGAGGCCAAGGCCTTTTCACGTGCCAGAGGCGGCAATCATGAGCAGATTCAGTATTTATTTTATCAAAATCAAAACTCACCCATTCTACTCTCTTTTTTTAAACAAGAAACGCTCACGCTTTACTACAACTTGCATGATGCTAAGCAACGTTGTAATCTACAATCTAGCGCGCTTGCCTAGAAGAAACCGATTCACTCTCGACTTGAAGACCGATAAGATAAGATATCTCTTAAATAATTCAGCGTTTTAACTAGGACTAGGAATTGAACATGTTGCTTGTACGAGTAACACAGGCCGTGGTTATTCACGACATCGTGCTATTGCCAACCGACGAGGTGGAGTCTTCTCTGTTACTATGTCTGTCGTGAGGTACCTTTAGTACGGGTTGTGAAGTGGCGTAGGTACAGGTACAAGGCGGTACTTCGCTCCTCACTACATACTTTTTATGGAACCCAGGGAAAGTGGAATTAGGTACATTGAAGGGATTACACATTCTTACGCGTACTTGTCTTATGAAAAGGTACGTATAAATATAACCCTTACATTATACAGGCTACAGTTAGTGTCTGAAATGAAAGTGTAAATGTTCTTTGTTTATTCGAGGTCGGGTGGATCGAGGCAGATGTAGTTAGGTGTTAAAATAACATTAGTATCTAATATCATGTACTATTTATATGGAAACAGTATAAAAAAATATTGCAACACCAGGTCGACAACTATCTAATCACAATAAACAGACAATATTTGTATCGCTGCATCGTTTCTTTTCTTACTTATATTTTTTAATTACAACTTATCAAAACCGCAACAAACTTCAACGTGATGTTCAAAAATTAATCGGCTAATATAAAAAAGAGCTTCTAGTCGCTTAAATATGATATAGAACGCAAAGTCCTATTAAGTCGACTAAGCGGTTACAGTTACTTTACTAAACTGTACTAATATTATAAAGCTGAAGAATTTGTTTCTTTGTTTGAACGCGCTAATCTCAGGAACTACTGGTGCGAATTGAAAAATTCTTTTTGTGTTGAATAGACCATTTATCGAGGAAGGCTTTAGGCTATATTACATCACGCTGCAACTAATAGGAGCAAAGAAATAATGGAAACTCTGGAAAAACGGGGAAAATTTTCTATCTTTGAGGGATTCCGTTGCGTGCGCTGCGAAAACGGTTCAAGTCGTGGGTAACAGCTATAATTTATAAAGCTGAAGAGGTTGTTTGTAAAAAAATATAATGCCCAAAATAACTATTCCACGCGGACGAAGTCGCAGGCACAGCTAGTATGATATAGAACGCAAAGTCCTATTATAAATAGGTCCGTACAATTAAAAGTCCCCGACGACAAATGTGGGCCCCTCTGGTACATTAGAGCTCTGTTTTGACGCTTTAATAATGGTAATACGAGCCAGAGGTAGATTTATGTGGCCCCCGCCAGCCAGTGTAGGGATCATATCTTTTAATGAAATATACATCGGGATAATTAAATTGTAATGTAATGTAACCTTATTTCATGAAATTTACACCAGAAAATTTACTCAATTAAGTTCAGTTCTAATGAAGTAAAAGTAAATTTGTTTTTGATAAGTTGAATTGCTATGCTATTATATATAATGTATACAATGAGTCAATGATGATGCTATTTTAAGACAAATTCATTAAATTTATGAGTCGAAAAATGTATTAAATTACTTGGATTAAGCCATGTTAAACGTATAATATATATTTATGTATGTTTAACTAAATCGTACAATTATATTATAATTAATATCCATTTGAATCTTATCGATATATAACTCATTTGCAAATTTATATTCATTCATTCATATTTATTATTTTGTTTTATTAGGTTATTCTTTTCCTACATCTCGCAATCAAAAGCTGGTAAATTTTAAAAGATGGCAGCCTGACAATGTTTTGATTGTTGTTCTGATGTTTGTTTTGATTTTGATCTTCTTGCAATTATTGTTTTTCGTTGTTGTTTTAATGATTTATATGTAAATAGTGTAGGATTTCAGTGAGGAATGTAACAGTAGCTTACGTAATACAGGCCCACTGAGGGACCTAGCGCGTGGCACGGTCACAAACTCATGTACAAAACTGAAATACTTAGTAAGTAAACATCTAGACACCAAGAAAAAATTTGTACGCACTATCTTTTGGCTTAATAAATTATTTTTGATTTGATTTGATTTGACATGTCAGACGATTTTAGGACGGTTTGATAAGACACCAGATATGGCCCTCCTCATTCGATAACAAGATGTAAATAAATAAATTAAGTCATTTATAAAAGTAAAAGTAACTTAAGAAACATTTTGTGGTTATGGGGTTTACGTTAGTAATACATTTTAAATTTTAAATTAAGTATTGTTCAGATTTTTATTGGGCACCCAAATTAGGGTGAAGGCCTCCTCCAAGCGCTGCCCGTTTCGTCCGTCTTGCGCCAGCCTTGTCCAGATACTGCACGCTGCCTCCTCGATGTCGTCTCGCCAACTCGCCACCGCCTTCGTGGTCGACCTCTGGATCTGGGATCTTCTGCTGGGTTCCAATGCAGTATTCGTTCACTCCATCGACCGTCTGTAGACCAAGCGACGTGACCCGCCCATTTCCACTTCAGTCGATAGAGCGACTCTACCGCGTCCAGTCTTCTTTCTAATCTTCTCATTGCGGACTCTGTCTCTCAATTTAATGTTAAGGAGAGAGCGTTCGGTGGCTCTTTGAAAGACGGCGATTTTGTCCACTACTCGCTTTGTCCAGGGCCAGCATTGACATCCATAAAGTAGAGATGGTAATATGGTGTTGTCCATCAGTTTCTATTTTAGTCACATCGGGAGCTTACTTTTTTAATACGTCTTTGTTCATCCAGTATTTCTTCCAGGATATGGCAATTCGTCTGTCTATTCCCTTCAGAGTTGCGTTTTGGAAAGAAATTGTCTGACCCAGATATACATACTCTTCAACATATTGGATGTCTCCGCTTGAAACGATAGGCTTTGGCTCTCCATTTGTCAATATTTTGATTTTGGACATGTTCATTTGGAGACCAATTTCTCGGCTTGCACTTTCCAGCATAGTTACCATTGATTGTAGAGACTCATGATTTTCGGCTAGGAGAACGATGTCGTCTGCGAAACGCAGGTGTGACAGTCGCTCTCCATTAATATTGAGTCCGTAGCTCTCCCAATCTAGAGTGCGGAACATTGTTTCTATAATAGCTGTGAAAAGTTTCGGCGAGACTGGATCCCCTTGTTTAACGCCTCTTCTTCTGAAACGATTCTGTCGAAGAGTTTCGCCAGATGGGGAGATAGCGACTCTACCATAGCTATAATTACATAAGAAGATGTAAGCAAATATTTTTTATCCATATTTAATATACTTCCGTGTACTTCTAAATTTAAAAATAAATATTTTCATTAATATACTTAAAATTCTCTTCTTAACAACTATAAAATAAATATACCTTTATTTATAGAAGCGGACAGTAAAGTTTATCAATACGTTTCCACTGAAAAGCTCACCTAGAAAATAAGGAAAACAAGTGTAGTAAAAAGGCGCCAGTTCTGTGTTGCGACAAATAAAATCAAAGAGCGAACGTTCCAAGTTATCCCAACTCAAGACAAACACAGAGCTCGTAAAAAGGTCTAATAGCAGCTGGTTCCATATGTTCCTGAAACAATGCTATGTATTATTTTTAAGTTAGAGGATGATAGCATTATGCCAAACTCTAGACTAACCTATTTTATTTCCAGATTTGAAATATTTGCTAAATCGATCAATCTCTTATTCATCACATCACCATCATTTACAAGTTTTACAACATACAATTTCTTAAACCTAAGTACATATGTATAAAGCTCGTCGTCTAAGTACTCGTGTACCTTTTTTTTTGACCCAGGAAAACCTTTTACAGGTATCACCCAACCCCGGGGAGGGCGGATGGTTATGTGGGAGTCTCCGCCCCACTAAAGGGCGGCATACCCACTGAAAACCTGGGGTGTTCCACCTCCGCATCGTTGGTCCAGGGCCAAGAGAGCGCGATGCATACATCCGCAGCCCTGGTGATGCTGGCCCGGCAACGGGCCCCGCCTCGGGGAGCTTCAGCTCAACCCTCAATGGACGACGTGTCAGAACACGGGACACGTCGTGCATCCTGTGGGGACTCGTTCTAGGGCAACAGGTTCTCCGACCTGCCGTCCAGAGCCCCCAGGAGTCAGGCGGTCGCACGCCAAAGCGGCCACACTCCTCCAATGCGCCCTCTGCGCACGGAGTTCGGTTCCCGTGTCGCCACTACTCTGGCTGGTACACCGAACTCCTCTCGCCTCTCGGCGACCATCTCGGGTGCAAGTACTCGTGTAACTGAGTTAAGTTGGAGCCCTCAGGTTGTAGCTGCTTATTGGCGAAGCAACTTTCCGCTAACTTGGCATTTACTCGGATTCACGTTTATACGTTTTCTTTGGGACTATTTCTAGCTGTTATCCTGAATGCTGTAATACACTTGGAGAAGATACTACTATCTTTTTATTGCACGTTTATTTGTATTATCTGTATATTTGCTTCTAAGGGCGCTCTAAGTGGAGCGCGCAGAGATTCTCATACTCGTTGACTGTAAATGTTAGCCATTTTTAATCAAAATGAGCCTTTCAGTGTACAAAGCAGCGTTTTTATATCGCTACCATTTTTAGGGTTCAACAAATGAGGGTACAAACAAATATCTATGATTTTCGAGAAAAATTGCGTGTTGTTAGTAGAAATGTTGTGTACCTCATATTTTGTTTCATTGTTTATTATATCTCATTGTTTATTGAGGTATAGAGAGGTTATATCGAGTGGAATAAAACTTCTAAAAATGGGATTTTAAAAAAAGAAAAAAATATATAATCAACTTCCCCATAGTGGTGTGGCTAGATGTTTCCTGTGGCTTTACATGTAATGTACATAATAATAACATATGTACGGTAATTTTGTTCGAAATTCTATTTCGATTGCGGTTTTCTTTATTTGTGAAAATCAGTTATGAGTAGGTACTGTATAGTTTGAGGTTCTAGCACGTGTATAGTACGTTAGTCAATACGATACATAGGCGATACTTTAAAGTATGTTTTACACTAAACAACTTCTTATCATAAAAGTTGTTGTTGTGTCGAGCCTTCTTACTGAATTCATAACGATTCACCTTTCACATACCTACGTATATCTTTCATGATAAAGGTTTTGATCCCTTTAAAACGCTTCAAAAGAAATATGTTTTATATCTTACATTCACACCTTTGGTTATTTACTTACATGATCAAAGATTCACACTTATGTAATATGACCGAAAAACGTAATCACGACTTCACTAAATGACGTTCAGGCAAGACGTTGGACGTTACATTCAACGACTTCACGAGTGGCTTTTAGTCATTCAATCAGTCATTCAATTAAATGTCGTCATTACATGAACGCGCTAGTCATTCAATCGAATAGCAGATCTAACCAGCTGCCTGCGACATTTATATAATTTTAACAGATAAGTATCGGCAGAAAGGAGGTTATATACAACCCGTATGTGTGTGATAGAGAATTGGATAATATTTGAGTTTGTTTATCTGCTCGTAAATAAGTTTCCAAGCTCGGTTGCAAGTGGTTTGAATAACGCTAACGCATACGTTACCTCTGTGCGTAGTACTCGAAGAAGGCGACCAGGATCTCAATGGAGCGCGTCATGGCGGCCCACATCTCGTGCGTCTTGCATCGTGGGTTCACCAGCGAGGCGAGGCGGGACGGCGAGTCCGCCATCACGGGCACGCGCGCATCGCACCGCACTCACCCAGCGGGGGGAAGTATTCAATGTCACACAGATATTGAGTCCATCATACACAGTACATTCACTTCTTTTGAATATTTGCCAATTCACTGCAGGTTTTACATTATTTTAACTTGCTTTGAAAAGAGATTGCACATGTTTATTAAATAATATGAAGTTTTTAATAGTCAATTGAGTTTTAATTGACACTGTATAGAAAAAATATTATACCTACTGAGGTAATGTAATATGTCTAGATTGCCAAGTATACAATACGGATCCTATTAGTAATAGGTACATAATAATATATACACGGTAGATAGTTAGGTGCCTAATTGTTTTCATAGTGTATCAAACTTATACACTCTAGTATATTCCAGAATTGGAGTTATTATCTACATATGTCAGAAACCCCCCCTCCCCCTCTATCCCTGCCCCTCGGCCCGACTAATGGATGACTTTTAATGTACCACTGAAAGGATGTGGCGTCACCTGACCCGCCGTGCAACTAATAAGAGTAAATGGATATAAGAACATAACTGTTTATTGTAATATAAGACCAGGTTATGTTTGACTTTTAAATTGAAGAACTGGAATAAGACACTGAGAGAAGGAACTGAGGATGGTCCAAGTAGATTGAAAGATGGCGATAAGAGATAGTTTGAAGATTATGGTAAGGTTATTTATACGACACGGCATCTTCGTAGAACCTGTTATCTAAAGAAAACTAGAGGTAGAAAACACACAAAGGGAGGAATGAGCCGAACAAGTCATTCATGCATCAAGTGAAGGAGAAAGCCTGATCCATGGCGTATAAAGAGGTCAAGGGTTTGGCTGGGGAGCGAGACAAGTGTCGAATATTCCACAACAAGAGGTCCACACTTTAATTCAAAATTCACAATTCATCTTATCCACGGGAACCTAAATAGATTAAGCAACTATTTTCAAGTTTAACAAAATTGGTCAGAAAGGTTGCGTCGGTAGAAAGGGCCGAAAACTAACTTTGTGATAGTTTTAACGCAGATCCGGTATTATCTTTACAACGTGTAACCCCATTCTAGCTATACTATGTCTAGGAGAGGGACTTAATCCGGGATGAATAAACTATGTACTAGGTATGTGGGGTGAGCTGGCTCAGTGACTATCCAGGGTTTATGTATTTTACAGACAAATTTCATTTGTATCAATTCACCCGTTTGATCGTGACGGAGACATGAAGATATGAGACTACCCTTACTATTAACAGGTCAAAGCTTTGATGTTAAACTGTATTTTACTACCAAAGATACTGTACAAATTAAGTAGTGTAAAATTATTTCACTTCTATCAAAAAAATGTTGACAATAAGGTAGCGCAATCCCATCATGGTATGGACCAGAAATACGAGTAGTATTTTTAAAATATTCATCAGTTCATTGTTGCGAGATCTCTCTGTCCCACCAATGAGTGAGTTTTTCCTTATTCCCCGAGTTCTTGTGCCGTGTTGGTTCTGAGCACAATTTTCCCTTTAAACGTAATTTGTGCCAAAAGTAACGCAACAACTTTTGGAGCGAAAATTGCGCTCCCGAGGTTTACCCCTAGTTTTGGTAATAGGAACATTTTGTGCCAAAATTTCAGGTAATTTTACTTTCTGGCTACATTTGTTATTTTTAACAGATTAGGTATTTGGAAACATTGTGGATGTATTTGTTGAGACAACTCTGTTCCAATCCTACATACCTAAAATAAACCTATGTATGTACATTTTTCACAAGCGTAAAACACATCATTGAAATTGCGATATGTGTATTCTTATAGTTCGTGCTGCTATAATGAGCTAAAATAATATATTTTATGGAAAAGCTTAACTTCAACATGTACTTAAATATTTTCAAATTGTCAAACACCTATAGCATCCCGGGATCCCGGCCGCACAGCGACAATATGGACGGTGTGCTGAATTTTTTGTAAATATCTGGTTTTTGTAAGTTTTTCTGTATGTTTAAGTCATTTTTGTAAATACTTGTGGAATATATTATGTAAATATTAGTTAGTTATTTTCGTAAATAAAATACTAACACCTATTATGTCAGCAACAGAGTTCGCTTAACGCAAGTAGAAGAAACTTTCTGTATTCTGTGATTATACTTCGTTACGATACATTCTAATATTAGAGCTACATTCATAGCGCGTTATATACGTGTATGTGTGTGTATGTATATAGGCAGCAGGAGTCCGCAGCCGGAGTTGCGTAGCCTAGTTTAACGGCAGCAGGAGTCCGCAGCCGGAGCTGCGTAGCCTAGTTTAGCAGGAGTCCGCAGCCGGAGCTGCGTAGCCTAGTTTAGCAGGAGTCCGCAGCCGGAGCTGCGTAGCCTAGTTTAACGGCAGCAAGAGTCCGCAGCCGGAGCTGCGTAGCCTAGTTTAACGGCAGCAGGAGTACGCAGCCGGAGCTGCGTAGCCTAGTTTAACGGCAGCAGGAGTCCGCAGCCGGAGCTGCGTAGCCTAGTTTAGCAGGAGTCCGCAGCCGGAGCTGCGTAGCCTAGTTTAACGGCAGCAAGAGTCCGCAGCCGGAGCTGCGTAGCCTAGTTAACGGCAGCAGGAGTCCGCAGCCGGAGCTGCGTAGCCTAGTTTAGCAGCAGTCCGCAGCCGGAGCTGCGTAGCCTAGTTTAACGGCAGCAAGAGTCCGCAGCCGGAGCTGCGTAGCCTAGTTTAGCAGGAGTCCGCAGCCGGAGCTGCGTAGCCTAGTTTAACGGCCAGATAATTATAGAGCACAGCTTTCAATTAGAACCTAATCGATACCGGCGCGAAACTGTACAAAGGAAAAATATTGTGACGTAATGTTTTACTATGTATACAATGAGACAAAACCCAGTTGGAATTATTTTTCTTTATGGGTGATAATCAGTAATAAGTTGATCACAGCAAAAATATATACTTAAAACATCTAAAAATAGCTGTAATACTCGTAAGTATCGTATAAATAGGGACCGTTAAGTTTATTTGTATAAGAATTGTGAAAATGACTTCATAAATTGAAATGTGTGTCGCGATTGCCCCATGATCTATGGTGATAGGTAAGCAAATGTCTTATTCCGGTCACTCACATAAAGACACTCCGCATTACCATGCATAACTTGAACTATCAAATTATCAACTTTAGAAAGACAATGTTTTTAATTTATCAGGAAAATAAATGACTAAGTACTTTATTTATTTGAAGTTGAAATATAACATAAGACGACCTCAATCAAAGTACGAGCTTCAAAGATAAGGCGATATTTTAAACCCGGTATTTGTTTCATCGTCCACGATACACAAAGCTGTGCCGGCCGCCACGACCGCCACGAGCGCGCCGTATGATTTATTCAAAGGGTTACATCAGTAGCCTGAGGGGTTGTTATATTCATCGTTCACAACACATTTTGTAAATAGGTTCGATCACTAAACGGCACCATGGCAGAAAATATTAGTGTAGTTTTAGTAGGCACATGCGTGAGACTCTCATCCATTCGGGGATTTATATTCTATTCTCAGTTAATGAAGACTCGAGTGATATTCGCACAAGCGACACTGTGGTCGCAGGAGGAGAATGCATGTGTGTGTGTATGTATAAGTGCCACACACAATTTGTTAGTTTTCTGGTATCATACAGCACCTCTTGACCACCACCAGTATCTTTCTGTTTAAAAAGTAAAGATTTTTTTACAGCAACGTCATAGTACCTAGGCACGTTATGACGAGAAATTGGTGATAATATAGTGACTTTAATTGTGCCAGATTGATGCTACATATATCTATCATATACATATTTTGGTCTTCAATTCGGAATTAGATATTATAAAAACAAAATAATTTCTGTTACTATGATTTTATTATCAACCTTGTATAAAAGTATGTTATTAACATACCTTGCATTTACTTAAAGAAATGTGAAGACACCATAAAAACTAATGCAATATGATTAGCAGTCAAGTAGAGAGGTGGAACTCTGAAGAACAAAGAAAATTGGCGACAAAATGTCATAGTGTTGAGAGTCACATGCATGAACGAGAATATTCTGCGAGATAACGTACCTGAAATATAATAAACTACTCGTAGCGCGAATGTTTCATCTCATACGTTTGTATTATTTAAATCCTTGTTTAATTTTTCATGTTACACTGTACCTTGTAATTATATTTTCAGTTAACTATTTTAGATTCGCCCGAGTATATTTTCATTACAAATCATAATTCGAAAGCATTAAAAACGGATAACTATGATTCACTAAAATTGTATGTTTTCTTGAAATAAATGTGTCAGTAGGTATACTTAATATTAGATTAATTGCACATCATCTGCTTCTCAATTAATGTTATTGAAGGAATGAACCCAAAAAATAATATAACTTTTGATAAACTAAAATAACTCATTAGCAGAAATCTCAGACAGTTTTGTTAGTCTGAACCAATGATATTATATGTACAAGTACACTGGTCTGAACACAAGTTAGCGTCTCTTAATTAAGGCCGTAAATAATGATTAGTGCCGGCAGCCGGCAGGGGGCGCTGCGGTGCTTTGTTGGACGATTAAATACATAATTTAATGAAATGGCCGCTAATTCATGTATTGGTCGTGTTTGTGTCTTTATTTTATCTCTATTATTTTTATTTCTAACAATATTCTTCATGGGCTGCTGAGTTCTTGGGCTATGTTTAAGCTTTTATTAAGGTTATTTTAAGTTGCTTTTATCATTATTGGAGTAAAAGTGTCGAGAATTTAGTATAGTTCTTTTGTCATAGTTCTTTTGTCAATATAGTAATACTGCCACCATACTTGAAATCATGGTTTGACAAAAAATCAAAAGTGTAAAGTATGCTGCGTCGTGTTACGTAGCATCGTCATTATATTAAGAGCATGTCAATACCTATACAACCTAACTGGTTGTGTCGTCATTTTTACAACAAAAAAAAAAACTATTTTGCTAAGGCAAGTTTACATTCAAAATTAAACAGTGCGTAGACACACTGAACCAATAGCAAGTTATAAACTCAGCCTTCATCTTTTCAGTTCGCTTCATGACCTGTGAAAATAAGGAGGTTGGCTCATCGCTCCTTTTTTTAATTTGGCGAATGAATGTATTCCCGCGGGATAGCACGAGCGACGCCGCGGGATGCAGATAGCGCACGGAAAATCTGATATATAGAATATTTTCTTGTAAAAATGTAAGTAACTACTGCGTAAATACGAGTACTAATAAGTACCTAGGCTAGTTAAGCTTAATGTATAACTTGGTGTGAACTTTCAAGACTTTGTCAATTATATTTGAAGTTTCTGAGCCTACTAATGTTTATTAAGTTTTATCACTAGCGCATGGCTCCAAAATTTTCCAGCTTTTATAGAAAATGAAACAATTAAATAAAGTGCTTACAGGTACAATTCCCCGTGAGTAAACAAAATTCCATTTTCCCAATGGCTGGCAATTAGAAAATTATTCCCTCGCGGTGTGACCTCAGCCTAGCCTTATCGGAAACCTATTGTGGCTCTCATTCTCGTTGCGTAACATTTTACGGCAAAATTTTCGATAAAAATCCGAGCCACAATAACAATAATGACCAAAAAAGATGACCTTTACGAGTGGAAACATCCCTTTTACGCGGGCGACCTACGCGCTACTACCGCGGCCGTAGCAACAGGTCAGGTGCGCCGCCATTTTACATAAACACTGCCGATATTACCAGACTCCTCGCCTCGACCAGCCGCCACCGAGCGACACTTTGAACAAACAACCAAAATAAAATCAGAGCTAAGAAGTGAAGTTTAGATGTAATTATTTAGAGCGTGGAGTCGGTTGTCGCGGGCTGGGTGCGTGTGTTCCCGCGGCGGGGCTCGCGCGGACTGCGGCCGTCGCGGGACTGCGCAAGTCTTGTGCTGCTCTCTGAGACCAGCCTGGCTGGACCTCCCGCTCTCTTACCGAGCAAGCACTCGCACCACTAGCACTGCACGTGCAGGCAACAGCGGGGTAATTAGCAAGGAAAGTATCATCTCTTAAGGAACTTCATCTTCTTTTATCTTTACTTATATCCGCTATATTATGAGTTGTGATTACACAGAGTCGCTGGCAACAAACGCATATTTTGTTAAAAGGCTTCATTACATCCGTTTTCTGTCGCAAGTCGACGAACTTATTGTATGGAACAGCTGATAATTTTTCGCAGTTTTTTAGGCAATGCACATAAGTTAATAGCATTTAGGTAATTAGTAAAGCTTACCCTGAACAACCTGTTATTTATACAATGATGTTCCTACGTGACATATTAAGTTACATAAAATTACTTCTATTTTTTGTAGATGTAATTTACTGCAAAGGAAAGGTCTTCTTTGGAACCCTAAGCCTCTGTATTCAAATTAGTTTATTTAAAAACATATACTCAAATAACATTTATTAACAAAAATTTTGATAAAATTTTCAGTATTATACAAACTGGTTCATATAATATTGTCTACTTATGTTTCAACACGAGCACGTCCGCCGACATCTACCAACATTACTTGGTATAAAGTGTGTCCCCACAGCCCACCTTGCACCCGATTGTCTGTATACATCCTATTTCTCACTTATTGAGGTTCTAATGTGCCGCAGCGCGCAGGGTACCTCTACGTACACTGTTACATAGTGTGTGCCACCAAGCCAGGAAGGTTCATATTTGCTACATCAACGTACACAAATATCACCTCTGTACACCTTCAAATAAAAGCTAAAATTGAACAAACAGTAGTTAAATTTGATAGTCCGCGCGTGTAAAAGTATTAATTAATTCCCGCCTTGTATGTCCGTACAGATAATTGTTCCCTGAGGGACACAAACTATTAATTACAAACGAGGGGTTTTGAGGCGAACGAAAATTGCTATTGGAACTGAAAGTTACGTTGAATCGACCAAATTATTAAGACGGTTTTATTTCACGTGTTCACCAAGGCTTTCTGGGAATATATGGACGCCAATAAGCAATACCATGTTAACCCACAAAAAATCGAAAACAGATATTATACTATGGTGGAACGGGATCATCAATGAGTACTCTCCGTGCTAATAGCGAGCGACCCCGCTGGACGGCGTGCAACCAACTGTAGGTCGCGAGGAGTGCAGTACAAGTACCACGTACTGGTTGTGAGTACATACTCGAGCAGTACTGCCGGGAGGGACCTGCCGCGGGAGAACACGACCAGGGGATAAGGCTTAAGCCACTTCAAAAACAGAAGACAGTTATATGTGTGTGTTTGTAATAGTCGGACGTTTCCTATTAATATGCCTGCTGCCTGCAGTAACTGACAAGTGAGTAACGGTATGTGAGTTTTATGCTAAATTATGTATGTTCGAAGAACGTTTATTCTCGAGACTCGCTCATTTGGCAGAATAATTGATTTTGAAACAACACGACATCCACCGAAGCTCCTCAATCTGAATGGATAACGAAGGAAATAAAAACAAATCGAGATATCACAACAAGAAAGATCAGAAAATTCCACATCCGGTGTCTGGCTCGATGTGTTTCGATTTGTTACAATTTGTTACCTGAGAGGAGGACCTTTATTTTTCAACATAACAGGAACCAATCTCTTGTGTGATAGATTCGACACAACGCAACAAACATCTCTCTATACTGGGATATGGTAAACAAAGCATACAAGTGTCTAGTTTTACCTTGTTTCATTTTATTATAAGTCAATTAAACTTATACAATCTTTAAAGTTGGAAAATAATGAGTATGTTTTTAAAATATATAATAACTGTAGGTACTTTGTCATGTAAATGAGTATCAGAATACAAAATGCTTAGTAGTAAAGCTGTTATAAGTTCGCTTAGTATTTTTCTAAAGTAGCTAAATGAGACTCGTCATTTAGATCTAAATAATAGGCGGATTATTTTTAAGCTGTTTAATTACAATATCTAAATATATAAAATTCAAAGGTGACTGACTGACTGATTGACTGACTGACTGATATAGTGATCTATCAACACACAGCCCAAACCACTAGACGGATCGAGCTGAAATTTGGAATGAAGGTAGATTTTAAGATGTAGGCATCCGCTAAGAAAGGATTTTTGGAAATGCCACTTTTAAAGGGGTGAAATAGGGTATGCAAGTTTTACTTCTTAATGCGAGCGAAGCCGCGAGCACCCACTAGTGCTAATTAAGACAGTTAGCACATATGTACATAGAAACATACATACATGATCAATAAATGAATACAAAGCTTGGAGCCCACCCTCTCTCCGCCAGTGAACGCACAGAGCACAGACACATGACTCCGAGACGGCCCTGACTGCCTCTCTGCCCAGGGGAGTAAAATGCGCAACAATTTTCACTGTTTGTTTACTTTACAAATAGGTATTTCTACCTTTTCAATATTGTCGCAGAAACAAAATGGCGCACATTTCAAACATATTGGATTTATGATTTCTGTTATTGCAATTCTCGATATGATATTTGTTTATTTTGCAAAAATGAGCGCTAAGAGCCTTGGAAGCTCTCAAGTTTAAATGAGATATCGTAGCTTTTCTGGCGGGCAAAGCTGGCTTTTACTCGGGTTTTAGTATTTTCGTGCCATCTTGTTCAGAAAGAAATATTATTAGTTATTCAATTAAGCCACTTGTTGAGTTCATTAGAGCTAACTGTGAGGTAACTGTGAGGTAACTGTGAGGTAACTGTGAGGTAACTGTGAGGTAACTGTGAGGTAACTGTGAGGTAACTGTGAGGTAACTGTGAGGTAACTGTGAGGTAACTGTGAGGTAACTGTGAGGTAACTGTGAGGTAACTGTGAGGTAACTGTGAGGTAACTGTGAGCTAACTATGAGCTAACTGTGAGCTAACTGTGAGGTAACTGTTAGGTAACTGTGAGGTAACTGTGAGGTAACTGTGAGGTAACTGTGAGGTAACTGTGAGGAAACTGTGAGCTAACTGTGAGGAAACTGTGAGCTAACTGTGAGGTAACTGTGAGGTAACTGTGAGGTAACTGTGAGGTAACTGTTAGGTAACTGTGAGGTAACTGTGAGGTAACTGTGAGGTAACTGTGAGGTAACTGTGAGGTAACTGTGAGGTAACTGTGAGCTAACTGTGAGGTAACTGTGAGCTAACTGTGAGCTAACTGTGAGGTAACTGTGAGGTAACTGTGAGGTAACTGTGAGGTAACTGTGAGGTAACTGTGAGGTAACTGTGAGGTAACTGTGAGGTAACTGTGAGGTAACTGTGAGGTAACTGTGAGGTAACTGTGAGGTAACTGTGAGGTAACTGTGAGGTAACTGTGAGCTAGCTGTGAGCTAACTGTGAGCTAACTGTGAGCTAACTGTGAGGTAACTGTTAGGTAACTGTGAGGTAACTGTGAGGTAACTGTGAGGTAACTGTGAGGTAACTGTGAGGTAACTGTGAGGAAACTGTGAGCTAACTGTGAGGTAACTGTGAGGTAACTGTGAGGTAACTGTGAGGTAACTGTTAGGTAACTGTGAGGTAACTGTGAGGTAACTGTGAGGTAACTGTGAGGTAACTGTGAGGTAACTGTGAGGTAACTGTTAGGTAACTGTGAGGTAACTGTGAGGTAACTGTGAGGTAACAATTCGTTAAACTGAAATAACATCAATTCCGTCGCAAAGTTATTGTTTTTTCTGTCTTTGCCATTTAAATAAGTAAGTCAGCTTCATTTGAAGGTGAAACATTGTTGTAATAAAAAAATTTCATAAAACAAATGTCGTCGGTGGATAACCACAGATACCTATTATAATGCCGGTACATTTATGTCGTAGGTGGATAACCACAGATACCTATTATAATGCCGGTACATTTATGTCGTAGGTGGATAACCACAGATACCTATTATAATGCCGGTACATTTATTTCATGATTTAGATAGCTGTAACTGCATACGTTGAAGTATTCATTATCAATTACATATAACTATTTTTCATTACTTACATAACTATTTTTACTAAATCTCGTATCTGTGCGTTTACTTAAAATAATAAATATTTCATGCATGGCGTGAATTATTATGGTATTTATCAAAAACTAGCTTCATAATTGAATGTCCAGACGTAGAAAAATGTTATGAATATCGTACCTATTTAATATGTTTTTGTGAAGTTTTGGTTAACACTTATAATTTTACTAGCTGGTGCGCGCGACTTCGTCCGCGTGGAATAGTTATGACCATAAAAACGGTATAGTGAGTTAACCTTAAAAGATAGACATGTACTGTTTGAGACATTTTGTTAGATCTTTTCAAGAGGAATAATTATTTTATAGACATTTTTTGATATCTTGAACCGTTTTCGCAGCGCACGCAACGGAAGCCTTCAAAGATGAATAATTTTCCCCGTTTTTTCCACATTTTCTATTGTTTCTTCGCTCCTATTAGTTGAAGCGTAATGTTATATAACCTAAAGCCTTCCACAATAAATGGTCTATCCAACACAAAAAGAATTTTTCAATTCGGACCATTAGTTCCTGTGATTAGCGCGTTCAAACAAACAAACAAACAAACAAACTCTTCAGATTTATAATATTAGTATAGATTATGTAGATAAACTTAGAACTTCAATTAGTAATATATGTCGATGCCGATATACCTACGATAGTGAAATGTATGTTCGAGCCCATGTATGTTGATAAAAGTATATGCAACGAGTCTTTAACTATAAAAAAAGTAAAAAGTAAGTCAAAGTCAAACGTAAGCCTATTTAATGTAAAAAAAAACAATCAATGATCATTAATTTTACTCAAATTTCTTACAACATTATTATTCCCATGTTTATTTAAATCAGACGTCAAACATTGCCAATAACGAGTATTACAACAAATACTCGTACATGTATTTATTTTCTCCCAAAATTCTTGTATTTTTTCCTCACGTACCTAAGTACAAAATATTTCACTTCTTGCATTATATAGGTACCTACGGCCGGTCGCCATGGTAACCATCGATTGATGATACACAGGCTGTCTCTGTCGCACGCGCACGGCCTGCTGTACTGCTGTCTCCGTCCCTCCAGCATTATTCAAAACTCCTAGGCGAGGTAGTCTGATTGTTTTCCTTTCCTATTGTGAAGTGACACGGCTGTGGTATTCTTCTGCGAGAGCTGAGTGGGTGGCTCTAGGGGCTTACTATTTAGCAAGCCATCACATCTAATGTGTGATTGAATGCAATTATTTATTTAGAAGTAAATGAGAGCAGAGAAATTGACGCCATGACACTTTCATCGTCTGGTTTGGTTGCGGGCTTTAAATCGATATATTAATGATTTGTAAATAGAGAAATTTAAACAACTAATTATTATTTGTGTTTGGCAGCGCAGGTTTCTATTAAATTCTAGTGGACCGCTCAATTGTGGGAATTAGATAAAAGTCATTCAGACCAATTAAGTAAGTAGCTACCTCCGTTTTGAAGTCACTTTAAAAAACAGTTCAGTCGCATCGTTCAGCCGTTAACAATAATAATAATAACAGGAATTAATAAAAAAAATGAAATAAATGAATACAGGAATGAAATAACACATTTAACAAAGTTTCTTATATAAACCGATTTAAATTTCAGTTTACCCAGGGATGGGATAGATTTCCAATAGCTACGTGAGTGTGACTCGGGCCGGTCGTGGTTCGTTAGTGGGATCTTCAGCCCGAGACGGATTGGTTCGCAAATGGACGCAACTCTTAACCTACCTACTTTAAAATACTTTAATATTGGTGTAAAGCTTTACTGCTAACTTATCAAGTGTCAAGTGTGTGTTATAGAAATATCTTAACAATATACTACGATACTGCATTCATAACAGACGCCGAAAAGAGTTAATACTACGCTTTAATAATATAACAATACTTTTCAACAAAAATAGCTAGATTACCCAGCTTAGGCTTGTTTTAGTGGATAAGAGTTACTTGTGCATATGTAGCGCTCCGACCCTGAGACTACCTAGTACCTCTTGTCTGAAGAGGTGGAAGCGACACCCGCGTAGGAGACGGTGCCAACATGAAACTGGCTGCTGTCGAGCT
This sequence comes from Macaria liturata, assembly GCA_964023185.1. NCBI lineage: Eukaryota > Metazoa > Arthropoda > Insecta > Lepidoptera > Geometridae > Macaria > Macaria liturata. Next base: position 101,929 of record OZ026822.1, read on the forward strand.
AAATAACAACCATAATAATATGTACTTGTTTCTCATATTTGTAGACTACGTTACATAGTAAAGAAGGAGTGCATCAGTATCCACAAGAATACGTTGTGTTGGCGAGCACAATGGGTGTCGAGCGCAGCAGCACATGTCTCCGCCCGCGGGCAGGAGGAGGTCGCCGCGACCCACTCAAGCACAGAATGTACCTCGCACAGAAAGGAAAACTATTACTTACTTACCATAAATAGCTTTGCAGATTCTATACTGTTATCTGAAAAATCATAGGCCGGTCTTAGTTTTCGTCCTGTTTCGCAATCTTCTGCTCTATCCAATACTGACTCACGTGCTGGTATGCCGTATACCCATGACCCATCGTAACTGTCAATATTTTTATATGATGTATAAAAATATTAGTATTAAAAAATCCAATAATCATGAAGTTAGAAGCCTTTTTTGTCTATAAAGACTGCTGATGTAAGAAAGTGTCGTAAGTTCTGTATTATTAGTTAGTTGGCCCCTCTCCCGCAGCAACTATCTACTGTCTGTCAACTAACAATGTATCGAACAAACTCGTATAGAGGCTGCGTGTCACCACACTAGCTGGCGGACTGTTTCTTGCTATTTCACAGCGAAATAAGAAATATTGAGAAAATATCGAGAAATTAACTCAATATTTTGTTAATATATTTTCCTCTAACGACTTGAAAACAGAGTTACTGGCGAGAAAACGAATGAAAATGTATATATTATTGTTATTAAGTAGGCACTGTATTTTGGTGATGGTGTGTTATTTACAAAAATAGGACAATTTATAAAATTGTGTTGCAATATAATCGTATGCATTACTGTTGTAACGTGATCGGGACCTTTTACTGTATCCATATAAAAACACGATCGCCGTTCGTGATGTACCTACCTATGACATAGTCACCTTGACCGTACAATATGTACATCTATAAGAATCCGTTACGAAACCATTTAGAAGATAACTAAAAGTCATTTCGACTCTTTCAGCAATTTCCAAGAAACTGCGGTTTTCAAAGTATTTTATATTGTCTCAGGTATAAAGACTTAGATCAAAGAACATCCGCCGTTTTGGTTACTTGATATTATTCACAGTTTCAGGCTACCGGGACTGTACATATTTTTGCAATGATATTTTGACGCAGGTGATGAATACTTTGTCTATTCTTTATGATCTTTTACAATATGAATAAAATAAAAGGAGATACAAAATGTTTTATTTTAAGCTGAGATAACTTTAAAAGTATATTTTATAAGATAATAAAAATTATAATATTTTGCAATTTTTTTATTGTACTTCAGTGGTTTATTATTGAGTATACAGCTTGTTTATGTATCAAGTAAAGTAAAGGAAATTTATAAAAAGATCAGAAACGTTTAATACTAACAAGTTGCAATAAGAACAGAGATCGACTATAGACGAAGTATAATAATATCCAACGTAGCGAGTTTAGCACTCGTATTAAACTGGCAACTTTCTTTGATAATTTACTTTCATACAGGTTTCATCTATAAACATGTGGGCACCGAGCCTAAACAGCCCCTTTGGGTATTACTTAGTAAAACATCTCGCCGCTAAATAGGTGCTTAATCTTGATAAAGTACTTTTCTCAGCGTCCATCGATCGCCCTCTAATCTACTACCTTACCTAATGTACTTTATAGGAATAGATAAATTACAGATATTACAAAAATATATGAGTAATTAAATAGAGACATTTGATTTGTTTCGGCTTAAAATCAATTAACATCAAAGTCGGTCACTCCTGCTGAACGTAATATATTTAGTAATGAGACTTCTAGAAGGTAAGCTAGGTATAAGTATCGACTTATGATCATCGGTATAGATTTAGAATTTGAATCAATTCGTGTAATATGGTTTTCCATGCTTTAGTTTTTAATTTAGCTTAGGTACGTATGTAATTTTTATACATAAACGTATCATTGTGGAAAGAAAAGTATTCTAACTTTGTCACATCATCGTTATACGTGCTCCCCTTATGCCGCTGTATATGGGCTGTATATTTGACAATTTGTCATAAGCATTAACATTTTAAAGTCATTGTACGTAATCACGTCACGCCACTAGACTAACTCTTTATCAATCGTGCTTTATTCAACGCCCAATATATACATTTATTGTATGTTGGTATTGTATTCCACTAAACTGAACATTTGCTATGAAGCAGTACACTTTTAAAGTTATTGTACATAATCACGTTATGCCACTAGACTAGTTTGTTATCAACCGTGCTCAAATAAATATGAATCACAAACAAAATAACCGTTATAGATTAGAAAATCTAGTTCCTTTTACATTGAATAAACTGTAGAACAATGTATCTAAGAAAATGGTAATAAATAAATTCATATTTTGTTGTATTGTATTTGTAACAAAAACAACAAATATGTCGGTACATCGAAAAAAGATCGTTACAGAAACATTGCTAGATAAGTCATGTTTCCGATCTACATGACAAAAATGTGGGTATTTTAAAAAAAGATCGTCATATCATTTGTTGAAAAAAAATCTATATTTACGATCTATTCGGTATAGTTTTATAAAAAATATAAGATTATACCAAGAAAATTAAAATCGATGATGAATAAATGCAGTAAGATTGCTTTGGTAAGTTAGTAGTTGCACTAACCTTTATCCTTTGAGCTGGTTGATGAATTGCTTAGTTTTTGTACCAAACATCGAGTTTTCGACGTTATTTTAAAATTCCAATGCTCCTTTTCACTTTTCTATGCTAATTTACCACTTGAACACATGAAATAAACACTTTTTTCCACGGAAAATTCAAATAGTAAAATTCAACGGAATTTATGATGTTGCGACGCCCGCACACAAGAAAAGAATGAGGTTTGACAGGAGGACGGCGCTACAGGCGCTACATTGACAGTGACATACGTTCAAAAGTATTTTTTTATGTTTTTATTTTCACAGCTATAAAACGTGTGACGCTTAGTACATACAGAAGTGAGACTACATAGTTAATAAAGAAATCTCGAGCATGTAACGTCGTCGTAGTATAATAGTTTATGTATTTCTCTATTTTATTTTTTATTTTAACTTACAACGACAACTGTTTTCAGAGTCTAGTTAGCTACATCATACATTAACAAACGAAAATAATGTTTTAGAGTATAAAAGATAAAATAAAAATGTTCATTATTGGAGAGCTTTCATTAATTTATCTTTTTCATAACCAATTCTGTACTCTGTAGGTACGAGTATGTACCGCGTGCTGTCTGCCCTTCTGTACTCTGTAGGTACGAGTATGTACCGCGTGCTGTCTGCCCTTCTGTACTCTGTAGGTACGAGTATGTACCGCGTGCTGTCTGCCCTTCTGTACTCTGTAGGTACGAGTATGTACCGCGTGCTGTCTGCCCTTCTGTACTCTGTAGGTACGAGTATGTACCGCGTGCTGTCTGCCCTTCTGTACTCTGTAGGTATGTACCGCGTGCTGTCTGCCCTCACCTCTCAGCCAGCTCTATACTTAGTCAAGTAGATCACTTGAGGTTTTTCTCGCGGCTCATTACCGGGCGCAGGTCTAAGTGCTAAGTTACTAATTACTTACTTCATACTTAACGTGACCCGTGCGTAGTTTTATTTAATGTTTTGTATAGGAAGACTCATAAAGTGAGTTGTATCAAACAGTAGGTATACAAACATAAATGTCAGGTATAAAATGTGCTAATTAAATTAGTGAATTTATATTTAATGTAAAAATACCAATCTTCTTCTTCTTATCGTATAAGAGTGGCAAGTAAACTCTGGTGTCTAGAGTTTTATCAAGCCGCCCTAAGGGCCTCTGACATGGCCAAAATGCTAATGTGATAAGCCTACTTACATAAAATATACCAACGAAGCGTACCTTCAAATCTCATGATAATAGATTTTGCTAGTTATCCTTATAAAATCACTGTTCCTGATGACACCAGTTGGTGGAACACAGGATGGCGCAGCGATAAAGACATATTATGTAGCCCAGTAGTGTAGTGGCCATACTCCGCGCTGTAAAGTGTATATATTGTTATAAACAAAATAACTGTACCCTGAAGTTATAACCGGCTTGAACTCGCACTTGATAGATTTGTAATTATTTTAAGTATGACAGCAATACTAGGTAGAAGTTATTTAGCACAAAGTTGTAGAATTTCCACCAAAGTATTGGAAGCGCCTCATCAAGAAGTAATTAGAAGAATTTGTATTCATAATCATCAATTTGGTATTCATAATAAAAACGCCGCCATTAAGCTCTCGGCGAGCTTTTGATCAAAGCTTAAAGTTTTAGGGCCATTTTTGCTCATTTCATTAAGTAACTAGTGGACGCCCGCGGCTTCGCTCGCATATTTCATGATAAAATGTCTATGGCCAGTGACTCTTCTAAGACATCTTACTACATACATACCAAAAATCAGGATGATCCCTTCAGCCGTTTTTGCATTATGAGCGTTTAAATAAACAGAGACAAAGACAAACAGACAAAAACATATACTGCTGAAACGTGTTTAATCATCGATTAAATGTACCATTATCCAATTTTTTTTAAATATCTCCTATGTACAGATTTTTTACCCTCTTCAGCTTTATTATATGTACTTATAGATGTTCAGTGTACTATATTGATCATACCGCATTGTTACTTTGTCAGGCTTGGAGTGAATAATGGTTAAATAAAACGACTTTCTTTATAATTTGAATAAATAGGATTTTATGCTTTTTTATTATCATCACAGAATACGGAAGCACCGCAAAGAAAATATATCTTTATCGGGTATACATACATATATGAAACTCTACTAATAAGCTGAATATTTTTTCAATTTTGTTGTATTAAGGCTAATGCTTAGCGCCATCTACAATAACATAATATTTAGTGAATAGCATTTTGGAAACACAGCTACGGCTGCCACTGAAAATAGGTTCACTTTGGTTCAAAGTTTGATTTTAAACTAAAGCAAGAACCTCCATGGTAGATGTCGCTTCACGTCGGAAAAAAGGGAAAACTTATTTTCATTTAGTTCGGGAAAAGTTCAGCAGGTGGCGTTGAAGTCAGTTTCGTTTAGAAACGAAACATAGATGGCGCTTTGCAGATAAGAAAATTGGTACTGAGAATGAGATCTTAGGAAAATTATGTAAACTATTCGTGTTCTATAATATGATTTTAAAAAGTGGCAATACTCGTAGATGGCGTCGGCTGAAGCTTTAAGCGACTGGAAGCCGTTTTATGAGCCAATGTAAAATAAAACCAATTTATGGTCTGTAAAAACAAACAAACATTCACCCATAAAAATGCGTATGTATGTACGTCTCTTTTAAAAATAATATTTTCTGTTGCTCTGATAGAAATATACACATATCTTAATTAACAAAAAAAATCGATTTACCGTTGTTTTTTTAATGTTAATGTCAATTTAATTTGGATGATCATGTAATGTACCTATAGACGTATCCGCTCTGCAAGCTGTGAGCCCTTCTTTTCGTTTCCCAGCCTTTATCACCGTTTGTACAATTTCACTAATATAATCTGATGTTCCGTATTTTAGCCACTTATATGGCTAAAATACCTCTGTTAAACTTGATACAAAAAATACTAGGCTGACACATTGGTTGTTTTATTCCACACTAGTATACGCCCGCAGTACCACTTGCGTTGTTTATTGATATAAGCTTGTTAGTGTCATTCTCGAGCCCTACACCATCACCATATCATAGTTCACAACGATCCGTCGCTTAAGATAAGCGAGATTAGTTTTATAGGTAGTTGTAAGCGGTATTACAGTGGCGGGCAGTATTCATGGGAGTCTCAGTGAGTGGGTGGAGAGAGGGCGGAGCACGGAGTTACAGACCCTCGGATCTCATTATACGAGTACTGGCCGAGAGTATATACTGCTGACTTCATCTAAGGAGCCCGGCTGCTTGCTTCGATACCGGTGATGTCGGATATCTTCGGTGTAACCTTCCTTAACTTATTTTTAAAAACTAGACGAAATTGTCTATCCGTTTGGAGCATACAGATAAACAGATTTCATATTCATAGACACGCCTCGGTCGATTAAATAGCAATAATTATTGACAGCAGTTTGTTGTTTTACTCAAAAAAGAAGAACATGATAGTCTGTAGATAGCAGAACTACAGCAGCCATCCAGTACATACGTACATAATATACATACATATATCCATGCTAGAATTGAATTCCCGCTCCTCCCTTGGGGGCAATAAAAGCGCTGATTCGATAATGAGAAGTAATTAATTCGTAATTACTACAGCTTTCATTAATTAGCGACAATACGGCGCGTGGCAATTTCACACGCGACGCCTCCACTTGTATTGTCGGCTTTTTCACGTTAATGGAAAATTAACTTTTTTATTAATTAAATGATAAAAATAACCTTCGATTGATAGTAGATTGGTTCGTGTTAAGCACCACAGTACTAGTTATATGAATATTTATAAATCCGTATATTTCAGATGTAAAAACCCAAAGTGTCAGTAAATAGAGAGGCCAGGACTGTAAAGTTTCAGTGTCCAGTACTTCTTGTATGTCATTTTCAGCTACACGCCCCAGAGTGTTGTTACTTCTTGCGTGGCTGGATGTGGCCCGCGCTGAGCTCAGCTCGTTGCGTCGTCAGGCGGGCGGAACAGACACGGTTTCAAAACTTGACGCTCTAAAATTAATTTACTATGATTTTATTTATAACAGGAATTTCTTGAATGAAAATGTTGTCCTGAAGCACACTGCGTTTGAAGCTTAATTTAAGATCCAGTTCTAATTCAAAATAAGCTTGCTGCACATTCAACTCATAAGTCACGGATCCACAGCACATCCGCAGCGTCGATTGACGCTTTAGGTGACTATTTTTTATGATCAATTGTAAGTTATATATGTATCCAATGAAAATTCCCTTAATTGCATTTATTAAAAGTTAGTAAATGCAGTTATACTTAACTGCCAATCTCTGAGTGAAGTTAAAAAGCCCTAGTTTTTCCAAACAAGTCAATCGAGGCGGAGTCAGCGCCGCGTTAAGGTTATATATTTTACGAGGGTATTTACGAGCGCAGATAAAGTTTATTGTTTCTCTTCCGAGCTGAGAAATAGTTCCGTTAAAAAGTACCGAGTTTGCGTGAAAACGACCCCAGAGTGTACATGTATGCATACTTAGATAAATGTACGTTGTATGATATGTATAATATGTAGGTACCTGCTGTTGTATGATATGTATAATATGTAGGTACCTGCTGTTGTATGATATGTATAATATGTAGGTACCTGCTGTTGTATGATATGTATAATATGTAGGTACCTGCTGTTGTATGATATGTATAATATGTAGGTACCTGCTGTTGTATGATATGTATAATATGTAGGTACCTGCTGTTGTATGATATGTATAATATGTAGGTACCTGCTGTTGTATGATATGTATAATATGTAGGTACCTGCTGTTGTATGATATGTATAATATGTAGGTACCTGCTGTTGTATGATACGTATAATATGTAGGTACCTGCTGTTGTATGATATGTATAATATGTAGGTACCTGCTGTTGTATGATACGTATAATATGTAGGTACCTGCTTAGGAAAACTTATTCAGAACCATGTTTAGTTCTTGAATATAATAAACAATCTTCTAGGAGTTAAAAGAAATCTCAATAGTTCATTTAAAATAATTTTTCATTTATTGAACTAAATTGATGTTTCAATACCTACTTTCAAGCACCCCTGTTTTAGATATTCATTTAAGTGTCAAATAAATATTAGGTCCTCCTTACATATGAAATTGGCGTTTTGTATGGGAGGAACAAATGGCCGAATATTTTTTAGTATAATATATTTAATTAATCAAAGTATGAACCATTGTTTTCTATGCACTTTTGCCATCTCATTGGTAGTTCACTGATCCCGTTACAAAAAAAAACCAGTCGGACGGGAATCAATCAAATCTTTGAAGGCGATTTGGACTGCCCCATCGCAGTTGAATTTTTTCCCTTGCAAGAAGTTATCTAAATTTCGAAAAAAATTGTAATCTTTTGGAACAAGGTCCGGGGAGTACGGAGGATGTCTTAGACATTCCAATTGAAGGTCTTCTAATTTGGTAGCCGTCTGTTGTGCAGTGTGTGGTCTAGCGTTGTCGTGAAGCAGCAGTGGCGTGGAGCGATTGACCAGCCTAGGTTGTTTAGCCGCTAGCTTTTCCATCATGGTTTGCAATTGCTGACAATAGACATCAGCCGTAATAGTCTGGCCAGATTTGAGAAAACTGTAATGAACAATACCGGCACTAGTCCACCAAACGCTTAAACAAGTAACTTTTTTGAGGTTAATTTTCACTTGGGGCAGAATTTGGCTGGCTGGCCAGGATCCAACCATTGCGCTGAGCGCTTCCGATTATCGTAAAGAATCCATTTTTCATCACAGGTAATGATTCGGTTTAAAATACCTTCATTATTGTGCCGGTTCAGTAATGTAACGCAGCAGTCGACGCGCGTTTGACAGTTTGCTTCAGTCAATTCGTGAGGTACCCACCTTTCAAGCTTTTTAATCTCCCCAATTTGCTTCAAGTGAATTAAAACAGTTTTATCACTAACATCACAGCCTGCAGCTAACTCGGACGTGGTTTGCGATGAATCCGCTTCCACAATAGCCTTCAATTCTTCATTATCAACTTTGGTCTCAGGCCGTCCACGGGGCTTGTTCTGCAGGTCGAAATTTCCAGAACGAAAACGTTGGAACCAGTAATGAACTGTGTTTTCTCTTGCAACACGACCGCCATACACATCATTCACCCTTCGAGTCGTTTCCGCAGCACTAGTGCCGCGGCGGAACTCGTACTCGTAAATAATACGATATTTTAAATTTTCCATTTTGTAAAAAGAGTGACGCAAACAGAAAAAACAGACTAAAAAACAAATAAAAGAATGACGTTCATCAAAGCACAAATACATGAGTAAATAGCTGTACAAATTTGAATTTGGAATTCCTTACCAAAGAGGAGAAATTCGCGATTAAAGTGGCCAGTACGAAAAACGCCAATTTCAAATTTTCAATTTTCAAATTTATTTATAATTCCGCACAATCTTAGAGATTATATTGTGAGAGACGTTATGACATGACATGTACAGCTATACACACACATGTATAGGTATGTATGTGCATGGTGCATGGTGCAGGTATGTCGGCGCGTGCAAGCTGGGGCGCGCGATGTGGAGCTCACTTGATCATATTGTGGTACCTCGAGAGTTGCGCCATGGTCGCAGTCTTTCTAGCACGATGCTCTTCAAACTTAACGCCTTTATAAAGCTGGGATGAATTGAAAACTGCTCACGAGATTGTATAGTGTGGAGCAAATTTTTAATCAGTAAGATAATATAATAATTTTATAAAATGAATCTTTTCTATACAGAAAAAATATAAAAAATATTTGTAACAGAGATGTGAAAACAATATTGTTGCTCATTTTCTTATCAATTTGTTAACCTTATCAAAAGTGCAATCGAATCTATCTCAACGTAATCTGTGTATGAATAGATTTATAATTGAGTACTGTTCTTGAATTATGCAATATTTGGTACCCACAGAAAATCATCATTTAGCAAAATGGCGAGATGCTTTAATTATGTGATAAATATATTATTAAATCTCCCAGTACTGCCTGCATGATATAACATAGGTACTCCAGAGTACGGCGGCGGTGGCGGCGGCGGTGGCGGCGGCGGGCGCTCTCGCACATAACTTACTGAACAAGGCAGCCTCAACTTGAACACTTTGACGCACACTACACCGTACATATTATATAGCTACATGTATAACTTAATTACACTTGTCCTTTATTTGTATAAAATACACGCAGGTTACTGATCACTGACTCATACTTAAATATGCGCAAAATACAGATGCTATATTTGGTCGCAAGTCGTCGTTGTACAGAATATGGCTGTCTTATAAATTACTGACAATTTATACATATAATACAGCTGAAGAAGGTCATAAGTCTGTACATAGAATTAATATAGAAAAATTACTTCTACTTAAAATTTACATGTTTCAGCAGTTTTTATAGATTTTGTCTGTTTATCTGTTTCTCTATTTATCTGTGTATCTGTTTATTTAAACGCTCATCACGCAAATAAAGCTGAATAGATCATCATGATTTTTGGTATGTAGATAGTATGAGGTCTTAGTCGTCTTAGGAATGTCAGGCAACATTTATCCTGAAATAATGCAAGTGAAGCCGCAGGCGTCCTAGCAAAATAATATGTATTCTTTAATAAAAAAAAATATTTGTGTATAACATAATATGTTTAAACTGTCAGTTGAAAGAACTGAATTCAACATTTAACAATTTTAGCAGAATACAAGCAAGTTGTGTACCAGCTATACGTCAGTACTCAGTAGCTACCCCTCCACCTCCTCCTCCTCCTGCCAGGCAGTTCTCAGTGCTGTCAATAATTCCAGAAACAAGTGAGGTAAGCAGCTTACCGACTCCCCTCTCAGCACCGCCTGACAGCGCTACGTATTAGGGAGCCACATCAACCGCCGCCAACACGCGGGCTCTACACGACTTATTAACAACTATACAATATAATCTTGTTTTAATGAGCTAATAGATATTCAAAGATAATTGTATGGTATGTATGTACAAGTGCAGAAATTTACCGCAAAGTATTTTACTCCAAAGCATAACACAGCAGTGTTTGCCCACTATTCATTGTTAGGAGACTGTATTCACTTGGTAAGCACTAGTATAAGCAACGGAATTGATTTTAGTTCCGGCTATAATTCCTCTAAACTCTCTACATAAGCCTCACTAGCGAGTCGAAGTGAGTCGTTATGAGTCGCAGGTCGGGATTCAAGCACCGCCGATATTCCGGCCAATATCAGCCAATATCGGCCAACGTTGGGCCAACTGTAGGTAATGTAGGAGCCGGTAACTATCCCAATGTGATTTGGAACGGGCGCCAAACTTCCGCTCCCGCAGGGGGCTACTCACTGAGCAAACATTTAGTTTGATCCAATTAACGTCGTTGCATTAAACCTATTTATTTGTCTTTTTATTCAACACGTATGGAAACAGAGCTTAAAGTCACCCTTGTAAGACTCACATGTTAAAAAATATACTAATGAAAAATAGATGCTTTTTAAACGGAATAAATATAAAATATTTTTATAGGATGTGACTTAGCGATTTTTTTTACGATCTCATATTAAAAGTATTGTTAAGTAAAAGTAAAAAAGCCTTTATTCAGCTACACATTCATAAAATGTCACAATAATTGACACATACAGTCGATTGTTTACGGAAATGTCAAAAATGTTTGTTTCAATGTCAAGTGATGCAATAATTTTAGGTCAATTCTTCCTGGTGTGCAGTTGTCGCCTCATTGGCGTAGGCCTCCCCCAGTTTCGTCCATAAGTTTCTGTTGCGGGCTATCCTTGTCCAAGTTTGTCCGTATTTTTTGGTAAATATGTCAGCCCATCTCCGGTGTGGTCGTCCTCTGCTTCGTCTGTTAGCTCTTGGTGTCCATTCTAGAATTTTTTTAGTCCATCTGCTGTCTGTTATTCTAGCAATGTGACCAGCCCAATTCCATTTTAGCATTCGTATTGTTTTTATAATGTCTCTTACACTTACTCTTAGATTATTAATCATGTCAGATAACTTGATTCCCAACATGCTCCTCTTCTTTGACACACTGCCAATTTGTGCGCGTCTTCTGCTCTCAGTGCCCAAGTTTGGCAGCCGTATATTAGGCAAGGAAGAATCGCGACGTCATAAACTTTTTTCTTTATTTTGATGTAGATGTCTTTATTTTTCATGATTTCTTTGAGTCCCCAATATTTTTTCCACCGACCTGCGGTTCGCCGACTACATTTTAATATTTGCTGAAAACGCGGAAAAATTGCAAAACATGCTACAAGAAATATCGACAGAGAGCAAAAATGTAGGACTTACACTAAACGCAACAAAAACAAAAATTATGACAAACGGAGCCCGGATTAAAGTAATAGTTGATAAAGAAGAGATAGATTATGTAGAAGAGTATACATATTTAAGCCAATCTATTGCTTTTCATGACCTTACAGAGAAATAAATAGACCGAAGAAAAGTATTGTATGACATGACATATTTGTACAAATTTAAAACTTGACCTTTGTTATATTAAGTGATACAGTCGACAACAAAATATCGAGTATTTTTAACTATCAATGATCTACTATGTAAATAGCCGTAAAAAATATTAATACAAAAACAGAAGACAAGAATAAAGATTGCCAAGTTTTTTGGAAAAATGTGGAATAATTCAATTTTCCGTTATAGTCACGCCATTGCCAAACAAGTTATTAACAGTTATGTGAACCAACAGTAACCCCTAAAGTTGTGTTTATTCTCGACCAATCCGGCCAGCTTTCTGTTTTGAATTCGAATGGTGTTCAGAATTCGAACGCCTGTTCCGAATTTGAATGCACCTATAGTGTGCGCTAGACTACGTATCTGTTGCGAAGTGTTTGGGACATTAACTGGCTTCAGCCCGTTTCGGATTTCTATCCGAATTTCAAAGTGGTATTTTGGAAGTCTAGGAGGGAGGCGAGTACTCAACTGATATCTATCGTCAATAGTGAGGATGCAATTTTGGTTCATGGTTTGTGCAAGCATTTGTAATATCACTGTATAGTGTTATTATTTTAAAAACACTGATTTATGTATAAAACACTGTATAAAACCAAAGAGAAGTGGTAAATTATTCAATTTCTTTTATTCAATATACATGCAATGACAAAGTCCGAAAACAGTAGAAAAAGCCAAAGAAAGGTTGCAAAGTAAAACATTACTTGCTGCAGTGTGATGCAGTCAAACTGTTAAAAAGAAATTTCCGAAAAGATAGTAAGATATTAAAATTCATCTTTTTTTGTGTGTAAAAGTGTTGTTTTCATCCAATATTTCCCGGCGAGGCTCTCAGTGGAGAGGCCCCTCGAAGTCTTGTTGACTTAAACGTAGCCTTCAGACCTATAGTCGGCAGCAGTCTGCACTCTATACCTACCACACTACCTACACCACGGAGGTTTTTGATATTCTCTGGCAGTAAGCTGTATTTACAAACCTTTTTTTGGTTTTATCTAATTCGTAATGTTTTAAGTTGCTAAAATCATTTGTTAACGTTTGGTGTTCGTACACCACTATACATAGACAACATGTTTTGCTACATTTTGTTATCAATAAAACCAGAGTCAAAGTAAGAAGTAGTTTACAAAATGGCAGCTGTATTCAGAAGAAAGCTTAGTTTCTCTTATCTAGAAAATAAAAAGATGTTAATGGAGTTCAATTCAAAGCTACTTCAGCAAAAAGTTTAAATAGAGAATGCACGTGTCTCGTACCGGAAGTCTAAATAGAGAATGCACGTGTCTCGTACCGGAAGCAAATCTTATTAAGTAAATCGAATTTGGTCTAATCTTGTTGCTTATTTTCCCGATTAATTTGTTCAGATTGCTGCCGGTTATCTGTTTCCGTTTCCGGCGCCGGCAGGAAGTAGTCGTTTGAATAACTTAAAGTCGGTTAAATCTTGATGATATCCTACTTTGTACTTACGACATTACGGACTTAACACTTACCTGGAACATAAGAAAAACATTTTAGAAAACATTAAACTAATTTTATATAAGAATCATAAAAAGATGGCGGAGAAGAAAATTAATCATTTATTTCATTACTGAGCGACAATAAACGCAGTAACCCTTAGCTCAGTTTAGTTATCATCATCCACAGTCATCCTCTGCTGGGTATAGGCCTCATTGCATATGCCAGCTGCGTCAATCTAGCTTAAGTTGGAGTTTAGTTTGGCGTGTCACTACTCAATGCTTATCATTGAAATATATGTATACATATATGTAGCTGATATACAGCAAGTACATAAAAGTAATAGTATAATAGTAGAGGGTAGATAAAACTCGTATGAAGGGGTAAACCACCCCATTTTACATGTTTGATAGATACGAGAACTACATCAAATAGGTTTGGGTTCAAACGTGTTTATGGCGAGTAATAGAAGTCCGGATAATTTAGTTAAAAATAAATAATAGCACTACTAAGAGTGTTAAAGAAATTGACAATTATTACGGCGTGTATGATGTATGTGTAAAACAATCAGTATTATAAAAGTAACATTAATCTTTATTTAAAAAAAAACAGTAATTTCAAAGACATATAAAGAATCTACTTTGGTTTTTTTCTGCTTCAGAAGCTCTTCTAGTGAATCTATGAGGGGATCATTATCTTTACAACAAGAAGACAACGCATTATAACCCAACATATCATAATAGTACATAACTGTACGGTGTAAACAACGCATTATAACCCAACATATCATAATAGTACATAACTGTACGGTGTAAACAACGCATTATAACCCAACATATCATAATAGTACATAACTGTACGGTGTAAACAACGCATTATAACCCAACATATCATAATAGTACATAACTGTACGGTGTAAACAACGCATTATAACCCAACATATCATAATAGTACATAACTGTACGGTGTAAACATATTTAGGATGTCAAAAAAATATCTTATCAAATGTAACTAAGTGAGCTTTAATCACACTCTCATCTGCCCCCACCTACTGCGCAGGTCTACCTGAAACATCCGGCAGATTAGCCGGATGTATCCGGCGTAAGCTGGCTACAGCCAACATTACGCTCCGAAACCTCATAAATATAAGAGGTTAAGGGATGATGTTCATAAAATCCGACATTTTTCCTTATCACGCTATCGAATGACAGGTTTATATACATATGTACTTATATATCTCTATATACGTAGGTATGTGCATTGCATGTACATTGTTTGAGCACAGTTCGTGCCAAAGTTTATGGCGGATACGTTGCTACTGTGTTTTTCTCAAATATTACACGAATGTGGTAATACAATAAATAAATAAAATATCGGTAATGATGCAGTGTGTAATGATAACTACAACAAAACATACAATGTACTATATATAGGTATGGCTATGCTGAAAAACGGTACTAATCCAGTATTCGACTTTTTATCTCCCAGCTGGTTAGTTAACAGTTTACTTTGAAAATGAACTACAAATTTACAATTTTGTAAGACTTTCTTGTGACCTTTTAAACATTGACTTCACAAACATTATCCAGATTGCAATTTAATAAGACGCTAAAAGCAACAGACTCTCAACTCAAATTAAAATAAAAGCTGCAATAAAGCTTGAAGAGAGCAGCACTTTCTTTCTAAAAGTGTTTCGAAATGACGATTCAAGCGAGATGCGAGCTTGATAATGTGGTATCAGCCTTGTGTCTTTCAAAGAAGATCTATGTAGGTACATAGAAATAGGTGTAATCTTATGTTGCTTTTACTTATGTTTATATCACAACTTTGCAGTACTTACTTACTAATATGTAATTTACTGTTTTGCGGCAGAATAGTTGAACTGCGTCTAAGGCGAGACGTCGATACAATTGTCGTGGACCACAAGTCCTGCGCTACATGCATGAAGATAACGCGAGCATTCAGCTCCCTCCAGCACTGAGAGTACACCTGATACCGAGCTAACTGTGACGTCATCACTGAGCTAACCATGACGATGACGTCATCAATGCCTGCACGAGAAGATAAGATGCAGCTTGCTTAATGGCACGCGGTAATTGGTACATTAGGCATGTCGGCGGGAGAGGTTGATAATACTGACACTGTCGGTACTAAGCTATCATAGCTTTAGGTAATAGGAGCGATAGTGTTTCTAGTTGTATGGATTATGATACATACAGAACAGTTGAAAACGAACTATCTGTAGTGTTTGCATACTACTGTTAGGCAGAAATACAGTAATTCACCACAAACGGCGCGCTCATGAAAGCCTTCCACTAGTATTACAAACATTGCACTGTTTGAAATACTAGGCTTTCATCAAAAGCTAACAAAACAATACTAAAACATTTCATTTTTTGCATTCTGGCAATCAATTTCCATGATATCTGCTCTGCAATTGAATGTTTCTATTTGATTAGGTCGGTATTATTCACAAACTTATAACATTGAATCTGAAACGTTGCCGGCGGCTGGAGGCCGAGATGTAAGTTAATAAGTGAGGCAATAACTTGGGACGGCAAGTAATTAAACTTGTGCCGACTCACAAGTTTCACTCACTCGTGCGCAATCTATGCAATACGACACAGGGGGCGCTGGCGGGCATTACAGCCACTGGTGGGAACTCACTATTACATTAGTAATGAGAGTGAGAAGTAAACATTATTATGAGGGTTAACTGGAACTGTAAACATGTATAGGTACCCATAATAACAAAATAAAAATTAATACTTATGTAATGTCCTACTTCTCTATAAGTCGGTTACCGGTCTCCAATGTGGTAAGCACTTGTCCACTCCCGCGGGTAAGTACTCCATTTACCTGCTGGATACCAGAATGGATTGCGGTTTTTGCACCCTGTGGTGAACATATACTGAGAGAGGTAGAACGGAAACTCAATCGGAAACATTTCTATAGTTTCTTAATCTGTTAGTTAACACTGTGGTAAGAGTATTCAATAACAATATTTTAAATAACGCTGTGCATTTCATTTGTAATTAGTTAACTATGATATTGTTAATTACTTTACTTTTGAATCTGTTCGTGATCATCAATGTATGTAACGACATAGTTAATTTAACTTAACTTTGCTCAAACATATTAATCCTTCAAACATTTATTCTTATGTTAGCTTGAAACTGAATGCTCCATTCTACGGTGTTTAGTTTCTGTCTCGTCTATTAGTGGTCACCACATCTGGGGCTCCAAAATAGTTTCCAACGAACTAAACTGCTGAACAACTATTTAATTAGGTATACACTACTTTTATTTGCACGTTTAGAAAAGTATTTTGTTAGGATTACTCCGAAATTTTATACGCGACGAGAATCTTCCTGGTTAGTAAAACAGAATGTTAGACAATTTGTATTCAAGTAAAAGATTAATAAACATTTTTCGAATCATTCATTCATCTAATCATTTGTAGCGTACTTATATGCCGACGTGTTTAATTCTATTTTATTTTATATTTTTGCACTTCTGTTCTATTTATTTTCCATAAATGTGTGAATATCATCATAAATGCGCAGGATATGAGGCGAGACCGGAAGCAAGATGGCGCTGGCGGCCCGGCCGGACGTGACGTCACCGAATTATTGACCACCATGCATGAAGGAAATGAATACAATTTTACAAAGGTTTCGGTTATTTTGAAGGTTTGTTTGTGATGTTGTATGTATTTAAATGAATGTAACAATTTGGAGAGCACACCACGCTATTAGAATAATGCAGGTTCGATCCCTGCTAGCCGTGATTATTTTTGCTGGTTTCCAAATAAGTTTACGTAACATGTATGTATATATGTGAATATACAAAGTATATTATGACGCTAAGCAAAAAGAAAAAATATCGACATCTTCGGAAAGGGTTAGTTCGTATGCGAGACGTAAATGTATCTGGGAATGACACCGTGACCCGAATCAAGATGAAGGTTACACATGACTAAGAGAACAAGGAAAGGCTTTTCTTGCGTTTGTATTGGCTCGTATTGAATAAATCCAACTCACGTATTCATTAATCTGGTCACCCATGCAAAGCCTCGCCACATCGACCGTTGTTTAACTCCGGTAATCACGTAAGAGTAGTTAACTCTCGCAGCTACGGCCGCTTTATAAATGCAACAATAACACATTTACCCCCGTTTTGCATAATTTCCCTTCCATTTTGTTCCATATGACTTAACTTGCTCCCGTGTTATCAGCGACTTGACAGCGGAGGAAATAGAGCAAGTTGTTTACAGCACGGATCTAGTAAATAAAGGGGCTTTCTTTCTCAGTACAAGATACAAAAAATATGTAGTATTGAGCTATGAGTACTCTTCAAATTACACTTAAATATTCCATCAGTGATCTCCCGACTGACCACTACCTACGTACAGTACGTTTTATCTATACTTACTCATATTATAAAGCTGAAGAGTTTGTTTGTTTGAACGCGCTAATCACAGGAACTACTGGTGCGAAATTAAAAATTCTTTTTGTGTTGGATAGACCATTTATCGAGGAAGGTTTTAGGCTATATAACATCACGCTGCAACTAATAGGAGCGAAGAAACAATGGAAAATGTGGAAAAAACGGGGAAAATTATTCATCTTTGAGGGCTTCCGTTGCGGGCGCTGCAAAAATGGTTCAAGAAATTAAAAAAATGTGTATGAAAGAATTATTCCTCTTAAAATGATCTAACAAAATGTCCGCAACAGTATATGTCTATCTTTTGAGGTTAACTCACTAGAACCGTTTTTATGGTAATAACTATTCCACGCGGACGAAGTCGCTCGCACCAGCTAGTATTATATATTTGGATTTCATGGCTTTTTAATTAATTCGGTAACGTGTTGATCACAAAAAGATTTCACAAAAACGACTTATAACAATAGTTTGTTTGGGAAATTGCATGGGACGGTTTTTCTCTGACGTACCATGTTCGGGAAAATGGTGTCATTATTATTATTAAGAAAAGCTGGTTTGCCCCCTCGCTGCCGCCAGCCCTGTGCTTGTTAACTCACAGCTTAGTTCTCAGCCAGTCTCGCGGAATAAGTAACTTTAGGCTGAGAACATAATCTAAGGATTCTAAGTTTGTTTATTTTACGCACAACATTTACTTGACTTGTTTATTTCTGTCTGTCTGGTTCAGTGGGTGCTTATATTAGGTCTTTTCATATGAAATTGGCGTTTTGTATGGGAGGAACAAAAAGTCGAATATTTTTTAATATAATATGTTTAATGAATCAAAGTATGAACCATTGTTTTCTATGCACTTTTGCCATCTCATAGGTAGTTCATTGATCCCTTTACAAAAAAACCAGTCGGACGGGAATCAATCAAATCTTTGAAGGCGATTTGGACTGCCCCATCGCAGTTGAATTTTTTCCCTTGCAAGAAGTTATCCAAATTTCGAAAAAAAATGGTAATCTGTTGGAGCAAGGTCCGGGGAGTACGGAGGATGCCTTAGACATTCCAATTGAAGCTCTTCTCATTTGGTAGCCGTCTGTTGTGCAGTGTGTGGTCTAGCGTTGTCGTAAAGCAGCAGTGGCGTGGAGCGATTGACCAGCCTAGGTTGTTTAGCCGCTAGTTTTTCCATCATGGTTTGCAATTGCTGACAATAGACATCAGCCGTAATAGTCTGGCCAGATTTGAGAAAACTGTAATGAACAATACCGGCACTAGTCCACCAAACGCTTAAACAAGTAACTTTTTTGAGGTTAATTTTCACTTGGGGCAGAATTTGGCTGGCTGGCCAGGATCCAACCATTGCGCTGAGCGCTTCCGATTATCGTAAAGAATCCATTTTTCATCACAGGTAATGATTCAGTTTAAAATACCTTCATTATTGTGCCGGTTCAGTAATGTAACGCAGCAGTCGACGCGCGTTTGCCCGCTTGCTTCAGTCAATTCGTGAGGTACCCACATTTCAAGCTTTTTAATCTCCCCAATTTGCTTCAAGTGAATTAAAACAGTTTTATCACTAACATCACAGCCTGCAGCTAACTCGGACGTGGTTTGCGATGAATCCGCTTCCACAATAGCCTTTAATTCTTCATTATCAACTTTGGTCTCAGGCCGTCCACGGGGCTTGTTCTGCAGGTCGAAATTTCCAGAACGATAACGTTGGAACCAGAAATGAACTGTGTTTTCTTTTGCAACACGACCGCCATACATATCATTCACCCTTCGAGTCGTTTCCACAGCACTAGTGCCACAGCGGAACTCGTACTCGTAAATAATACGATATTTTAAGTTTTCCATTTTGTAAAAAGAGTGACGCAAACAGAAAAAAATCAGAAGGAAAAAAAATAAAAGAATGACGTTCATCGAAGCACAAATACATGAGTAAATAGCTGTACAAATTTGAATTTGGAATTCCTTACCAAAAAGGAGAAATTCGCTATTAAAGTGGCCAGTATGAAAAACGCCAATTTCATATGTAAGGACCAATATAAGTGTACTCAAGGAAAGGAGAAAATGGACTTTAGTAAGTTAAGATATGTTTGGTTTTGTTATATGCATGAATAATAAACATGAATCATTACTACGCTTTGGTTCAATATTCACACCATATAAACGCTAGTTATTGATTTTTTGTAAAATACACTCTTCGTAAAACCTAACAACTTGTCCTCGACTTCATACACAGTACTCCATTGTGTTCTGGTACGCTAGATCACCTCTTCAGGTCACCTGGTGATTACATACTTGACTTCCCACTGTCAAATCTACCACATGAGTAAATCCACGACACACAGCTAGTCCTTCCCCAGTCTTATATCTCCATGATGTTCACAAGGCAGTGACAAGTCTGCGAGAAGCTCGCAAATTAGCCAACTCGAGGCAACTTCACTGAAAGATGCAAACTCCGACAACTTGTTAACAAGTCTTTATAAACGACACGAAGCGCTCAAATTTGTTACATGTGTGCTCACAGTGTTACACAAATTACAGCCTTTTCGACATTAAAGGTAGGTGTTTTCAACAAATTCTTCAAAAATAATATATATAAGATACTTTTTCGCTCTACTATAATTTACCCAATGTTAAGCAATAAGTTTACGTAGTGTTTACCTACTGTTCATTTTGACCTGGTTGTGCAGTTTAAAAGGTTACGTGTTTTTTCATTTATTTTTAACACAAAGTAAGGTTCCGTTTGACTACAGCCTGCCTCATGTTGATCAGCATTGTAATTGGAATTTTATTTAGGTTATATACTGACAATGATTTATTGACAATGTTATTTCGTTAAAATTCTGGTTTACGACACTCACATAAACTTATTTTTATCTAAGTACATTATTATGGTTAAAACTAATACCGTTACATTATAGCTTTCCAATATTTGATATGTAAGCAGAATCACCATAAACTCCATCGATTGAATGAAACCCCCGAGCTAGAGGCGTCGTGGAAGAATGTTCCGTTTGTTATCGAATGAGCCTCATTGTACTCCGGACACGTACTAACTAACTTTGCCCGTAATTTCTACAACATATCCAACTTTGTTCCATCAACTAGTTCGATGGTTCCATCTCTGTCGCTCCCATCGCACCTTTAGCTTTGTTAGTTTGCAAGATTTGGTCACTCACGGGAACTATTTTCTACGATAATATGTACAGATCAGCTTGTTCTAGATCAAATCAACAACATCAACAACCTACGTGCAATACATTATTTGTTTATGATTATGCGGAGTACACTTATCGCAAGCTCAAGCTAGTGTCAAGTTTCAAATATGATGTAAAAAATTGTGAGTGAAACGAAATATCATTATTGAGATGCAACTGTGAAAAAGGATCAAAATCTAGTTTTGAAAAAGACATGTACATAATGCAACATATTTGTTTATTCGTAGAGGCATAATTGAAACTAAATAGTAAGTACCTACTACTCGGTAACTGATGGCGAGAAATTAACTAGAATCGTTTATGTAATGTCAAACCACTAGTTCAATGTGCGCGCAGTTATAACTCCACTGATAGCCAAGCCCGCGTGACGTCACGGTCGTAATGTCATGCCCCGTCAGTTCTACTGTTGTCACTTCGTGGTCTGCAATAATGCAAGTAGTTGCAGTTTTATTGCTTTTCGACTGTTTACTGTTGATAATGTGCTGTGTGAACGCTGTTCGGTGATTAATTATTTAGTTTGTAATTAGGATTAGAATCTAATATTTGATACTTGAAGCTATTTCGATAAGCTAGGTGATTGATTACGATTACTAATTGATTACGTAATTATTTAGGTCTTTACATAATTATTTCTATTTCAACTAGTTTCTTGATAAATATTATGTAATGTTCTTTCAAATAAACTTAAGCTGTACGCAAACGTCTCAAATAAAAATCACCTCACGGTATTCTCTGAGTTAGCAAACATAGACATTTACCAAACGCTAAGCGTTTTCGCCTAAAAATTTCTTGTCTTATAATTTTCCCAAGTCTGGAAAATATGAAAATCCCTTCGCCTAGTGTCCTGCAGCTAGTTAATGCAGCGAGCGGGCGGTCACAGCGCGGATCTATCTCTATTAAGTCGCGGTAAGTTAATCACCCGAGCCGAGCTGTCGCTCAGCAACTTACTGACAACTTGACGAGCCTTTTTAATTGATAGATGACGTAATACAATAATTAATTTTAAATTAACGTTTATTTATCTACTAAGTGGTATTGTAAGAGCATGTCTGTGTTACGAATGCTAAGAGGTTTAGATATTTTTTTCATTAATTAAACGCTGTTTAGTTACCATGTATGAAAAAATGCGCAATAAATGATGGGTTATCAAAGATTACAAGTAGGTATAAGAATACACAGATATAATTATACTATAATGTAGTGCCGCACCGGGTTGCAGCGCCAGAACTGTGCGTAACTAAGTATGCAATGTGTAAAGGAGTCCACCCATATTCCGTTCGATTCAAGATCTACCTCAAGTTCCATGGATCAGCTGTTATAACTTGTAACGAAAACCTTCTAAAATCCGTAATAGCAGTGTGATTTATAACTCTTTATTTGCCTAATCGGTCCGTCCCGATCTTGATTACTGCGCGGAGTCCGGCGGAGGAAGTTCCAACAGTTTGTGGCCAGTTTTAGAATCGTTTTCATTGCGCCGTAATACGGACACGAGACGAGCTGGCGCCGCGCCAGCGCTGCCAAAGGGTGGCGAAGTACCAGAAAAACACGCCGACACCCGCGCACACAAATATAGCCTTTATTGCCGAGTGATAGGGGGGAGGGTGCCGTAATACGTGTGGGCGGATGGAAGTCTTTTCACGGGGCTCTTGCCTGATTAGAGATTGGAAGTGGATTGTCAAAAAATGAGAAGTACCGAGTGGGAAATACATAGGTGGACAACGGACAGGCTGCGGGATCAGAATGACGAAAAAAAACTTTTATCAAATAAATAAGATTGTAAATAATTGTACATTTGACATATAACGTATTAAATTTGATATAAAAATCCAATGAATGACTGCATTGTGCTTCATCATCTTCATCCACAGCCTTCTCTATTCCACTGCTGGGCATAGGCCTCTCTTGGATGTATTTTATTGCTCGGTGTCATAATGTCTACTGCTGTACTGCTGTAATTTTTATGGGTTTTCTATTCAAAACTGTTTGGCTATCTTCGATAGGTTTGACCCAGCTTACTTAACAATGATTGAGTAGTAAATGTACCCCGTGGAAGCATTACTTTCAAGTTTCACCCACTTGGAAGTAACAGCTTGAACCTTTCCCGCCGGTTCTCATTTGCTACAATAATACAATTACTTTACCCCCACTATACTGGCTTACTTAGAATGAAGAGGTTCATGGAAGTTTTTACAAGTTAAAAAACATAAATGCATCCATTTTCTTGTTCATAATGTACATAATTACATTCATAGAATTTCATTCAGCAGAATATTCTGCTAATTGTTCCAGAATGATAAGTAAATTGCGTATATATTTTAATTTTGTTTCTGACATCATACGCACAAGTGTGTTAGATAGAGATAGGTAAGTTTATTTGTACCGGTCTACAAACAAATCAGGTTAACGGTTAAACAATTATGGAGGTACTTAAAAATACTATATCAAGAAACCATGTACATTCCTCGGAGGTAAAAAACAGGTGTAATTTTAGAGCGAGTGATGGATGTCGGCGTCAATCCATCATTCCCACGGAGCAAGTACCGCCGCTTGAACATATGTACTTACACAGGTATATGATACCTACTTGTACCACTACACCTTCTAAGAATAGCACGGACTCATGAGTCGAGCTCGATGGACCTATTAATATGATTTAGTATAAAAAGTAAGTAACGAGTATGTGGTGGATAAGAATACAATCTAATTATTTATTTTCAAATTCATTGTGATGTATAATATTGTAAACCATTTTGGAGAAGCAGCTATAGAACTATTTTGAACTAATTAAATGTCGATACAAAAAGAATACATTCATATTCATATACATTACACCTCTATCGCGTTAAAAACAGTCATCACTTCAATTTACTATCTCTTTATAGTCATTTAAATTTTAAATGCAGCCACCACTTTTGTATATCATCCGTGAATTAAACGGCAATAAATTTATTTCATTTTATAGAAATACGCATTTTATGATATAAATATTGGTTCAAAGAAAATTGAATGAAAATAAAACCAACATCATAGGTATCTACAATAGGTATCCCATAAGCCCTAGAAAGTCCCGAGCAGCTAGCTTCGTTCCGAGATGAATCAGCTCTCCTTTGGCTCCTGAACTAATTGAAATGATTAACGCGGGGTGCTGTGTGAAATCGACATTTCATAAAAATAAATAAAAAATAGTATACAAGAAAAAGCTATTTTTTTTTTCAGTTTATATAATTTTGATTCAGTGTTAAGACAACAAAAAACGCCAAAACACGATTACGTATACTTTGCTCGATAGTTTTATTTTTTGAAAAATAGTTGTTTTGAAATATTTTTCACTGTTTTTCCCAAAAGTAGTACAGAAATTTAAACCAATTTAATTATATCTAAAAGATAATGTTATTATTTAGAGGAGTAAAAAGCCATAAATAGAATATTCTGAAATGCTGATTTTATATGATTTTTTTTCGTCAAAAACGTCTGCAAAACTGCTCAAATTGTGCAAAATTGTTTGCGTGTGGACAAGACTCGGCGGCCGGAGCTATGCGCGCGATGCTCGTCCTTGCTTTCATGTTAATAAGGCGTGGAGTTGCATGCGAAAAAGCAACTGTAGGCATTTTACCAAGCGCAAAGTGTTTTCGGGTGAAATAAGTAAATAGCTCCATCTATCTGACCGCACCTCCTCGACTACATTGAGTGTCGTTTTTCACTACAAGAGAGTTTCATGTTGATACATTAATTAGAAGTGGCCTTCACCGTGAAGACAAGCTGGGATCTGTCCTCTGCCTGGTTACTTGTTATATTCGAATGTAAATTTATCATTATACCTTATTTATATAATATTTCAGAATTACAGGACCCTTTTATGTTACAAGGGTACAGGGTGTAGGTTTGTATTAAATAAAAATATTATTCTAAAGTATAAGTACGTCATGAACAATTTGCTTTATAAAATATACAAATAACAACACAATTATAACTAAATATCGTTTTTGCTCTGTCGATAAGGCTAAACTTTTTTTTTCAGAAGCTAATTGAACGTGTAAAATAACAAATGACTATTAAACTTATTTATTTTAGCGGCCAGTAAGTGAAATTACATATATTGATCTGCCGATTTGTATCGTCATCAGAATTGAAGGCTTGGAACAAGCCTCAATTCCTGTAGTCTGGTGATGCAATTTAACCACTTGATTTGAAACACCATTGAGGTCAAATTGAATAAAACCGTTTAAAACCTAGCTTGTGTCCTATATACATGTGTATAGATGTATGTACTAGCATAGACTAAGTATACTTGAGTATACTTAGTCTATGGTACTAGGTAGGCTGTGCTATGTCGGGTAGGTCGGGCCTCTCTCGCGGGTCGGCGCGCGGTGTGCGTGCGGAGTGGGCCGCACTCACTGTCAATACGCCTGTTTGAACTGCCGAGTATTCACGCCACTGATCACACCCACATGGGTTCTTGAAACGTGAGTTTAATCATATAAAAAACAAAATGACAAATTTGAAAATGTGAAATTTTATGTCAAATAAAACAATCCCTTGAATAAACGAATGAAAAACTAAATTTGAATCAAATTGTAATATCTCGTTGAATTGAAGATTTCAGCCGTTATAGTACAGTCGCTAAAGGGTAGTATTTTTGTAATATGTTTGCATATGTCTCTACCTCCACACACCTATTTGATATAGTTTGAAAATGCGGTCTATTCACGTTTTTTGATTGTCGTTCTTTCCTCTACGAAATTACATATATACAGTTTAGCAATAGTATGCGTCCTTTGATTGAAAACTTGTATATTATCATCCAATATTCTATGCTTAAATCTTGGAAATGTGAATGGTTACATATTATGAAACAACCAATAAATGTAATTGCTGAATCTATAAGCAAGTAATCAGTGGCAGGATAACAGTGCTGTGGTAAAACGAGGTATTTTAATCAAGTAAGGCTTTTATTCAGTTCTTTATACGCCGGTTAAATGCGGGCCTATAGTCCGTATGCTGATGAAGAGGACTCCCCTCAGGTGCCGGGCCTATAGTCCGTATTCTTTAATTTTAATCATAATCTGACATGTAATTCGAACAAATTATCAATAAAATGTTTATCTGTTTATCTGTTTATCTGTATGCTGATGAAGAGGATTCCCCTCAGGTGCCGGGCCTATAGTCCGTATGCTGATGAAGAGGATTCCCCTCAGGTGCATTGGTAGGTTGTATTCATCTATACGTATTTATGCATGTGTGTCGTTCAATCGCTATTATTGCTCTCTGCGTATTGGTGACTATCCACACGTCATTCATGTTGTACATGTTCTCTTCATACAATAGTATTTTTAATTGGAAGAAAAAATACTATTATTTATTTACTATTGTCCAAACCGCCAAAGGATTTTACTCGGAAAAAAGTAGTTAGAAATTTGTTAATTTACTGTACAAATACTCTCAAGATAAAAAGAAAACTTAAAAAGGAGTAGGCACGAAATTAAAATATCACATACATTAATAATTCCTTAGTGGTTAGTTAAAGCAACACCCCTTTCAAAGCAAACATGAAACTATTCTAAACTCGGGTTGTTTAGACGCCCCTCGCCAGCCTCACAAAGACACGAGTTTGCAACTTCAATACCAGACTAGTGTGGCGTATGTAGAGTACAGGACAATGCAAATTAACTGCTACTTTTTGTTGACAAGCAGTAGTTAGTTTATAGAACATTGTATATGGCTGGACGAGTGACATTATGGTACTTACATTATTTAATTTCATAATTTGTTTGTGCACGACCCGTTTAGGTGACCGTGCTAACATCAAAAAGTCTGAATAAAGTTAACTACAAAATGTCTAGGTTAATTTTATCAGACCATTTATGCAATACAAGGACCGTTTGGTGGAATAATGAAAATATACGCTTTAAAAACCCATTCAACATAAATGATGTGGCTTTTTGTGGTAAAACCTTTCCAAATAGAGGTAGTCCGTGTATTGAGTTGTGTGAATCATGAGCGGGCGGTGCCGCGTCCGCCATGCCAAGCAGGCGCCACTCACCTCGCTGAGTGCTCGCTAATCACACACACTTACCGACTTTATACTACTCCTATATATACAGGGTAACTGCTAACTAACGCATGACCTTTTGAGGGCAACTTTAATACGTGAAAAGGAACAACTTTTGTTCTAGGATTTTTGGAAATTTGCGAGTAAGTGTGTTGTTTTAAGGTTAATTCACTACAACCTTAAATTTTACAAATTCCAAAAATACGAAGCATTTCCTTACTTAGCGACTGGCTTCAAAGAAAATACCAAAGTTTATTGAACGAGGTCTGAAAGAATCTTGAGAATAGATCTTGAATTTCCAAAATTGTAATTATAAAATGTACTATTTTTTTGTTTTATTCAGCTATTTTTCTTATTTGGTATTTTAAACACACGTTCAAATTTCTTAATGAACATGTAAAGTTACTGAAAAAAGGTTTTTTTATTAAATTGATTGTCTTCGTAAATTATAGTATAAATTAAAATAACTAGCTATTGATACTCAAAATACTTAGGTATTGTCTTCATGTAAAATGCCAAAAAGGCAGCTTTGTCGGTAATGAAAGATGGCAATATTTTCTTAAAAGTTATTCATTATTCATGCTCGAGCATCTTGTACCATTACCATTTATTCTTGAGTGTAAGTTTTTGTGCGCGTGACATGATCAAACTTGATAACACGTTGAATTATACTCGTTTTTATCAACACGTCGCCGAGGTGATGTTGTACGCACTTTGTAAGACGAGGTATAAAAATAGCTCCACATATTTTATGACAACACAAGCAGTAATTCAATGTGTTGACATTTAAACTGTAAAATATTTGTAATAAATGCATACAATTTAAACTAAAAAATATTATAAACTTAGAAAGAAGAAGAAGCTTTAGCTGTTGTGCTATGTATTACGTGTTTACTTGAAATAATAACTACGTATTTATGCAATACTTGTCAGAGTAGTCTGAGAGCAATACTTATATCAGTGCGTGGGCGAGACATGTGTGTTCTAAGCAACTTGTGTCCCAAGTTTGGTCTTTATCTTATCTCACACGTGGGAGGAGTGCTTCTCGGGGATGTTGTACACATTCTTGCGTTCATATAATTCCACTAAATTATTTACGGAACTAAAATATTTACCGGAAACTTTTCGCCTTAAGCTTTATCATTTGTATTGTAGAATTTGATATGATGATCATTGTTTACTGTTATCAAGATATGTGAAAATTCATTCTAAAAAATCCTCACACCGACAAAGGCTATTGTTTATATATACAAAAACAAATAAAAACAAAATACACACGCAATCAAGATTTCCCACAAATAAAACAAATTGTATTGTATATATATATCTATTTTTACACGGCGGCGCCAGACACGAAATAAAATGTAACCGAAATGGAGTCCAGGCTCGATGCCTCCTGCCACAGAGTAAAAACTCCAGTAAGAAAATGCAGAATAAAAGTCGTCCAATATTCGAGTCGGTGAAACTGACAGGCGATTTATGGTTAGTCTGTGGAATCGTGGAATGGAATAATCGATTTTCCGGCATCCGATAAATCGTTGGTGCCTACCATGCATGGAGACACTGGCACTTCTAGCGGCAGAGAGGTGGCGGGAACCATTCATTTGAGGGCTTTTTAACCTTTAAAGTTGAATGGAACTTCATAGAAGATCATTTTTATTTGATCTAGATATTATGACTAATAAATTGAGTCGTCAATTTTTACCAAATTTGTGAAGATCATCAATGCTGAAGTTACTTTGTAAGAAATATATACGAATCCCGATATACTCACATATAAGTCACTTTATTTCTAACACAATAGTCCAGTATACATTTCAATGAATAGAAAGTAATATGTATAGTTTTGAAAAAAATATATTTAATGAAAGTAATTTATTTAGAATAATCCCACTGCAGGACACCGGCGCTGTGTAAGTCATCTATAACAAATCATCCCGGACAGTTACGAGCGCGTACATTGTTACACGCAGCCGCGGCCACCGACACTATCTCCACATACATCTACTCACTACATCAAGTTTTCACATTCAATCGCAGACTGAAAAAACAAGTTTTCACATCATCATAAAATTAAAATATGGAAAGAAGCGTTACTTTGCGGAAATCGGAAATCAATTTCAGATGATAAATTAAGATCAATTGGTGTTAGTGTTTTTCTGAACCCAACTTCAGTCAGCAACTATTATTTTTGATAATCATTTGAAATTAATTTTATTTATGATTTAGCTGCACTATATATAAGTATGTAGGCGTAGGCGTAGGCGTAGGCGTGGGGTAAAACATGTATAAGTGAAGTATTCCTGTATTTTTTATTGTATAGAGTAGTAGAAATAAAGGATATTTTTATTTTATTAAATACAAGTTTATGTTTTTATAACAGATGATTTGTAAATACTGTGATATAAATTTAAAAAAAAAAACTAAAGTTACTCTTATGCTAGAGCCGAATGTTTTAAAATGACATACATACATACATGACTAAGAAAGCTGTATCATTACAACATTGGTAAAATTGTATTCATTACGCAGATAGCCGCGGGTGCCGCGAGGCGGAAAAGTCATTTTCCGGCTGGCACGCAATAATGAGGGAATTTCACACAGTATTTACATACACCGCCATATCCTAGCTTTACGACTTAGTAAGGTTAAGAGTGGGGAGCTTTGACGCGGAGAGTTTTTAACCAGCTTTTGACAGAGCATACTAACATCTATGTTAGATTGTTTATCAGTTATAATACAGTATTCTGCAGCAGTTGTGCCTCGTGCAGTCACGAATGCAACCTCTAATACGTCTATGTCTAATTTTAGTTAAAAACTTCTCTCTTTTTATTCTACTGGAAAAGCGCGAATTTCAAGTATGAATTAAATTCAATTTTGGATCACCGAGATACAGGTCTCGGCCTAGTTCGGGGTCCGGTGTTATGCACATAATTAGTTATTGATTAATTCTATGTGAGTTACAAAATTTTATAATTTCTTTACGCTACATCAAATTTGCGTTATACTATGTACTAGTAAGCACATCATTTATAATTTAAGATAATTAATCATTATGTTTTATCAAACAAAATTGTAATGAATTATTTAATTATTATGTATCAATTTGTGCAAACCATGAATTAATGTTTTGGAAATAAACTATTTTTATCTTATCTTATCTCTTTGAGTCGTATTTCCTCATGACTCAGGGTCGTGACTTCCCCGCAGAATTAATTCGTTAAGAGAGTTTTCTTGGGCAGATACATCGTGTAAGGTTCCCTAACAATAACCCTAAATTTACCGGTTATTTGCCGGTAATTTACCGGTAAATAATATTTCATCGACTGGCCACACTGGTGGCCGCTTGGTGGGGCGTGACATTCGTAACGGACGGCAATTCGAAGCTAGCGCTCGAGGCGAGCGGACGTACGAAGTTACCAGCTTGCAATATAAAGATACTAAGTTACTTTTGGTGTTTGAAGAATTATACTCACATTGTCATTTATATGTTCGAGTTTTAATTACTATCGTCAACACCTTCAGTCTGGATAGGCAGTTTACATCTCAGAAGCCAGGGATTACCTAACCAATGAAAATGTAAGTACACGCCTACAACTTGATTATAACCTATGCAGTCAGATTTCTTTTAAGCTTTTGTTTGTTTGCTTGACTTAAGTTTTAATCTAACGTTAAATCATATAATGTTGTTACGTGAATGCATAAAAACTACCTACATTCGCAGTTCATTGTGTTTTTTATATGTCCAATGTTACTTTAAATAGTTTTATCGTATTAACTAGAAAAAGTTCGAAATAAAGTAATAATAATAATAATAAAAAAAAAAAACCAGTTTTGTGTATCCCGACTGTGTGGTCAGGGGGTTTATAAGGGGGATCAAAATTTCATTATTTTTTGCGTAGGACGCATAGTTTTCGAGATTTTGGGTATTTTATTGTCTCGACACCGTTCATATTGTTGTTATTGTTCATATATCTAATGCACACAATCTCCGGCTACGAGTTTCAGATGATGGAACCAAGTGATGTTGGACGGAGTGCAGAAACTCCCCGACGCAGCCGATCACGCTCCAGGCGCAGTCTCACTCGCGGGCGTGATCGCGACTCCAGCCGACGCAGCCGCAGCGTCTGCCGGCAGCTACAGGCTCGCGAAGAGGCGCTGAAGCAGGAACAGAAGCGAGTTCGCCAGCTGGAGCTCGAGCTGCAACGAGAACGAGACGCGGAGCAACGGCGCCAGCGGAGCGTGCGCCACGGGTCACCACAAGAAGCGACACGTGGCGGCCGCAGCCGCAGCCGCAGCCGTCGACGCAGCCGTGGTACCAGCCGTCGCCGCAGCCGTGGCCGCAGCCGTGGCCGCAGCCGTGGCCGCAGCCGTAGCCGCAGCCGTAGCCGCAGCCGTGGTACCAGCCGTGGCCGCAACCATGTGCCCGATGGGGACTATCGAGGAGATTCAAAAAGGTCACGTAGTCCATCCTTTTCTTTTAAAGACGTAACTCAAATTATTAAGTCTATTAAAGATATCCTCCCGTCACAGCCGGGCCATAGCACACAAATGTCGAATAGAGATAGGAAAAACATAATACCTGAGTTTAATCCTTCAGAGAAAAACCAGCGCATGGATATTTGGCTTAAAAAGGTTAATGAATGTGCGATGGTCTACGGCTGGGACGAGAGGAGCACTGTACATTTTGCTATGCAAAAACTGTCCGGGCTAGCTAAAACATGGTACGAAAGTCAGAGTACTATTTTGTATAGCTGGTCGGAATGGCAAGCCAGACTATTAAGCGCCTTTCCTTGCGACCAAAACTATGGGCAGTTGCTTGAAGACATGTTAAAGCGCAAAAGTAGGATTAATGAACCTATTCAAAACTACTTTTATGAAAAACTTTCCCTCCTTAACCAATGTGATATAAGCGGCAAGCGCGCCGTCGACTGTGTTATCCACGGAATTAGTGACAGGACCACGAGGTCTAGCGCACTAGCACTACGGTGCGAGGAACCTGACGATTTATTGAAGTTCTTGATGAGCAATAATAGAGATCCTTACACCCCTCAACAATTATATTCGAAGGATCGTAATTCAAATACGAGCGACGATAAATTAAATAATCGCTCTAGCATAAAAACCAATCCTGGGTTGTTCTGTTACAATTGCAAAGAGAAAGGGCACCCGTTTTCTAGATGCCCAAAGCCTCTAGTGAAATGCAGCAGTTGTGACAAAGTAGGGCATAAAGCTGAACTCTGTCGTTCCAAACAAGAAACGAGATCGAGTAAGGCCGACGGGGTGGCGAAAACTATGCTTATAAGTAGTTCAAAACCTAACGATAAATTTACCAAGGAGGTTATAGTAGAGGACATGCCAAACCAAGCGTACATTGATCTGGGCAGTGAGGTAACCTTAATTGCTCAGTCATGTTTGGCAAATCTCGGGTTATCTCACGACCATATTCCATCCACTATGAAAGGTTTCGGCAATAGCCTTGTGAGTTCATTGGGCTCTGTAAATCTAAACTTATCTATAGACGGCGTGACGGCAACTGTCTGTTGTCGCGTAGTGGAGGACCAATTCTTGGAGAAGGACTTGCTTATAGGGCAAACCTTTACCGAACAACCTCACATAGTTATTTACAAAGACGTGAATAAGCTACAATTTATACACGTTGATTCGGAACTACCTAACTTCATACAAGATGAAAGCGATGAACGGCTTCACAAGGTCAGCCTTGTAGCACACTGTAGCCTTCAAGGGGCTGCTAGCGTCAAGGTCAAGACTGGAACTTTTACCGGCAATGTGATAGTTGATACGAAGGTAGTAGGCAAACTAGGTGAGCAATACATCATTTATGGCGGGGTTTACGAAGTCAAAGACGGTTCATTCTACGTCACCGTACAACCCTGCGCCGTTCCATGTCAGCTTCAGGAAAACTCGATAGTCGCCAGAGCGGAAAGAGTAGACTCTGTTTATAGACTTGTGAGCGGGGAAACTCCTACAGCTATGAGCATTTGCACCGAGTCTACCTCGGCTATTAAATTCGACGAAAGCCTAGTACAACTAGATGAAACTGTTTCCGAAGAAACCAAAGCCAAGCTTCTTGACGTGCTACGGCGTCATAAACAGTGTTTTGCGCATGGTTTGGCAGACCTTGGATGTACGAACGCGGCAGAAATGAACATAGAGTTGAGCAGCCAGCATCCCGTAGTTTACAGGCCGTACCGGCTGTCGTACCATGAACGAGAGAAGGTTCGTGAAATGGTCGACGAGATGTTAGAAGCGGGCATCATCCGAGAATCAACTTCTAACTACGCTAGCCCGATAATACTCGTGCGGAAGAAGAACGGTGGAATGCGACTATGTGTAGATTACAGGCTGCTAAATTCTCTGACCATAAAAGAAAGATACCCTATTCCAATAATAGAGGATGAAGTGGCGAGGTTGTCGGGACAGGCATGGTTCATCACACTAGATCTGATGTCAGGTTATTACCAAGTACCGATTGCGGAAGAGAGCAAACATCTGACCGCTTTTGTGACACCCGACGGTCACTACGAATATAATCGTATGCCGTTCGGACTAGCAAATGCTCCAGCCGTCTTCCAAAGGATGATGAACCACGTCCTGGGTCAGGTTCGATTTAATAAAGCCACAGTATATTTAGATGACCTGTTAATTTTTGGTGAAACTCCGTTTGAATGTATAACACATTTAGAAGAGGTCTTAAAATTGATAGAAAATGCGCAGCTGAAACTGAACCTTTCTAAATGCAGTTTCTTACGAACGAAAATAGACTACTTGGGGTACGAAATTGGCGCAGATGGTATGCGCCCAGGTTCTGCCAAAATTCAGAGCGTAGTCGATTTCCCATTGCCTCAAAATGTGCACAACGTGCGCCAGTTTTTGGGACTTGTAAGTTATTTCCGGAAATTTATACAGTCATTTGCCCAGATAGCACACCCACTCACTAAGTTGTTAAAGAAGAATGCAGCATGGGAGTGGACGACTGAACAGCAAGACTCATTCGATGTTCTGAAGTCCAAACTGGTAGAAAGGCCTGTCTTGGCATTGTATGATCCTACTGCCGAAACAGAGCTCCACACGGATGCTAGCAAGATAGGTATCGGGGGAATATTACTCCAGCGTCCAATGGGAAGCCAAGGCCCATTCCATCCTGTAGCGTATTATAGCCGCCAGACTACCCCAGAGGAGAGAAACTTCCACTCGTACGAATTAGAAACTCTTGCAGTTGTATGCGCTTTGAAAAAGTTTCGGGTTTACCTCTTAGGGAAACCGTTCAAAGTTGTTACCGATTGCAGTGCACTGCGATCTACATTTGAGAAACGTGACTTGATACCCCGGATTGCCCGTTGGTGGATTGCCTTGCAGGAGTTTGACTGTCATATCGAGTATAGACCAGGTACAAAAATGGTCCATGTTGACGCCCTTTCCAGGAATCCTACAAATGATATAGATCCTGCAGACCACGTAAGATATCCACCAGTACTGGCAATATCCGACGAGGATTGGCTGCTGACCTTACAACTAGGAGACCCTGAGTTGTGCAGGATTAGGGATATTGTCAACAGTAACCTAGATCCCAAAGGATTGGCTTACATAAGAGACAATTATATGTTAAAGAACAACAAATTGTTCAGGTGCCTTGGGGGTGATAAAGAGAACATCAGATGGGTGGTTCCAAAGGGTGCAAGGTGGCAGGTGTGTAAGATGAATCACGATGATATAGGTCACGTTGGTTATGAAAAAACCCTAGAACGCATGAAGAAAAGTTACTGGTTTTCAAAAATGAAACGGTTTACGAAGAAATACGTAAATGCATGCATAGATTGTGCCTATGCTAAAAAGGCTGCCAATGGGCGAGAGGGATTGCTACATCCCATAGAAAAAGTTGCGATTCCATTTCACACTTTGCACGTTGACCACCTTGGACCCTTTGTAAAGTCGAAAAGGGGGTTTACACATACGCTAAATATCGTAGACTCCTTCACTAAGTTCTTGTTTATCAAACCTGTACGGAGTACTAGTACTCAAAATGTAATAAAAGCATTGCAAGACATTTTTGACATTTTTCGTGCCCCTGATAGATTAATCAGCGATCGAGGTTCTTGTTTCACTGCTCATGCGTTCCGAAGGTTTTGTCTTGAGCGAGGCATAAAACACGTGTTGAACGCAGTGGCGACTCCTAGGGCAAATGGTCAGGTAGAGCGCTACAACAGGACCATACTTGACTGTTTGACAGCTCAAAATTTACGCGATAATGAGAAGGATTGGGACAGTAAAATTGGACAAATACAATGGGGCTTAAACAACACAATACAAAAAACTATAGGAAAGACTCCAGCAGAAATAATGTTCGGTACCGCGATGAATAGTGAAGTCAAACCAGCGTTAAACGAGATCATAGAAGATACTCGCGAAGTCACCGACTTATATGATATTCGTACTGGTGTCAAAGAAAAGATCGACAAAGCCCAAGCTATGCAAAAGGAACAGTACGATCGAAATAGGCATGCTGCTCGTACATATAGCAAGGGAGATTTAGTTAAAATAACAAAGGTCTCGTTTCAAGGCAAAGGTCAAAGCACGAAACTAATGCCTTCTTACGAGGGTCCTTTTAGGGTCACTAAAGTCATAGGGAACGATCGTTACAGGGTTGCTCCAATAGCAGGTTTTGAGGGAATGAAAGGGAAACGCAAAACCACGGTTGCCGCTGATAGGATGCGACCATGGATTCATGTAGCTTCATTATGTTTAGATGAAACAGATAATGAACAAAGTGGTACTGAATCTATTGAATAATTAGAATTCCAAGTCTATAAATCTCATCCGGCCAGTTCCAAATTAAACAGAATATAAATGTGATTTTAGCTGAATGTATGTACATTGTTACTTAAGTGAAATGTAATGCGAGGATGTGGTTTTGTGTTGTTCAGGTCGGGTGCGAGCTGCAGACACATTCGTGCCTGGCCTGATACCGCACAAAACCATCGCAAGAGTTTATAATTAGAATATAGCAAGATATTGTGATTTTGGCCATATCTGTTTTTCATCTATTCAAGTTTTACAAAACATGTGTTAAGTTCACTTCACAATTACAAGAATATTAATGAATTACTCAGTGACAAAATATGTATATTGTTTTTGGTTACAAAGATGTATTTAAGTTGTTATATGATTACAAGGATAGATATAAGTGGTTACAAGGTTACAAGGATAGATATAAGTGGTTACAAGGTTACAAGGATAGATATAAGTGGTTACAAGGTTACAAGGTTACAAGGATAGATATAAGTGGTTACAAGGTTACAAGGTTACAAGGTTACAAGGTTACAAGGATATATATAAGTGGATTTATATTTGTTTTGTTGAATTATATAACGACATAATTAATTAATTTACAATCATCTCTTAATAATTTGTTGACGATGATTCAATTAAAATGAACAGTATTGTTACAACAAAAATTATGTAATTACAGTAATGAGTACCATAAGTTTGAATATTGTACAGTATATGTGAATGTCTCGTTCCGCCAAGTGTAAGGTTTCATAATGGTTCCACCTGGTGCATGCATGGGGACATGCATGTCATCAGGATGGTCGAGTGTAAGGTTCCCTAACAATAACCCTAAATTTACCGGTTATTTGCCGGTAATTTACCGGTAAATAATATTTCATCGACTGGCCACACTGGTGGCCGCTTGGTGGGGCGTGACATTCGTAACGGACGGCAATTCGAAGCTAGCGCTCGAGGCGAGCGGACGTACGAAGTTACCAGCTTGCAATATAAAGATACTAAGTTACTTTTGGTGTTTGAAGAATTATACTCACATTGTCATTTATATGTTCGAGTTTTAATTACTATCGTCAACACCTTCAGTCTGGATAGGCAGTTTACAATCGTGGTGGGCGCCCAGGTCAGTCGAAAACTTAGACAGCATTTATTTGCAACCTTCAGTTGCACAGAGTGCAATTAAACAATGTAGCTCGAAGGATTATAATTCCATGATGCATTTAATATATCGCGGAGTGCGCTCATTCGTAAATACTATTTTGGTTACCCATCCAATTACTGACTGTGTCAGTGATTGCTCGACTTAGACAACCTAGTACAACAGCTGTGCTGGGAGCACTACCACCTGTAGATACAACAAACAATGTGTGCCTCCATCATTACTAGAAACAATAAGTGACTAACGAGAGGTCACAGTGCGGGGCGCCATCTTGCGGCCACTCTCATTTCCGGGCCTCAGTGGCGCCGCTCAATTGTTGTGGTTTAGATGCCTTTGTTTGCAGATAACTGGCACTTCTTGAATGGGATCGGAGAGATAAATTAACAATTAAATAAAATTTGATGAGGTATTTTGCTTTATTGCTCGGCTAATCCATCAAAGATTTATATTAAATTAGGGTATTGCATGTAAATGAAGTCGGTTTGAGTTATGAAATGTGTGTAAATGATTAATTACTAATTATTTAGTCGATAAACCTTCACTCGAGTCAGCTACGTTCAAATACTATGATTAGATCCATCCATCAAGTATCCACTTTTATTATAAAGAATAAATCAATAATTGTGTGTAGTTTGCTCATAATTGAAAAATACGCGTAAATAACACTTCGCTAGGAAAATAAAATTAAGCTATATAAAATAAAGTTAAAATGAAAAGAAAACCATCACTAAGAAAGCTACGCAAATGCCTACACTAGTGTGCCGGAGATCTTGCAGGAGATGTTGTGTGAAATCTCATTCTATACCTAAAATTATAACTTAAATGTTATTTCGTAGCCTATGTCTCAATCATCCACTAACAAATTAATCAGAAGGAAAAACAAATTAGCATAAAACGATTTCAATTTCAGAGCTAAAAAGATTTCTTCTATTCCATTCCATTAGTAGAACAGACTAGTTGTGCCACGTCACGCCACCCGGCGGCTGGCGGCTGGCGGCTGGCGGCTGGCGGCGCGCACAATCTGCGTGATGAATGGATACACTTCAATCTACGCAGCTTTGTGGGAACTATCTTCAAGCGAACATCAGAGAGAGATACTGAAATGACTAAGAATAGAAAAAAAAATTGTTGTTGTAATATTATATTGTTAAACAAAACTTCATACCGTTAAAATCGTCAGGAAAAGACTGAAAAACTAAACAAATGGCACCTCCATTATTGTCTACTCATCTTGGACGGCGTATTCAGATAAACACGTCCTATGTTGTGTGGTGAAGGAATATTAGTGTAGCTAGATACATATATATGTGTACAACTGTGGTGGTATTTCAGACATCCTGTAACACAGAACCTCTGCTACCTAGTGCAGGACTCAGGCACTCCACGATGTATAAATATTGTAACACACAATTCTGTTTTTCAGAACCATGACTTGGTAGAAATGTACCTGTTACGATAATTTTATTATGTTCAGAGATCTATCTTCTATCTACTTTTGCATTTGTTAACAAATAATTTAAAAGAAATGCAATCTAGAACAAAAAATGAAAATATTCTATTGACCTACTCCTTGTGAAAAGTAAAAACCAACAACATCGCGCTAAACATATAAAATAAATTCGCTACCTGAAGGCCTGAAGGTCATAAACCAGTCATTTTATATCCACTCCGAAATGCACAAAATGTTTTTACCTTTGACTCACTTCTTTTCTTTCAAATATGACTCTTAGAGCTCCCTAAATAAGGTACAAATTCGTGTGTTAATACAAACGGTGTTGCCAGCCTATCGTGCCTAATTGTTTCGCTCGTTAGGAACATTTATAAATGCAAATAGGGACGTGATGAAGATCGGTGTTGCTAGAATTAAATTTCCTCAAAAGGCCACGTTTTGGTAGGGTCTTGGTACCAGGACAAAGATCATCCCGGGAAATGTAAATGTAGGTCATTTAATAAAATAAATGTGAATGAATATTCATATACATATATTATTTTTTCGGTATAAATCGTCTAAATCATTATGAAAATTTGTATAAATATTTCAATCATCACACATTTGTGACTCATTATTGTAAAACATAAATGTTAACTTGAAAATAATTAAAATGTGTCCATGAATGCAGTCCATGGCACCCGCTCCATGTGGCCTGTGCAGTACTCTATGCCTGACCCTGGCCTTACAGCGCGTCGCTCCATGTGGCCTGTGCAGTACTCTATGCCCGACCCTGGCCTTACAGCGCGTCGCTCCATGTGGCCTGTGCAGTACTCTATGCCCGACCCTGGCCTTACAGCGCGTCGCTCTATGTGGCCTGTGCAGTACAATATGCCCGACCCTGGCCTTACAGCGCGTCGCTCCATGTGGCCTGTGCAGTACTCTATGCCCGACCCTGGCCTTACAGCGCTCGTAAAATTTACTGCACACAAAGAGGAACACTTTTATGTAAATTAAATATATTTACATATAAAATGCTCGCCCACCGTATGCGATAGGAAAACGAATGCCACGTACTTAATGTATTGGCAGTTAATATTTATTAATTTGATGGAGTTTTGTTTACCCAGGAGCCACGTTAATGTACCATGCATGCCTATACTGGAATGGAACTGGCACTCAAGTGATGCAGCCAGGTTACACCTCAGTAAATATAATATAATAAGCACCTTATGTTGTCTATAATTTGCTAGTAAACCTACATCTTAAGGTACTATTTATAAAAGGAACTTGTTCTCTTTCAGTTCGGATTTACCATATTCGAGTATGTAGGATAGGAAACGAAACAATTTTAAAGCACTCTTGAGACGATCAACATTAACCTGAAGCCTTGTTGGACTTTAGAGAAGTAAATTGTGAATGCAAAAACTCGTTCTAAATCATAAAAAAATGTTTAACGTTCTTTCCAAACCATTACACTCAATAACAAAGTAAATAACATCTAAAAGCGTTAAACAAGTTTTTATTGTACGATAATAACGCTATTGATGGCTTCTGGCCAACTGCCAAGTAAATTAGGCGACCGTATCGTTTACTCAACAAACATAAAATACACGAGTAGTATATCGATACTTATAAGAGGTCGTACGGTAAAGTCACACAACTACTATATATTCGTAGATTTTGTTCACGAAAAGAGATAGTGGCTCCTCAATAGGTGTAAATGAAAAGTTGTAGATTGTTCATAATGCTCATCTTATCTAATTGCAGCTGCTCCACACACTTTATTGGAGTGGTTGTGCTATACGGAGAAAATATTTGTCTGTTTGTAAATACACTGAAGATTCACTACTTTTAGGACTTAATTATTTAAGAATATATTTGTATCATTAATTAATATAAGCAGTGAATTACTACACTAACCATTTTACTGTTTGGCCCCATCAGTGGGTTCGTTTCAATATTGAATATTTTATTTAAATGTAATTTCTAACGTAATCTCTCAATAAGCAATTCTTTATATTAATTTTATCAAAATTGTGTAAACGTTAAAATCCTATTAATATTCAACCTTAATTCAACCTTGAGATGGGCAATAAATTTGAAACCAAAATTTTCATGACATTAAATTTTATTAGCTTTAATAAATTACTCTAAAATTTGTCTAAAAATCACTTTAAATTTTAATCCAATCATAAAGAAAAAGTTCATCTTTTTAAAGTTTGAATGTTGGCTTTGAATATCTGAGAAATCTAAAGGAAATCGACAAACATTTTCTCAATCTAATATAATCTAATCGTCAATTTTCAGATATCTTTTTATTCGTATTTTTTTTTACTATAGTTTATAATTTTATTAGTAAAAAACCATTAGTGCATAACCTCGATTTGCCTTGGTTTTTGGTGGATCTAAATTAAAATCTACAATCATTTGCAAAAATAAAGAATATTATAAAAAATAAGATAAAAGTAACGAAGATAAATTAACCGTAAATTAACACTTCGGTTAATTTCACGCTACAGTTGCCTTCAACTTGTGACTTAATTGAAAATCTTCAAACTTGGCAGTTACTTTAATTAGACAGTCAATTTATGAATTAGAATTTATTTTAGATGTGCCCCCTAGCTAGCTAGCTAGTACTGTTTTAGCCGTGAAACCATTATTTCATGAACTTAGAATATCGTAACGTAGTAAATGAATAAAACTACATGAAGCATACAATAGTGATCAAGTTAATAAGAAAGACCATATAATGATATAATCTTTCTCGAGGCCTTATTATCTACATGCCAAATAAAATGATGAAAACTCTTCACTCTGTTGCAATGTAAAAAATACATAATATATACAAACGCATTCAAACATGATTTTTAAAACAAACAATGACAAATGTTTCATGCACTCTACTCGTAACATCAGAATCCTCGCATCCTGAAACATTAGAGGCGTTCATATGTAACTGTCAGAAGCCATATTTAGTAAATAATGACTCTCGTTACGTCAGCGTACATATTAATTTCCCACCTGGCGAAAAAATCCAATACAAAAAGTTATAAAACAAAAGCCGTCCATAAAAAGGCAAGTATCTAAACCGTTAGGTCGTCGTATAAAAGAGTAATAAATCGCTCAGGCAGGATCAAACCTCGTAAATCCGTTTCAATGGAGGCTGTGCCGTACCACGCCGTACGACGGCTGGACAGTATTGCATGTCAGCCGGCGCGGGCGGGAGATAGCTGACACTACGAGAATACTCTAGCCAGCGTGGTACTTGGGCGTTACATATATCTTAACAAACACGAACAGCTATGTGGTACAAACTTACATACTTATTTCACTTATTGTTTGTATTAATTAAAATTCAACTGAGTAATAAACACAATGAATATGTACAACGATGAATTAAAAATACTTCATTGATCGATAACGACACGCCGTATTAACGAACCAAGTACTTATCGAGTATTGTGGAATTCGAACGAATTAAATTAATATATGTATGTATGCAGTTGAACTGGATGTAAGTTACTGTTGAATACGATTAGTTCACTCGGCTTTTATCTGAAGCTCCGCGAACAAGTGCCCGGGGCTTGCATGCCTGGACTGTGCCTGCGAGAACTAGCCAGCTTTCAAGCAAGGAACACTTTTGTAATTATTTAGTTTGTAGGCTTTGTTTAAATAATATATTGATTATGATATTTAGGTCTGACATGATGCTACTTCTTCTTCTTCTCGAATGAGAGTGGCCAACACTGGTGTCGAGAGTTTTCAAACCGTCCTAAGGGCCTCTGACATGGCTTAACGACTGCCGAACTAGACAAACAGCCGGGACCTACAATTTAACGTGTCATATGACCCACGGTGATGTAATTTTAGTCTTAAAATTGTTATGTGAATATATTTCTAAAGAAATACAGAGTACAAGAATACAGAGTACGACCCTCAGTAGTGTCTCCAATTATTGCTACGCCACCAGCTGTACCTACTTCACCCAATACTCCGTAAACATAATCGTGAAGCCCGGTGTATTTATTCCCCCGTGGTGCTGTCAGGTTGTCGGCCCTGAGCCCTCACACTAGCAAGTAACAACACAAGGCCCGCGTGCAGTACGCACAGAGTACGTGCGAGCCTTACTAATCCACAACAAGCTTGTTATGAACGGGAGAGGCTTATCTGATCACATCACGCAAATATTGCACGGGAGAAAGTTGCCGAATATGTGTGCACGTGTGTGTGTGTGTGTGTGTGTGTGTAAGGCTAAGGAAGGATTACTAGATTCCCGCCACTATGTATTTGTCTTAGAAAAATCGCAACGATATGAGAAGCTATTCTAAGCGGAACAACACTCAGTGATATGATAATAGTTGTGCTCGTGATAAGCGAAATAAACCCATGTATGTTAATTCCTTTAACATGTTTAAATTACTAAACCACGTCAGAAACACACTGTATTAGGAAGTTAAGACTCGGATTATCGCATGTATTCATATTAATCATATTAAATTAATTCGGATGACACCGCAGGATAGGGCTAGTTTATTAAGCAGTGGGAGTAAATAAAGGGTTTATCTCATGTGATGTGTTATGTATAGGTTTAGTTGTG
The DNA here is from genome assembly GCA_964023185.1 of Macaria liturata. Lineage (NCBI taxonomy): Eukaryota > Metazoa > Arthropoda > Insecta > Lepidoptera > Geometridae > Macaria > Macaria liturata. The sequence continues at coordinate 145,213 of OZ026822.1, forward strand.
TGGTAGAGTGACGCGTCTGAGATCTGGCTTTTGGTTTAGGGTGAAGTCATTCTCATATGTATTCACGAATCGAGTATAATGGAAGTGATGTGTTTTATTAGATTGTATATACATACCTACATACCTACATACCTACATACCTACATACCTACATACCTACATACCTACGAGTCTAAGAGTAAGAATATCAAGCCAGTTGTAGAAGGCATTCCATTTCTTGTCAATAATGCTAGCAAACGTCATATCATAGACGCCTAGGGCGGTAATAAAACTCCCGACACTGCACTCGCATCTGATCGTAGTTTCCTCACGGCTGAGCTGCGCGCTGCTGATGTGAACGCACTGTATTCACTTACAGTAGTGATTTTACACTGAAACTAGCTGAATCGGCTCCATTCTGCTTTTAGTCTGCTGAGTCTTATTTCCCCGCGCTATGTTTCTCTCGTAGCTCAGCAGACTACGGTATTCGTTCACGATAACTGAAGTTCAACAACTTTGCTTTGAACCTGATATGTGATGATCGTGTAAAAAAAGGGCACTGAAATCTGGGCGGTTCCGTGGTTATACTTTAAATAGTAGGTAGATTTTCTATTACACTCTAATGACTCTAAGGAGCAGTCTACAATCTCAGAGGCCCCTGGGGCGGTTTTAAAACTCTTGACACCAGTTTCGATCTTTGGTGTCTTTCACGTTCACTTTCATTCAAACTTACTTGTACCACGCGAACATCTGAGCTGGCTGGTGTCTACATGCCTGTAGTAATATCCCCGCGCCATCACCGGCGCCGGCGGGTAGTTTGTGTCCCACACTGGAAGCCCAGCTCAGTGCAATGCAAGTTACAATCTCTCTGGAATGCCTCCGTTATGAAATAGGTATTTGTTCTGTGCTTCTCGTTTCTTGCGGCTTTTAGAGGTATTCCACGATTGAAAGGGAATGGAATCTTACAAGTTCTTTGTGGCTCTTTGTTCACGTTGTTGATGAAATTCATATTTTGTACGAAATCAGGTCAATCGAAAACTCAGTGATGGTTAAATATAATTTGAAACATTTAATAACAAGCGCACAGTTAGAAAATAAAAAGTCACGAGCACTATGTACTGGAGTTATATAAAAGTCACGAGCACTATGTACTGGAATTATATAAAAGTCACGAGCACTATGTACTGGAATTATATAAAAGTCACGAGCACTATGTACTGGAATTATATAAAAGCTCGTAAAAATGACGTTCATTATTTTTAATTAGCTGCCCGATATTCAAACCTGTAACTTAATTCCGTCCAAAATTCAAAAAACAAACAATCACTTATAAGGAAAGTCCTCATAACATAATATTAGTGTGATTACAACGTTGTCACCGCGTCCTTAGTTTCGTACAATAATACTGGAAGCCAATATCCCGCGGCCATTGTTAGCTCGGGTAATATCCGGGAGCCTTACAAACCAAGATTTGACTCACACTTTACTGGCTTGCGGGACCTTTGTCGACAAACTACTTACCGCTAGTTAATGGCTTTTTATCAATTAAAGCTTTGATTTGAGAAAAAAGTTGGAGCTTGGTTTTAATTTTAGATCAAGGCAGAATAAAACGGAAATAAGAACAGCTCTTATTTTTTATTCTCATTCAGTGCATATTTGTATTACATTTGCTGTTCAATGTTGCTACAACTGAACGTTCCTACGATATATACTCCATGCGCAATATACTATTTGTTATTTCATTACCGAGATAATCATAAAACTATTTTGTTTTGAGACAACAAAGTTAAAATACCATAATAATATCGTTTCTCAAGAAAGCAATTTCATGTCGTTCAATCAACAACAAAAACATTTCATGCAACAAGAAAATCTCTGAAAAACCCTTGTGACCCATATTATCATATAGCACCTACTCATAGATACGAGTGAGTGGTTATTTTTTACGACGTGAGATATGAACCGTTTATAAAAAGAGATGTCCTCAATAACAGTGTGCTCACGAGCACGACCGCGGCAACAACACTAGTAGACGACACATTGCAATCATTTGAGTATGTGTGTTTAGTTATCTGCTTCTTCATTCTCAAAAAACTGAACCAAATTAGAAAAACTTGGATAAAAATCCAGATTAAGGTTAAAGTCACTTAAGTTTTTACTGTAAAACCATGGGATGTATGTTTGTGCTTAATAAATTCACTTAAGACAACTACAGGATATATTAGAATGCGGGTTGTGTTGATGGTAGGGACGCGTGATCAATTTAATTACTGATTGGTGTTGTGTTGATGGTAGGGACGCGTGATCAATTTAATTACTGATTGTGTTGATGGTAGGGACGCGTGATCAATTTAATTACTGATTGTGTTGATGGTAGGGACGCGTGATCAATTTAATTACTGATGGGTCTGCTCACCGCATATACATAACTGAACAAATATTCTAGATAGAAGAAGTATACGATCTATTCTAGATTGGTTACTGGTGTCTGGTTGGTATGGTCAGTGCTTCCTACCGAGCGAGCCGTACACTGTGCTGGTTGGTATGGTCAGTGCTTCCTACCGAGCGAGCCGTACACTGTGCTGGTTGGTATGGTCAGTGCTTCCTACCGAGCGAGCCGTACACTGTGCTGGTTGGTATGGTCAGTGCTTCCTACCGAGCGAGCCGTACACTGTGAAATAGCCTACTTTGAACTAGTACTTTGACGGCGGATGGAAGAAAAACTCCAGTGAAACCAAATGGAAAATTGCACCGACTCCATTATACTCTGCACTGAGAAATGTATTCACTGGTTTATTACCTAGCACGGGGAGAAATATGGCTCTTTGATTGTCTAGTGGATATAATATTTCATAAAGCTTTTTTTATTATTATCAGAACGTACGCGTCATCACATCGCGAAACACGTAAATAACATACGCGAAATTAGACGTGACTAAAAACCGTAATGGTTACATATTGATAAGAATGTCCCACGATAGTTTTAATGATAAAATAGTTAAGAATTAATTCGTAAGTATAATGTGTAGGTGTGCAGTGTTGAGTAAATAATAGTTAGCTGCGAGGCAGGGCCAGTAACTTCATCACGACGCGGCGACGCCGAGATGGAGTTAGCTGGGGTCTGTGTGCGGGGCAAGGGAGGAGCTTCTAGCGGGCAGAGAGGATACATGGGTTCATACTCAGAGTTACTTTGATAGGAACAGTTTAACAATGTTAATTGTTTGTTTTTTTTTTGTTATGTAAGATACTCAATAATATTGTAATTTATTGATGATTTTAGTTTCATTCATTATGTGAAAAATTTATCAATATTTTATAAAACATTTTTTTACAGAGCGTTATACAAACCACGTTGACCACAATGTAGCATTCCAATAATTCTAGTAGTTTTTTTTACCAAAACATGTACATTTGTATCCCTGAATATATGAGTTCAGCAGTTTATACAAGCGGCTCTGAAGCGGTAGAAGATAAAACATGCATTACTGGAATGGAACTGGTAGTAGGTATCAAGCTGTGGTAACACGTCGTAAGGTGCTTTTTGGAATTTATTCAAGGGAACTGTCTGCAAGGAATAAGCTAGCTAAAGAACATAATATTGTCTCCCGTGTGTTCCCGCTCCCGCCTGTGGCTGGCGGCAACCTACAGAGATGAAGTCGTAAAACAATTAGGTCCAGGCCGTTAATGCGCACACCTTGCTTTAATAGCTCCAGTTAGTTCACATAGTTATGTATATCATACAGGCTGGGGCATACTGTGCGGGGTAAACTAGCTGGGGCATACTGTGCGGGGTAAACTAGCTCGGACAGAAACTAACGTCTCCATGCGCTTTTTGCGCTTAATCCTACAAGTTTAAGATAATATTACAAAAATCATGGAGTAAAACAAAATAGTTGCCATCTATATATCTAGCCAAGGAATGTTATGTATTAATTTGTTGCGTTGTTAGAAGTAACACTACGAGAACCAACAACGATGAGATATTTTAAAAACACTGACACCAGAGTTCTCACCTCCTCAAACGACTAAAGTTAAATGCATCGCATAATGCTGATGGTAAGAAAAGTGACTCCCATTTTGTGCGCTTATAGTAGACTATGAAGCTTATAGTAGACTATGAAGCTTATAGTAGACTATGAAGCTTATAGTAGACTATGAAGCTTATAGTAGACTATGAAGCTTATAGTAGACTATGAAGCTTATAGTAGACTATGAAGCTTATAGTAGACTATGAAGCTTATAGTAGACTATGAAGCTTATAGTAGACTATGAAGCTTATAGTAGACTATGAAGCTTATAGTAGACTATGAAGCTTATAGTAGACTATGAAGCTTATAGTAGACTATGAAGCTTATAGTAGACTATGAAGCTTATAGTAGACTATGAAGCTTATAGTAGACTATGAAGCTTATAGTAGACTATGAAGCCCGTTATTATTTTTAAAAGGCTGTAGCTATGCTTATCTATAAGCAGCAAGACTAGCGCTCATTTTTACAAGTTGGCACCCTTGTGTGCGCTAGCCTTATAGCATGTAGCCAGCTTTACAGTGTGTAGCCAGCCTTACTGGAAGTACCTGTAACATTTAGCTGCTGAGATAATAGCGCAGTAATGTGTGGGGAAAGTTAAAGATATATAAGCTGCTTAACTTACTACATATTGCTGAAAGTCAGAGCTTACTTTCTTGTAGACAGAGGTTGCTAACTTTTATTATCTTCAAGGGACAAGTATCTTTGATCAATTAAATAGCAGCTGGCCGACGAGAATCAGACCGAGCTGACTTCCCAGCGGGTCACTGCACTGTGCTCGTCAACACGGTACAGGAATATAGACTCGATGCTCGCAGTAACATCAGAGGCAATATTATTGCTATCAGATACAACAGCGCCATTCAAATGAGACATTTTCAGAAATTCAGACACATATTTTCATTGTAAAAATTTAATTCAACTACTTAGCTGCATTCCATGGTTTTATTCATAATAATTCTTAATAATCTGAGTGTTAAACTAGCTTAACTATTAATTTGAATTGTACTCACAGCATCGATATAGGTGACTGAGCGTGAACAAAAAATAATAAGCATTCAAAGACACGAACATAAACCATTCGTTTGTATTTATAAAGCATTGCTGCTTTCACGAATATAATGAACACTTACTCTGCCTAATAATAATCGACTCAGTGTCGCTTTACTAGTGATTTGGTTTAATATTAGTGTGATAAATATGACAAGTTTATCTGCTCATTTATTGCAGTAATTGGTGTACGTCCGCTGCTCCTTATGTTAGTAAGTTGGTACTGGCGGACTGCCAGACAGACAGTCAACAAGTAGATATATTATATATAGTCATGGGGAAGTAATGGTGTTCTAAGTGATGCATCTGCTTGGATGTGCCAGGAAACTATGGTTATTATGAATGAATGAGGGGCGACACATCATAAATAACATTGGATAAGAACAGGAAGGAAGTAGATTCATTTTTTTGTAGCAAAGCATGCATTGGGGATATATTATTCAGCAAGAAAAGTTTGAAGCGAGGTGACGTCTCTTTACATATTTTCAGCGCAAAGCTAGCCCTGGTTTTCTTTCTGTGAGACAAATTATGTCAAATGCACAAAAATATTCTCTACAAATGTTGTATTAGTCTCTAATGATATTTCTTAATTATATTTTGGTATTGATGTTTTCTTTTTTTTAACTTGAACGGTTTTGCGCTTGGCCATAGTTTACCTGATAGCAAGCAAAGGCTATGGCCTAAGATGGAGCGTGCTTACCCGATAAGAACCGGTTCACTCTCGCTTTGAAGATCACTGTATTATAGTGCGTGGGGAACAGAGAGTCAGGCAGGGAGTTCCATAACCTTGCAGTACGAACAATAAAGGTAGAAAACCGTACCGTTTCGTGCGGGTCTTATGAACTTCCACCATAAACCGGTGTCGTCCTGCTGTATCTCTGCTCGTCCGGTGATAGAAGGGCGCGTAATGTAACCGTGGAACGAATAGGCATACACATTTTAATGGCGGTTATGATGTATAAAATTCTAAAATGGAAAAAACTAGAACATAAAGTTACGCATCTCCAAGCTAAATCAAATCCTAGTAAATTGACAAGTTGGCAATATAAACCGCACTGAAGATAAGTGTGACGTGGCAGTATACCGCCGCCCAAGAAGGCGGTTCCGCCCAAATAGAGCCCCGGCTGAGGCTGGGCCGGCGGCGGGGCGCTAAAACGTCCCGGCGCTGCGAGCTGCGCTGCCAGCCCGCAGCGCCGGGACGTTTAAGGATACTTCCTATTATGTAATTGCAAACTACAAGCTAGAGAGGAGAGAACGTGACGTCCCGGCGCTGCGAGCTGCGCTGCCAGCCCGCAGCGCCGGGACGTTTAAGGATACTTCCTATTATGTAATTGCAAACTACAAGCTAGAGAGGAGAGAACGTGACGTCCCGGCGCTGCGAGCTGCGCTGCCAGCCCGCAGCGCCGGGACGTTTAAGGATACTTCCTATTATGTAATTGCAAACTACAAGCTAGAGAGGAGAGAACGTGACGTCCCGGCGCTGCGAGCTGCGCTGCCAGCCCGCAGCGCCGGGACGTTTAAGGATACTTCCTATTATGTGATTGCAAACTACGCTAGAGAGGAGAGAACGTGAATTTTAATTGATTTGTATCGATATTTTTTGTATGTTGAGGGTTTAAAATTATTAGATTTGTTTTCTTATAATTTTTTGTGATTGATTGAAATTTAAACTATGAAATTGACTATCATTAGTGTACTTATACAAACCGATATAGAAAAATCTCAAATGAAGAAATTGGCTCTAATTAATTAAAATAAATACTCAATAATTTAATTTGAATTGGAAAAAATAATAAGAAAATCAATTAAACATTTAGTATCGATAAATAGTAGCATCTCTAGCTTCCTCTATTGAAGAGGTAAAGTAGGGCAAGTTATTGTTTATATTTCAATAGGCAACTAATACACATTACATCCAATATTAGTTCATTGAATGTGAACACAGTACGTTATTCACAAATAATCAATAACTCCTACTCCCGCGGCGCCACTACTTATTAGGAGTAGTCATCACGTTCGTAGCTAATATAAGTGTTTGTTGCTTTAATTAATACTGTGCTATGAAACCAATATTAATTTCTTTGTACTCGGTTTCTTGCAAATGAAATATTTTAAAATGTTTTCATAATATTCAGTTCGTATTAGTATAGTTCAGCTGATAATATTTAACGTAAATTAATTTTAATTTAACCTGTTTTATTTATTCCAGTTTTAATAAGATATAAGAATTTGATTAAAAACATCTTGACCAATATCAGTGTTTTGTATTTTTCACACATTTTATCATCTATAAACGTGTGAGGCAACTTACACACAACTACGAGTATCACTCCGATCTGTGTTCTTAATTAAATTAATACCTACATACACGAAAAGATGAAAAATAAGATTAAAGCTTTTTCAAGATTTGATACTAAAAAAGTAACAATGGTAGAAACAAGGTGCACTTCAGAATTGTAGTTCATCTCTATGCACTTCATTCTGCTCTCTCTGTTATTACACAGAATATCGGCCAATTTGAAAAATACCAACTCTACAATACTTTTTCGTATTCGCTTTGTCCCATTCGCGGGAAATTCGAGCTCGATGAAAAGCGAACCGGGCTTGTACCACCGACTGTACACAACAAGATACAGAACAAATGTACTGCGAACTTGAACCGTATTTCAATGGAACAAAGATCACTATCGTAATGAATAAATGTATTCTAGTAATAATGAATGAGCGTGGTAAGGCTGGTGTATTTAAAAATACCTGTCTGTTACCGGCTTCACTTTGTGATCGAAGTGAAATTTTTAATAAAAACATTCCTTTGTTGGCTGAGTCAAGGACTTCGAGGTGGTTTAGTTATTTCATTTAGTCATTAAATTGCATATCTTCGGATACGGAAGGATGATGACATGTTGATGATTTATATTATAAAATCTAGGTTTTATTTTTTAATTTGTGTATTGGATTTAGGCATGGATTTACGAACTATTATCAGATCAGAGTATAGCAATATTTATCTTATAACAATAATTTTGAACCGAATTCTGCGCGACATTCGTACTTGTCTTCAGCATAGTCGCCACTGTAAGCCAGATGGTCCGAGACCAAAAATGCTCCATTTCAGCTTTGCCCGACTATACTACCTCCGCGGCGTATTTCTGGCAGCACTCCAGGCGGAAATAGAGTTAGCGCCAGTAGGTGCTATTGTAGTCACGTCGCTAATACCTCCTCTACATGACTACTCGAGGAGGCCGCACATCTCTAGCGACAACAACTAGGAGAAATGCCTTTCATTTTATGTTGAAAGAATAATAAAAGCAATGATCGTTCGTATTGAGAGAAATATAGTTCGACTAACATACGAATAGAGCTCATGACTGAACTAGCGCAGATATTAAATTAAATGTACACCCAGTGAACAGTAAGTAGATGTACTTAATGATTATGTACAACTAAAAATAGGAGAAAATTTTATAAAGTGGAACTGACAATAATTGCACTGTGATACGAGTATGCGAGTGAGAACATTTGGTAATACAATAAAGTAGATAGAAGTGGCTTCACAATTAAGTTTAAAATAGTAATGAAAGGTATCAACAAAAAAGAATGTTTGTAATCAAAAATGTGCAATGTTGTAGTAACTTCAATAATGTTTAGGTCAACTTAAAACTTTCCTAAAAGTTCAAGCATTGAAAATTTATAAAACATTTTTCTATAAAGTCATGACAAAAGGAAATGAATGCCTCTCTGCACTTAGCGTAAAGTTCCCCGACTTGTAAAAAGGCGGGTCTCCTCGCTGGCGCCGCACAATACAAGTACAAGTGTGGCAAATGTAAGAAGTTTCAAACTAATTAGTTTCTACAGCGGACGGCGAGTGGAGCCTACATACATACATACATGTAGCAGTAGGGGTGGTTTAGTTTCTACAGCGGACGGCGAGTGGAGCCTACATACATACATACATACATGTAGCAGTAGGGGTGGTGACCACCCCCCCCCCCGTGGGTCACTACCTTGGGCGTGGTGGGGGGGCCTAGTACCTGCTGCCGCTTACGGCCATAATGTGACCCGAGAAGGAGCCCCTCTGTGCGCCAAACCGGACTTCGTGTCTGGAGCGCTGTAGATGGGGCGGTCCGGTGGCGAGTTCGCCCGGACGATGTCCCCGCCCGGTCCCCTCCTGGGGACAGCTGGCCGGAGGGACGGTGGTGGGCCTTTCTCCTGCGTATGGAGAAGGTGAGAAGGCCAGGGAGACGGTGATTGTGATCTGCGCACAACCGTCGACCTCCCTGAAGGGGATTCGGGGTGACGGGTTAGGGGAGCCCGCCGCCACCAAGGTGCGAGTCCCGCTGTATGTACGGTGGTGTCAATCAATATGTTTGACACGCCCCGTTTGTAGTGAGAAGGAGTTGTGTATGTGTGTGTGGTACACAAGAGAGCGCAAGCTTTCGAGCAGAGTCCTAACATTGGGACAGGAATCGCCAGGATGTGCTGCGGATGCATGCCTAGCCTTCCCGCGGCCCTGATTCGCGATTCCGAGGCGGACATTCAGGTTTTTAGTGGGTATGCCGCCGAATGGTGTTAAGGCGGTGACTCCCACATCACCACCACAGCCTCATCCCCAGGGCTAGTTGGTGGTATCCATAAAGGATTTTCCTGGTATATAAAAAAAAAAAAAACCACGTCGTGGCTTTGTTTTTACATAGCATATTATTGCCCAAGCCCATTCAATATTGTTTAGGTCTGATGATTCGATTGTATGCAATTGATTGTATCATGTTGAAGTTCAATGAAAACAGTTATAATATTACATTAGAACAGGAAACAATAGATCGAACGATCCTTACTGCTCACCTACTTGTCCTGAACATTGGGGTTAAACCCCAACCGTTATACAGTCGAGGATGCTTTGGTTTTTCCCCTCGATTAAATTTTAAAAGGCTGGCCCAATGTAGCCTGAAACGAGAAGCTCTGTTAATACGTGTTGACTCGTCCGCATAAATATAGCTGAGTTCAATTACTTGTACTTGCTGTTACTTTTTAACTTAATTCCATGGAAATGGTAAGAATGCAGATTGTGTTTTCTTCAAAATAATAAAATGTTTCTTGTGCATGTTGTGTTTCTCTTAGCCATGGTCGGCTAGCTCCCGATCTAGATGGCTGAGCATAATTCTAAGCAGAGTATCATTCTAACCTATTTAAAGAAAGAAAGAAATACATTTATTGAGACACACAAACTTAAACTTATTTACTTACTAAACTGACATGTATGTGTGTAGTTAACTGGTTTAAAGAGAGTTGTAGGCTGTATTTTGCTTTTCATGGTAGTTTGGTTCTTAAAGACATGGCAGTGCGTCTAGTAAAATAATCGTAAAGATATGCCGCCATCACAATCATTGCGTATATAAAGACATGGCAGTGCGTCTAGTAAAATAATCGTAAAGATATGCCGCCATCACAATTATTGCGTATATAAAGACATGGCAGTGCGTCTAGTAAAATAATCGTAAAGATATGCCGTCATCACAATCATTGCGTATATAAAGACATGGCAGTGCGTCTAGTAAAATAATCGTAAAGATATGCCGCCATCACAATCATTGCGTATATAAAGACATGGCAGTGCGTCTAGTAAAATAATCGTAAAGATATGCCGCCATCACAATTATTGCGTATATAAAGACATGGCAGTGCGTCTAGTAAAATAATCGTAAAGATATGCCGTCATCACAATCATTGCGTATATAAAGACATGGCAGTGCGTCTAGTAAAATAATCGTAAAGATATGCCGCCATCACAATCATTGCGTATATAAAGACATGGCAGTGCGTCTAGTAAAATAATCGTAAAGATATGCCGCCATCACAATTATTGAGTATATAAAGACATGGCAGTGCGTCTAGTAAAATAATCGTAAAGATATGCCGCCATCACAATTATTGCGTATATAAAGACATGGCAGTGCGTCTAGTAAAATAATCGTAAAGATATGCCGCCATCACAATCATTGCGTATATAAAGACATGGCAGTGCGTCTAGTAAAATAATCGTAAAGATATGCCGCCATCACAATTATTGCGTATATAAAGACATGGCAGTGCGTCTAGTAAAATAATCGTAAAGATATGCCGCCATCACAATCATTGCGTATATAAAGACATGGCAGTGCGTCTAGTAAAATAATCGTAAAGATATGCCGCCATCACAATCATTGCGTATATAAAGACATGGCAGTGCGTCTAGTAAAATAATCGTAAAGATATGCCGCCATCAGAATCATTGCGTATATAAAGACATGGCAGTGCGTCTAGTAAAATAATCGTAAAGATATGCCGCCATCAGAATCATTGCGTATATAAAGACATGGCAGTGCGTCTAGTAAAATAATCGTAAAGATATGCCGCCATCACAATCATTGCGTATATAAAGACATGGCAGTGCGTCTAGTAAAATAATCGTAAAGATATGCCGCCATCACAATCATTGCGTATATAAAGACATGGCAGTGCGTCTAGTAAAATAATCGTAAAGATATGCCGCCATCACAATTATTGCGTATATAAAGACATGGCAGTGCGTCTAGTAAAATAATCGTAAAGATATGCCACCATCACAATCATTGCGTATATAAAGACATGGCAGTGCGTCTAGTAAAATAATCGTAAAGATATGCCTCCATCACAATTATTGCGTATATAAAGACATGGCAGTGCGTCTAGTAAAATAATCGTAAAGATATGCCGTCATCACAATCATTGCGTATATAAAGTTATGGCAGTGCGTCTAGTAAAATAATCGTAAAGATATGCCGCCATCACAATCATTGCGTATATAAAGACATGGCAGTGCGTCTAGTAAAATAATCGTAAAGATATGCCGCCATCACAATCATTGCGTATATAAAGACATGGCAGTGCGTCTAGTAAAATAATCGTAAAGATATGCCGCCATCACAATTATTGCGTATATAAAGACATGGCAGTGCGTCTAGTAAAATAATCGTAAAGATATGCCGCCATCACAATTATTGCGTATATAAAGACATGGCAGTGCGTCTAGTAAAATAATCGTAAAGATATGCCGCCATCACAATCATTGCGTATATAAAGACATGGCAGTGCGTCTAGTAAAATAATCGTAAAGATATGCCGCCATCACAATTATTGCGTATATAAAGACATGGCAGTGCGTCTAGTAAAATAATCGTAAAGATATGCCGCCATCACAATCATTGCGTATATAAAGACATGGCAGTGCGTGTAGAAAATTAATCGTAAAGATATGCCGCCATCACAATCATTGCGTATATAAAGACATGGCAGTGCGTCTAGTAAAATAATCGTAAAGATATGCCGCCATCACAATTATTGCGTATATAAAGACATGGCAGTGCGTCTAGTAAAATAATCGTAAAGATATGCCGCCATCACAATTATTGCGTATAAAAAGACATGGCAGTACGTCTAGTAAAATAATCGTAAAGATATGCCGCCATCACAATCATTGCGTATATAAAGACATGGCAGTGTGTCTAGTAAAATAATCGTAAAGATATGCCGCCATCACAATCATTGCGTATATAAAGACATGGCAGTGCGTCTAGTAAAATAATCGTAAAGATATGCCGCCATCACAATTATTGCGTATATAAAGACATGGCAGTGCGTCTAGTAAAATAATCGTAAAGATATGCCGCCATCACAATTATTGCGTATATAAAGACATGGCAGTGCGTCTAGTAAAATAATCGTAAAGATATGCCGCCATCACAATTATTGCGTATATAAAGACATGGCAGTGCGTCTAGTAAAATAATCGTAAAGATATGCCGCCATCACAATCATTGCGTATATAAAGACATGGCAGTGCGTCTAGTAAAATAATCGTAAAGATATGCCGCCATCACAATCATTGCGTATATAAAGACATGGCAGTGCGTCTAGTAAAATAATCGTAAAGATATGCCGCCATCACAATCATTGCGTATATAAAGACATGGCAGTGCGTCTAGTAAAATAATCGTAAAGATATGCCGCCATCACAATCATTGCGTATATAAAGACATGGCAGTGCGTCTAGTAAAATAATCGTAAAGATATGCCGCCATCACAATTATTGCGTATATAAAGACATGGCAGTGCGTCTAGTAAAATAATCGTAAAGATATGCCGTCATCACAATCATTGCGTATATAAAGACATGGCAGTGCGTCTAGTAAAATAATCGTAAAGATATGCCGCCATCACAATCATTGCGTATATAAAGACATGGCAGTGCGTCTAGTAAAATAATCGTAAAGATATGCCGCCATCACAATTATTGCGTATATAAAGACATGGCAGTGCGTCTAGTAAAATAATCGTAAAGATATGCCGTCATCACAATCATTGCGTATATAAAGACATGGCAGTGCGTCTAGTAAAATAATCGTAAAGATATGCCGCCATCACAATCATTGCGTATATAAAGACATGGCAGTGCGTCTAGTAAAATAATCGTAAAGATATGCCGCCATCACAATTATTGAGTATATAAAGACATGGCAGTGCGTCTAGTAAAATAATCGTAAAGATATGCCGCCATCACAATTATTGCGTATATAAAGACATGGCAGTGCGTCTAGTAAAATAATCGTAAAGATATGCCGCCATCACAATCATTGCGTATATAAAGACATGGCAGTGCGTCTAGTAAAATAATCGTAAAGATATGCCGCCATCACAATTATTGCGTATATAAAGACATGGCAGTGCGTCTAGTAAAATAATCGTAAAGATATGCCGCCATCACAATCATTGCGTATATAAAGACATGGCAGTGCGTCTAGTAAAATAATCGTAAAGATATGCCGCCATCACAATCATTGCGTATATAAAGACATGGCAGTGCGTCTAGTAAAATAATCGTAAAGATATGCCGCCATCAGAATCATTGCGTATATAAAGACATGGCAGTGCGTCTAGTAAAATAATCGTAAAGATATGCCGCCATCAGAATCATTGCGTATATAAAGACATGGCAGTGCGTCTAGTAAAATAATCGTAAAGATATGCCGCCATCACAATCATTGCGTATATAAAGACATGGCAGTGCGTCTAGTAAAATAATCGTAAAGATATGCCGCCATCACAATCATTGCGTATATAAAGACATGGCAGTGCGTCTAGTAAAATAATCGTAAAGATATGCCGCCATCACAATTATTGCGTATATAAAGACATGGCAGTGCGTCTAGTAAAATAATCGTAAAGATATGCCGCCATCACAATCATTGCGTATATAAAGACATGGCAGTGCGTCTAGTAAAATAATCGTAAAGATATGCCTCCATCACAATTATTGCGTATATAAAGACATGGCAGTGCGTCTAGTAAAATAATCGTAAAGATATGCCGTCATCACAATCATTGCGTATATAAAGTTATGGCAGTGCGTCTAGTAAAGTAATCGTAAAGATATGCCGCCATCATAATCATTGCGTATATAAAGACATGGCAGTGCGTCTAGTAAAATAATCGTAAAGATATGCCGCCATCACAATCATTGCGTATATAAAGACATGGCAGTGCGTCTAGTAAAATAATCGTAAAGATATGCCGCCATCACAATTATTGCGTATATAAAGACATGGCAGTGCGTCTAGTAAAATAATCGTAAAGATATGCCGCCATCACAATTATTGCGTATATAAAGACATGGCAGTGCGTCTAGTAAAATAATCGTAAAGATATGCCGCCATCACAATCATTGCGTATATAAAGACATGGCAGTGCGTCTAGTAAAATAATCGTAAAGATATGCCGCCATCACAATTATTGCGTATATAAAGACATGGCAGTGCGTCTAGTAAAATAATCGTAAAGATATGCCGCCATCACAATCATTGCGTATATAAAGACATGGCAGTGCGTGTAGAAAATTAATCGTAAAGATATGCCGCCATCACAATCATTGCGTATATAAAGACATGGCAGTGCGTCTAGTAAAATAATCGTAAAGATATGCCGCCATCACAATTATTGCGTATATAAAGACATGGCAGTGCGTCTAGTAAAATAATCGTAAAGATATGCCGCCATCACAATTATTGCGTATAAAAAGACATGGCAGTACGTCTAGTAAAATAATCGTAAAGATATGCCGCCATCACAATCATTGCGTATATAAAGACATGGCAGTGTGTCTAGTAAAATAATCGTAAAGATATGCCGCCATCACAATCATTGCGTATATAAAGACATGGCAGTGCGTCTAGTAAAATAATCGTAAAGATATGCCGCCATCACAATTATTGCGTATATAAAGACATGGCAGTGCGTCTAGTAAAATAATCGTAAAGATATGCCGCCATCACAATTATTGCGTATATAAAGACATGGCAGTGCGTCTAGTAAAATAATCGTAAAGATATGCCGCCATCACAATTATTGCGTATATAAAGACATGGCAGTGCGTCTAGTAAAATAATCGTAAAGATATGCCGCCATCACAATCATTGCGTATATAAAGACATGGCAGTGCGTCTAGTAAAATAATCGTAAAGATATGCCGCCATCACAATCATTGCGTATATAAAGACATGGCAGTGCGTCTAGTAAAATAATCGTAAAGATATGCCGCCATCACAATCATTGCGTATATAAAGACATGGCAGTGCGTCTAGTAAAATAATCGCAAAGATATGCCGCCATCACAATCATTGCGTATATAAAGACATGGCAGTGCGTCTAGTAAAATAATCGTAAAGATATGCCGCCATCACAATCATTGCGTATATAAAGACATGGCAGTGCGTCTAGTAAAATAATCGTAAAGATATGCCGCCATCACAATCATTGCGTATATAAAGACATGGCAGTGCGTCTAGTAAAATAATCGTAAAGATATGCCGCCATCACAATCATTGCGTATATAAAGACATGGCAGTGCGTCTAGTAAAATAATCGTAAAGATATGCCGCCATCACAATCATTGCGTATATAAAGACATGGCAGTGCGTCTAGTAAAATAATCGCAAAGATATGCCGCCATCACAATCATTGCGTATATAAAGACATGGCAGTGCGTCTAGTAAAATAATCGTAAAGATATGCCGCCATCACAATCATTGCGTATATAAAGACATGGCAGTGCGTCTAGTAAAATAATCGTAAAGATATGCCGCCATCACAATCATTGCGTATATAAAGACATGGCAGTGCGTCTAGTAAAATAATCGTAAAGATATGCCGCCATCACAATCATTGCGTATATAAAGACATGGCAGTGCGTCTAGTAAAATAATCGTAAAGATATGCCGCCATCACAATCATTGCGTATATAAAGACATGGCAGTGCGTCTAGTAAAATAATCGTAAAGATATGCCGCCATCACAATCATTGCGAATATAAAGTTATGGCAGTGCGTCTAGTAAAATAATCGTAAAGATATGCCGCCATCACAATCATTGCGTATATAAAGACATGGCAGTGCGTCTAGTAAAATAATCGTAAAGATATGCCGCCATCACAATCATTGCGTATATAAAGACATGGCAGTGCGTCTAGTAAAATAATCGTAAAGATATGCCGCCATCACAATCATTGCGTATATAAAGACATGGCAGTGCGTCTAGTAAAATAATCGTAAAGATATGCCGCCATCACAATCATTGCGTATATAAAGACATGGCAGTGCGTCTAGTAAAATAATCGTAAAGATATGCCGCCATCACAATCATTGCGTATATAAAGACATGGCAGTGCGTCTAGTAAAATAATCGTAAAGATATGCCGCCATCACAATCATTGCGTATATAAAGACATGGCAGTGCGTCTAGTAAAATAATCGTAAAGATATGCCGCCATCACAATCATTGCGTATATAAAGACATGGCAGTGCGTCTAGTAAAATAATCGTAAAGATATGCCGCCATCACAATCATTGCGTATATAAAGACATGGCAGTGCGTCTAGTAAAATAATCGTAAAGATATGCCGCCATCACAATCATTGCGTATATAAAGACATGGCAGTCCGTCTAGTAAAATAATCGTAAAGATATGCCGCCATCACAATCATTGCGTATATAAAGACATGGCAGTGCGTCTAGTAAAATAATCGTAAAGATATGCCGCCATCACAATCATTGCGTATATAAAGACATGGCAGTGCGTCTAGTAAAATAATCGTAAAGATATGCCGCCATCACAATCATTGCGTATATAAAGACATGGCAGTGCGTCTAGTAAAATAATCGTAAAGATATGCCGCCATCACAATCATTGCGTATATAAAGACATGGCAGTGCGTCTAGTAAAATAATCGTAAAGATATGCCGCCATCACAATCATTGCGTATATAAAGACATGGCAGTGCGTCTAGTAAAATAATCGTAAAGATATGCCGCCATCACAATCATTGCGTATATAAAGACATGGCAGTGCGTCTAGTAAAATAATCGTAAAGATATGCCGCCATCACAATCATTGCGTATATAAAGACATGGCAGTGCGTCTAGTAAAATAATCGTAAAGATATGCCGCCATCACAATCATTGCGTATATAAAGACATGGCAGTGCGTCTAGTAAAATAATCGTAAAGATATGCCGCCATCACAATCATTGCGTATATAAAGACATGGCAGTGCGTCTAGTAAAATAATCGTAAAGATATGCCGCCATCACAATCATTGCGTATATAAAGATATGGCAGTGCGTCTAGTAAAATAATCGTAAAGATATGCCGCCATCAAAATCATTGCGTATATTAAGACATGGCAGTGCGTCTAGTAAAATAATCGTAAAGATATGCCGCCATCACAATCATTGCGTATATAAAGACATGGCAGTGCGTCTAGTAAAATAATCGTAAAGATATGCCGCCATCACAATCATTGCGTATATAAAGACATGGCAGTGCGTCTAGTAAAATAATCGTAAAGATATGCTGACATCACAATCATTGCGTATATAAAGACATGGCAGTGCGTCTAGTAAAATAATCGTAAAGATATGCCGACATCACAATCATTGCGTATATAAAGACATGGCAGTGCGTCTAGTAAAATAATCGTAAAGATATGCCGCCATCACAATCATTGCGTATATAAAGACATGGCAGTGCGTCTAGTAAAATAATCGTAAAGATATGCCGCCATCACAATCATTGCGTATATAAAGACATGGCAGTGCGTCTAGTAAAATAATCGTAAAGATATGCCGCCATCACAATCATTGCGTATATAAAGACATGGCAGTGCGTCTAGTAAAATAATCGTAAAGATATGCCGCCATCACAATCATTGCGTATATAAAGACATGGCAGTGCGTCTAGTAAAATAATCGTAAAGATATGCCGCCATCACAATCATTGCGTATATAAAGACATGGCAGTGCGTCTAGTAAAATAATCGTAAAGATATGCCGCCATCACAATCATTGCGTATATAAAGACATGGCAGTGCGTCTAGTAAAATAATCGTAAAGATATGCCGCCATCACAATCATTGCGTATATAAAGACATGGCAGTGCGTCTAGTAAAATAATCGTAAAGATATGCCGCCATCACAATCATTGCGTATATAAAGACATGGCAGTGCGTCTAGTAAAATAATCGTAAAGATATGCCGCCATCACAATCATTGCGTATATAAAGACATGGCAGTGCGTCTAGTAAAATAATCGTAAAGATATGCCGCCATCACAATCATTGCGTATATAAAGACATGGCAGTGCGTCTAGTAAAATAATCGTAAAGATATGCCGCCATCACAATCATTGCGTATATAAAGACATGGCAGTGCGTCTAGTAAAATAATCGTAAAGATATGCCGCCATCACAATCATTGCGTATATAAAGACATGGCAGTGCGTCTAGTAAAATAATCGTAAAGATATGCCGCCATCACAATCATTGCGTATATAAAGACATGGCAGTGCGTCTAGTAAAATAATCGTAAAGATATGCCGCCATCACAATCATTGCGTATA
Source organism: Macaria liturata (assembly GCA_964023185.1). NCBI lineage: Eukaryota > Metazoa > Arthropoda > Insecta > Lepidoptera > Geometridae > Macaria > Macaria liturata. The sequence goes on from OZ026822.1 coordinate 164,228, forward strand.
TAAAGACATGGCAGTCCGTCTAGTAAAATAATCGTAAAGATATGCCGCCATCACAATCATTGCGTATATAAAGACATGGCAGTGCGTCTAGTAAAATAATCGTAAAGATATGCCGCCATCACAATCATTGCGTATATAAAGACATGGCAGTGCGTCTAGTAAAATAATCGTAAAGATATGCCGCCATCACAATCATTGCGTATATAAAGACATGGCAGTGCGTCTAGTAAAATAATCGTAAAGATATGCCGCCATCACAATCATTGCGTATATAAAGACATGGCAGTGCGTCTAGTAAAATAATCGTAAAGATATGCCGCCATCACAATCATTGCGTATATAAAGACATGGCAGTGCGTCTAGTAAAATAATCGTAAAGATATGCCGCCATCACAATCATTGCGTATATAAAGACATGGCAGTGCGTCTAGTAAAATAATCGTAAAGATATGCCGCCATCACAATTATTGCGTATATAAAGACATGGCAGTGCGTCTAGTAAAATAATCGTAAAGATATGCCGCCATCACAATCATTGCGTATATAAAGACATGGCAGTGCGTCTAGTAAAATAATCGTAAAGATATGCCGCCATCACAATCATTGCGTATATAAAGACATGGCAGTGCGTCTAGTAAAATAATCGTAAAGATATGCCGCCATCACAATCATTGCGTATATAAAGACATGGCAGTGCGTCTAGTAAAATAATCGTAAAGATATGCCGCCATCACAATCATTGCGTATATAAAGACATGGCAGTGCGTCTAGTAAAATAATCGTAAAGATATGCCGACATCACAATCATTGCGTATATAAAGACATGGCAGTGCGTCTAGTAAAATAATCGTAAAGATATGCCGCCATCACAATCATTGCGTATATAAAGACATGGCAGTGCGTCTAGTAAAATAATCGTAAAGATATGCCGCCATCACAATCATTGCGTATATAAAGACATGGCAGTGCGTCTAGTAAAATAATCGTAAAGATATGCCGCCATCACAATCATTGCGTATATAAATTGACTAGAATACAAAACAACATCTTGAAATTTCAAAACTCATAAAATATGTTTTGAAAACATACGATACATCGGATAAAGTGGTAAAGCAGAAATTGTAAGAATTTTTTGGAAGTTTGATATCGAGTTGCAATCGTATTTGGTCCGTTCTCTCCGAGTGTCGATACAAAACTTCACAAAGCACTTCCTTCAACTTCGTGACCGACATGTTATATGTTGTAGCACATGGATACCAGATTTTGTGGCTTATTTGTAATTTAGTGGCTTATTTGTAATTTAGTGGCTTATTTGTAATTTAGTGGCTTATTTGTAATTTAGTGGCTTATTTGTAATTTAGTGGCTTATTTGTAATTTAGTTTTGTATCGACACTCGAAACTCGAAAGAACGGACTTTTTTCTACTTCACAGTCAGATATTTGATATATATAGATTTCGAGAAGAAATAATCTCACAAGTGTTGCTACGTTCAAAGAAGCCTAAAACTAATATATATGCCTACAGAAAACACCGCTAGGTGCTTGCTTGGTAACAAATTCTAACCAAAATGTATACAAACTAACTCTTGCCTCACAACCCCCTAGATTGCAGTCCTAAGGCACAGATATAACTCATAACTCATTTATTGGTAAAACATTAAAATAAAGTTTACACGTCAATTATTCACGATACACCTATACAAAATACGATTAGAGTACTTATTTCATTCATATAAAAAATAATAACTTAAATAAAACATAACTTAATAATATTAAATTACAGTTCATAAAAATTCTTTATAGCTGTAAAACGATTGCTCGATCAACCAGCGCTTGAGGCGAGACTTAAAGCTGCCTAGTGACGGAGCCGTGGTGACCTGCTCGGGAAGCTTGTTGTAAACACTCGGTCCCATCACGTGCGTGGACTTACTACTCCGCGCCAGGCTGCGGGACTCCTCCGCGAGCTTGCCCCTCCTGCTCGTGTTGTACGAGTGGTTGCCGCCCACAACTCGGTACGAGGCCAGGTTTAATCGAACGTATACTGCGACCTGGTATATCGCCAGCGATGGTAACGTCAAAATCCCTAGCTTCACAAAGTGTGGACGAGCAGACTCATCCTGTGATATTTTTGCTATAGATCGAACGGCTCTTTTTTGCAGTCTAAACGCTCGCTCCCACTCCGCAGCCCTGCCGTATAGTTCCGCGCCGTACTGCAGCACGGAGTGCACGGTGGCAAAGTAGCACGTCCTCACTGCTTCGGCGGACACTACTTTGGCGACTCTGCTAAGAGCAAAGCAAGCACTACTCAACCTACCACACACCTTGTCTATATGGTTTTCCCAGGTTAGGGTTCAGTCTATTTCAAACCCGAGGAAGGTTGTAGCGACCACTTGGTCCAATCTTCTTCCCTCAACCGTCACAGATAAAGGCCTGGTGCTGTGTCCTGCTAAGTTAAAATAAACAAAGTGTGTTTTTGATAGGTTGAGTGCAAGACCGTTCATTCTGAACCATACCGCCAGTTGAGAGGTGGTGGTGTTCAGTCTTTCTTCTAGAAGATCGGAACTAGGTGCTGACACGATTCCGGTGACATCATCAGCGTATAAGAAGATGTCTGCAGCTTCCACAGACTCTGGTAGATCATTCAAGAGTAAGGAGAATAAAATGTTGGAGACGGAAGATCCCTGGGCTACTCCCATCACGGACTCCAGAGGATCGGATCTTTCCGTTCCGCCACACGCAACAACAGTTTGCGTTCTGTTCTGCATGAGATCTGTCAACAGCGCAAGAGGCGCGCCTCTCACACCGTAATGCTGCAATTTTGCAGCAAGTACCATGTGATCAGCTACGTCGAACGCTTTTGAGAGATCACAGCAGATAATCGCCACCTGCTGCTTCTTCTCCCGAGCTTGCAGCACTCTCCTGATCACCTCCCGGGTCAAGGATGTGGTCGAGCGCCCCTCGCGATACGCGTGTTGGCGCTCGGATAACGCATCTGTTGACACCAGGAACTCAGTGAGGCGCTTGCTGAGCCCGTTCTCTAACACCTTCGCCACCGCAGGTATTATCGAAACAGGCCGATAGCTGTCAATACTGTCACGTTTACCCTTGCCCTTATACAGTGGTGACACTTTGCTTATTTTAAATGCTGTGGGGTATAAACCTTCCCTAATGCACCTATTAAAACACTCACAAAGGACAGGGGCTAGCGTGAGTACAGCGCTTCTGACAAGGTACATTGATATACCGTATATATCTTTTGATGTTTTCGGCGGAATATGTGTGGTGATGATGCGCAACACTTCGTCAGGAGTAAACAGCCGCAAGCGCAGCGAACGGTCAGCGGGCGGGCGCGCCAAACACAGTGTCTCGCTAACGCGAGTGACGTCAGCGCGCGGCGCGCCGCACGCCGCCGCAGCGTTCAGGAATCGGGCATTGACGGCGTCCACAGCATCCTTCCTCGTGAGAAACGGGACACCGTTGGAGTCCTTCACGACATCCGTAATGTCAAGGAATGGAGCGTTAGCTTTTCCACGTTCTTTATTTACAATAGTCCATATTGTTTTTGTCGCGTTACTACTGTATTTAACAGAATTTGTGTAGTAATTAATTTTACTATATCTAATTAATAAATATAAAGCAAGGAGTTCCACAATTTGGTTGTGGTTTGGTTAGTTTGACTAGATGGCGTGTCAGAGAGATCTAGTTTGACTAGATGGCGTGTCAGAGAGATCTAGTTTGACTAGATGGCGTGTCAGAGAGATCTAGTTTGACTAGATGGCGTGTCAGAGAGATCTAGTTTGACTAGATGGCGTGTCAGAGAGATCTAGTTTGACTAGATGGCGTGTCAGAGAGATCTAGTTTGACTAGATGGCGTGTCAGAGAGATCTAGTTTGACTAGATGGCGTGTCAGAGAGATCTAGTTTGACTAGATGGCGAGTCAGAGAGATCTAGTTTGACTAGATGGCGTGTCAGAGAGATCTAGTTTGACTAGATGGCGTGTCAGAGAGATCTAGTTTGACTAGATGGCGTGTCAGAGAGATCTCAGTTGAATTTCCTGCGATGATAGTAAGTTTGTACTTCTATTTAATACTAAACCGCCGGATTGGATTCAGTACCTATACAGTTTGAATTTGAGTAGCAGAATTATATGATATTTTGTTTATAATGCATAATGCACTACACTAGAGGCATGTCTTATGATTGCAGTATACAGCTAATTAGGTAGGTAATCAAAGTAGTTGAATATTTTGGCTTCTTTGCTCTTCCCAGTGCATCCCAGGCCTAACATACAATAGAGTGAGCGAGTGATTGAACAAGTCGTTCGTTACAGACTCATTCCGACTGACTGGCTATTCTTTATCATTAATCTTTGCAAAACTCCGCGAGGGAAAGTAGGCTTTAATAGCTTAACTTTTGGGTTCATTGTTGCGTAAAATTTTGGGAATTGGTCAAATTAAGTATCTGACAAGAACCGGATCAGAGCTGATTGTAAAGAGATCAACGTGACGGGAGATAACGAGATTCTATGAAAAAATAATGTTAACCTCACTTTTTACATATTAATAAAATATGATATACACTGATTCTGTGACGACACACGGAATAACAAATTAGGTTTTTATTCAAAAGAAATTAAAATTTTACACGCGAAAAGAATAACACCGATCAATCAGTTTAAAGTAATCCATCTCAGCTGAATTATTGTTTTTAATGAGTTAGAGAGTAAAAAGTATGTGTAAATCACTTTGGAAAAGATTGTAGGTAATTTAAACTATAGGTATGTACTTCTTACTTATAGTTTATACAAACTAAGAATGAGTTGAATAAGTAAGTGTATACTCACAGCGACTGCGAGAGGTACTTGGAGAGGCCTAGCTTGGAGATCTTGCTGCCCTTGATGCCCTCATTGACGATGTTGCTGACCGTCAGGAAGTTGCGCGTCATCGTGGACTCTTGCGACGACACTGTCGCATGTACACACCACCGTTAGATACGAGCAGCGGGGTAATATACAGTAAAAAGAAAAAAAAAAATTTGAAAAATCCGGATGAACAATTTTCAATATAAGAATACAAAAAAAATACAAAGTAACTTAATAACTACTCGTATGTACAACGTAAAATATAAATCACGAACAATATTAAAACTGTATAAACACGACTTTCTACGGTTTTTAGATACAAAAATGTTTTAAAAAATATTAACAGAATATGCAGAAAATATCAAAAACATAAACAAAAGAAAAATATATAAAAAGGAAAACAGGCACTTACTGTTTCAAAAAATGCGAACCCAACATCGAATTCTATTTTCAAATTTAAATTTACGCAACAGGTAACACGCGAAAAATGTTAACGGATAACAACAAAAAATATATTTTCCGTTTCACTACGCGCTTTATCTCTCTCGTTTTTTTATATCACAGATTTTATTTCTCGATGTTTTGTTTTATTGCTAGTTTGGCAACACTGATATTGCAACCTGCAAAGAAACATTCGTACGTCAGTTTTATATGATCTAGTTTCGAATGAAATACAACAGATATAATTTATAAAAAAACGATGATTGTACTGTCCAACTCTTATATAACTGTTGTTTAATCTGGTTACATTACTTCCAGCTACTAAAATCAAAATTGTTCAAATTCAAAAACAACACGAAAATCTTTCTATTTTCGTTTGTAAAATTTTGCAGCGTTTTGTTAAAAATGCACCGAAGCTGAAGTTTAGATCCTTCCCCCTATATACTTAAATCCAGTTAAATCCTAAAAGCTGTTGTTTAGCAAAGCAGCGCAGATCTTGCATGTCGCTCCAGTTTTAACATTTTTGGACTATTTCGACTTTTTAAATATGTTTAGTTTAGTTTCGGCATAAAAATTGGCAGAAAATTTGCATTCGTCAACTGTAATGAAACTTAATAAACGTTTACCAGCGTCAGTTATTCGAAGGCTTGGAATAATGTACTCGGTAAAACTGTATTGTGGATAGTATCCACTATCATTCGTGGAGCTATGTACTAGAGAGCTATAACATGACAACTTACTTAGCTTTACGTCGAGCAATGAAGTGGTGTACAGAACACAATTACATGTGATAATGTAACAACGGTAGGTGTTCTTTGAACGTTGGCTCTCATTTTATTTTGCAAGAGATAGTCTCTTGTAAAATAAATTGAGACCCAACAATAGGATACAAACAAGCATCGACAATTAAAGTTTTTTTCCCATTTCAAAAGGCATGTACTAGTCTTAAATTGGTACAATTTCGATCACTATTTTAACAATTTCTGTACATAGAAAACGGAGTAGTCTAAAGTAATCTTCCAATTTGAGTGCTTAAATAGACCAGTTTGTATAAAATTTAATTTCTTTTCACCAATCACTTACTATATTGGGGCGTGGGCCTAAAAGGTTAAATTGAACTGAATTGCTATAACAGGTTCGATAAAATTTACCTGTATTTTTGTGTATAACTTTTTCATTTAAAAATAACAACAAATAAATGGGAACTGTAATTAATCTAAAATGACCCTAATGAAAAACGTGATATTATGTGAATACTCTTGTAAATTTATATGAATTCATTAGTATCATTGTCTGTAAAACCATTTCTGTACAATAAATTTCCTGTACATAAAATTAAAAATTGATTACGTTTTTGTGTTTCCTGTTTGTAATTGTTAGTCAAATGAACCAGCTGATCAAAGAAAACAACATTTCATATTTTATAAGTAAACTGTACACAAAGACTGCGTTAACATAGCCTTAACTTGTTGATGTACATTTTGTGTGTGTGTATTTTTTGCTAAAATGTGATTATTGTCCCTCGCGTCCCTACCCCTCGACGCCATGTATGTCAGGTGTCAGGTGGCCCTCGCTCCGGCTGCCCCGCCTGACCCCGAATCAATTGGCACCCGAACGCGCCCCCGGTGGCAAACGAGCGTGCTTCCCCGATAAATTCCATCATTATGTAGTTATCGGGCGAGCCTTAAGAAACCGGTTAATAAATCCGGCGTATCATCTCACAGGCTGGAATGGACCCGCAGGAGCGGACGAGATAATAAACGGATAAAATAAACGATCAGCCACAGGAACGTACTCAAGTATTATAGAGGGAGGGGAGGGGGCGGGGCAAAGAATGTGCACTGTCATGCAATTTCAAAACGGACTTAACTTTCAATATACTCGTAGTCCAAAATGATATGATTTGATGACATTTAATATTTTAATTTTACATCTAGCAAATATTTCTACAGATTACTCTGGTCTTAATGATAAAACAATTAAATATAACTACAAAACCTATTTTTTTTTGTCAACGCACTTTAAAATACCTTCATTATTCTAAACTATGGTTGTACAGTACTAAATTTTGGTCATATTTCCATTTCAGTTTCGTTACCAATAAATAGCTTATACGGGGATCGCTACCGATAACACTGACAGACAAACCAATAACTGACTGTAATATCATGCTCAAGAAGTTTTATTAAAAAAATAAAGAAATACTACAAAAAAGTGAGACGACAGTCTAGGTAACCTGCCGCATCCCTGACTCCGGCCTTGTGAGCTAAACGCTTCTGAATGCTAATGTATCGAGTCGAGTGGGCCGCTTTAAGGAAATCTTTTAACTGTAATCGATGTTCAGACAACGTCCTAAATGTTTTGTCAGCCGCCATCTTGGATTGGGAGATCTCGGAGCGCGTCAAGTGCTGAGTCAAATTTAGTGCTCTCTTAAACGACTCTTTTAGTTTTCGTTATCTGGTCTGGTAAGCCGTTGTTAAAAAATAAGTTAATTATGGTATGGTTGTATTGTGGCTGTTTTGTTATACACACAGACTTGCACATTTAAAAGTATTAGTATTGTATGGTTCACACGTATGCTAGAAATATAATGTCTTCTGTTTTATTCGAAGGTTGGCCGTAGTAGGTACTATTTACGAGTAAACATTACGAGTACGTTGCTCGTTACAGAGAACAATCTTTTCCTTTGTGGTAGCAAATAAATCACAACAAAACGTAAAAAAGATTCTACACCGACGCCAACCTTAAGGCTTTTGAAATAGGATCATTTTTTCTTCTCAATGTTTTCTTCGCACCAGTCAGGGGGCAAACTATGAGTTCAAAAGTTAAACATGATGGAATAGACCACAATATATGAGTGGACATTATTTGTACCGCTCATACCCATCCACATTCTTGTTGTTGGCAGAGAGATAGCAGTTGGACGTCTGTTTGCCAAACATGTAGATTACGTGATACAAAAAATAATAACCTCATCGTGTACAAAATGATAGCGTAACACGTCGCTTATTTTAACTACGTATTTTATAGAGGTGATCGTTTTAGTTTGATTTATATCGTCATGCCCTCATTATATCAGTGGTAGCCTCGTCCTACAATGCAGGTGATGTCTCCCTGCTCTCAGCTGGTCCCGCACAATGCCCCGACGAAGGAATGTGTCCAGATGAGCTGACCCCGTTTCAGCTGTGACGTCACGGAGCGCCCTCCTACCACAAAGTGACGTCACGGAGCGCCCTCCTACCACGAAGTGACGTCACGGAGCGCCCTCCTACCACGAATTATTGGCATTACAAGCTAAATACATTAAATTAAATTAATTTTTTTTTTTTTTTTATTTAAAATGTTATTTTAATATTAAAAAATAATTTTTAATATTTAATTTAATTTAATTTTAATACTTGAATATGTTTCAGCAGTTACATAATATTAAACAATATTGTCATAAACATTGCTTTGTACTTTTACTAACATTTTGAGATACCACTGAACATTATGTATAATATTACAAGTTTGTGGTCCAAGTTCCAAGGTCACTATTGCGAGATACCTCGCTACCTTAAAAGGGTAAATCTATAAAGTGTATCTAAGTAACGCTATTAGCCCTAAGCGCGCCATTTCTTAGACAACCTCTTAACTTTCTCCCCAAGTATCCAAAGTACTGAACTACTGCGGTGAGGTATCGTTTAATTCCATTTGCTTGGAACAAACAAATAACAGACCCCAGATAGAGTCAGCTTCAAGGAGCACTACAGGTACGCCACTGAGACCTAAATCTAGTACTTAAAGGAGCGTGTAGCTGTAAATCAAGGAGTTACAAATTGTAGAATAGACCCATTTTTTGTATTTTTAACCAACTTCAAAAAAAGGAGATTATCAAGTCTTCCGCAAGTTTTTTTATTATAATTTACTTTGAAATTTCCATTGGAATATTAGTCACTTTTGAGACTGTACCTATACAATCTGTATGATCAGTTACTTTGTTGCAGTGTAAAAAAGTAACTTAAAAAGCCTTAGCAAAAGTAGGTACAAACTTTTGATGGCACTATTCTATCATTAGTTCAAATTCTATGTTTCTCAGTGTGTTTACAATCGGCATGTCAAATGCAATAACTAAGCTCCGTGCAAGCGACCGCGTCCCGTCACGTGACTGATGTGATTGTGCCACAACAAGAACAAGTACTGACAGACAGGCTTCAATTACCTGCGCCAGAGACAATATGACTGCCTAACTTATTGTGGGTTACAATATTGTCTTTATAGACTGTACTGGACAGTAACGCATTTGACTAAAAGGTTACCTCAACAAGCGAGACCCACACAAGCGTACGTCTACAAACTGTAGTCGCAAGTACCTAACTTATGTACACTTTCAATGATGCATAAATTAATAAAAAAAAAAAAACCTCTATATGTAACTAAAACCGTTCTACAGAATTGTGAAAGCAACTGTAATAATAAATAAGTGCCCCGGCCAGTGTCCAAACGAGCGTGTCAAGATAAATGGCAAGACTGGCCGCGCACTGTGTCGAGCGACCACACTGTGGCTACAGTGCGGTCGCAGCGTGGTTAACACAGACTGCTTGAACACGAGGGTAGTAGACTGGAACACATGTAAATTATTTACTAGAATGACGTACACTAAAATATAAGCGCATTTAAGAGTTCAAAGCGATCGAAAGTATGACTAACTTAGTGTTGCGTATGTAAGTATGACTAACTTAGTGTTGCGTATGTAAGTATGACTAACTTAGTGTTGCGTATGTAAGTATGACTAACTTAGTGTTGCGTATGTAAGTATGACTAACTTAGTGTTGCGTATGTAAGTATGACTAACTTAGTGTTGCGTATGTAAGTATGACTAACTTAGTGTTGCGTATGTAAGTATGACTAACTTAGTGTTGCGTATGTAAGTATGACTAACTTAGTGTTGCGTATGTAAGTATGACTAACTTAGTGTTGCGTATGTAAGTATGACTAACTTAGTGTTGCGTATGTAAGTGCTGCTTTTATTATTTATGTATCTATACTATCTATACTAATATTATAAAGCTGAAGAGTTTGTTTGTTTGTTTGTACGCGCTAACCTCAGCAACTACTGGTGCGAATTGAAAAATTCTTTTTGTGTTGAATAGACCATTTATCGAGGAAGGCTTTAGGCTATATTACATCACTCTGGGACTAATAAGAGTGAAGAAACAAAGGAAAATGTGGAAAAAACGGGGAAAATTATTCAACTTTGAGGGCTTCCGTTGCGTGAGCTGCGAAAACGGTTCAAGTCGTGGGTAAAAGCTATAATTTATATAGCTGAAGAGGTAGTTTGCAAAAATAAATACGATGCCCAAAATAACTATTCCACGCGGACGAAGTCGCGCGCACAGCTAGTAATATTATAAAGCTGAAGAGTTTGTTTGTTTGTTTGAACGCGCTAATCTCAGGAACTAGTGAAAAAATATTTTTGTGTTGGATAGACCATTTATCGAGGAAGGCTTTAGGCTATATAACATCACGCTGCAACTAATATGAGCGAAGAAACAATAGAAAATGTGAAAAAAACGGGCAAAATTATTCATTTTTAAGGGCTTCCGTTGCGTGTGCTGCGTAAACTGTTCAAGATATCAAAAAAAAGGTATAAAAGAATTATTTCTCTTGAAATGATCTAACAAAATGTCTGCAACAGTATATGTCTATCTTTTAAGATTAACTCACTAGAACCGTTTTTATGGTAATAACTATATTCCGTGCGGACGAAGTCGCGGGCACAGCTAGTGGTAAATATAGATTAAAATCTATACTCGTACATACATAGAATAAAGCTCAAGAGGGTCAAAAATCTGTACATAGAAGATATTCGACAATATAATAATATTTGGCTATATGTACTCAAAATCAGTAAAAGAACACTTGGCCAGCGTTCTCCCCATTTGGAGTCCACACAAGTATTGCGGTTCAGCTTTTCGATGTCACTGCAGCACACACTTCGGCCTTTGTTTAGTCTAAGCTGTATGTCAACAATTTATATAGAGACAATATTTTTTGTATGAAATCTATCATTGTTTGCATGATTGAGAACGAGCAAGTAAGTATTTTTCATCACAATTAGTTTAAACACAACCCAATATCTCTAATAGTTTTCTAGATCTTTGCTAGTTACATATCTATTTTTATTTACATTATTTTAATTACATAAATATGACTACAATATATGAATACAAACAGTTGTGCATATTGGTTGTGCCTCGGGGAAGACAATAGTACACTTTTCATTCCCTTCGGCACAACCAGTTGGTCAGTTGTGTCGTGGGTCCAGTTTTTTTCCCAAAGAACTAACTAGTTGTGCCGAAGGGAATTAAAATTCCCATCGGCACAACCAGTTGTGCGGAGCAGTTGTGCGCCGGGGAAATCACGCAAATTTCAGCAATTTTTTGATTATTTGTCTGTTTATTTAAACGCTCATCACGCATAAATGGCTGAATGGATCTTAATGATTTTTGGTATGTAGGTAGTATGAGGTCCCTGATAAGTCACAGGCTTTTTATTTGGCAGTAATGCGGGCGAAGCCGCTGGCGTCCACTAGTAAAATACAAGTATCAAGAAATCCAAGTGAACAATGTTCACTAACCGCACGGGAGAGATTCCTGCAACAATGAAGCCAGCAAGGAGGCTCATGGAGATAGTTCCCATAGTTCCGCAACTATGGCGTAAGTACGTGCGGGGACTCCCGCGGGAGGAGCCCGCATCATTGGATCCAGTTATATTATTAGGGGGCAGGACGTTACACGGGACTTATGTTACTGTGTATATAATTAGTAGAGGCTTTTATTTTTGGACATGTACTTGGAGAGGTCTATTTTTGGTTAGACAGCTTCGGTACAGCATCGCCAGTATGATCTAGAAGTAGTCGTATGTGCACTGTTCAAAACATTACTAAGACATTTTTCTCTATTTCATATAACATATAACCCCTCTCCAATGCATACTCGTATTAGTAAAATAGAAACTGCTTCATCCGCAAATTGGCGAAATGAAATGCAATTTTCTCAGCGCCTGAGAGCCGCCGATATTAGGAGACGTTATATTTCAAGCTGCTGACATCTGCATCCGGCTCTGACAGCTCAACTTATTACTTTCTACCAAACTGCACTCCAACATGTACTATACCTCGATACTGAGGAAATCAAGCGAACTTTACCGACTTGTACAAATAGAAGTTCGGCTTCTAAACGGACTTTCTTGCATTCACTTTTCTTTTATTATTAAAGCTTTCAATAATTTCAAATTGGTTAGTGTTCATTATTCTTTAAAATGTATTTATTTGCAACGCTATGTAGAGATAGATAAGACTGTTATAAGTAGTTCCAAATTAACGAGAGTGTTCCCGCGTAACCCCATGATACAATACAATGTGAATTAACGAGAGTGTTCCCGCGTAACCCCATGATACAATACAGTGTGAATTAACGAGAGTGTTCCCGCGTAACCCCATGATACAATACAGTGTGAATTAACGAGAGTGTTCCCGCGTAACCCCATGATACAATACAGTGTGAATTAACGAGAGTGTTCCCGCGTAACCCCATGATACAATACAGTGTGAATTAACGAGAGTGTTCCCGCGTAACCCCATGATACAATACAGTGTGAATTAACGAGAGTGTTCCCGCGTAACCCCATGATACAAAACAGTGTGAATTAACGAGAGTGTTCCCGCGTAACCCCATGATACAAAACAGTGTGAATTAACGAGAGTGTTCCCGCGTAACCCCATGATACAATACAGTGTGAATTATTTCGGTAACTTCACAAGAATACCGACAAAAGAGCAAACCTTCCCAGCCACCCGCTCATGAAATTTGCCGATAAAATTGCAAAATGCTATTAAACGTCAAAGCAAGTAATCCTTTAATTAATTACCAGACCCTAATTATTGACTTTCCGACAATATGTGGCATCCCTTATAAATATGGCAGCCTCGGCAAACCGATATATACGGACGAGAGTCGCGTAACAACACAACAACGTTTTATGAGCTCCCTTATTGAAATACTTTGTTTAGCGCGCGCGAAATTGGCCTTTATAAGGTTTGTGTATGTGAATGTTGTGCCTGGATTAACGATTACACATTGTTTGTCGCAATTGAGAAAAGGCGAGGTTGAAATTATTAGTTGCTATTCATAGATCATTGTTTTTTATTGAAAATACACATTTTATAACTCCTAATAGATCATAAAGTGAGTTACCTGATAGTAAGTACTTACAAGTCTTTTTGCTAATTTTTGCTAAACAACTGAATCAAATTGAATAATTAACTTTGATTTACTTGAACTTCACTTGACTTTATTTAAACATTGCTTAGTTAGAACATGAACTTAGTTGCTACCACTTACATTCATTTTGATAATCATAAGTTTAAAAATGTAGATGTAATTTCAGAATCCATTGCGTGGTTTCTATTTTGAGCCAGACTCGAACATAGTTGGTTCAGTATAAGTGATAATATTGCCCCGAGCGCTGTGTTAGCAATAATTTCATGGCCCATACCACATACCACATACCATAGAATGCTAACGTAAATCTATTCTGAATAGAAGGATTGCCATATTTTATCAACATTTAATACTTTTGTTTGTTTCACGTGTTGATTCAAGAATTGTGTAAACATTTCTATTACAAGACTAGAAGTATAATAACATCGGTTCAATTTTATTACTAATTGACTTAGTATTCATTATTCAATCAACAACAATAACAACAGCATCAACAACAAAAAATCATATATGAAAATGCCAACTGTCTAGCTCCCACGGTTCTTGCGATGCAGCCAGATAGCAAACAGACGGCCGGTGGAGTTGCAGGGCTCTCTCTTATATCATCGTCTTATTTACGGAGCGGAACTCTAAATCTGGTCAAACAAAACGACTAAATTATTCCTTCCCCTGTTCCCCTTTAATCTTTGTTCCCCACACGCACAATTATTTATTAATTCTGTGGTTAATCCATAAAATGTGCGACAAGTTGTGGAGCCAACTATAATAATGTTATTAAACGCTTCTCAACACGCAGTACTGGAACGAAACCACTCATTTTCATCGCGAAGGAAAAACATCATAAATGTGAACATGCCATATTTCTACTGAATGTGATATGAATCGACCATTTTAACGGTTACTTTTTTTGTGGCGGTAAATGTTTTAATGTTCTAGGATTGGCTTTTAATTGCTTTTTAGGTTATTAATTACTCTTGAGAGCATAAACAAATACTAAAATTCTCGTTATAATTCGTTATTGCTGCACTGGTACATTAGTAAGAGTTTTTGTGATTCAATGTAATTTTGAATATAAATTGTTATGTGACTTTACCTCCTTACTACTATGTCATACTTATTTGGATCACAGAAAAAGTGTAATTTATGTCTTTATACACCTACTTAGTAAATACCTATTAAAATAAGCTCACATAATTGCAAGAAGCTAACTTGTCATCAGGCACTGGGCTGGTTTAAAGTGACTAACCCCTGCCATAAGACAAAACAGTAGGCACCTACGCAGTACGCATGTAAGTACTAAGTACACAAACTGTGCGTGTCCCAACATACCTAACTTGAGTTATGTTAGCGGGCGGTGGCGCGGCGGTGCGGCGGCGCTGGCCGAGACTCACAGATAACTGACACAAGCTGCGGAGGTCCTTTCATCTCGCAAATTAAGGATTCATTCGTGCCTGAAGCCAGGCTGAGCCCGCAAGGCACCTCACTAATTATATTCCAACCTACGAGGTAAATACACATACCAACTATAACTTAATAGATAAAGGTGGAAATTGTTTATATAGTGGTTTTCGTTGAAATCAGAACCAGTAATCAGTAATGTATTACTTTAAATTTTGTATGAGATGAGAGACCTCAATTCCACATTCAAGGTTTTCATAATTGACTTAGTTGTCTCTTACATTGGGTAAAGGCAAATTAGAAATACGGAAATATTAGATCTTCATTCAAAAGTTACAACTGTTTCTCGGAAGAAATCAGATTTGAATGTTACTTGTAGGGTCGGTAGGTAGGGTAGGTAGGGTCAGCAATTCAAGAACTGACCGTATTGACAAATATAACAAAAAATACTCACACAAGTATTTGTTTGCGATAACCATGCCCTATAAAAACCTACAAACTATGGAAGCTACACATATAGGTAAATAATCAAAAACGATGTTGAATAATTCTCATTGTTTTCTTTTTACTCGAATATAAGGTTATTTGCGCGAAGAACAGAAGAGTATACATCATTGTTCCCGCAACCTGATGACACTGGGTCCATCTCCTAGAAAGGCCAAGTAAAGGCCTCTCCGGCCCAAACATACGTAATTTATAACTCGGTTACCCACAGGAGGGATACCATTGTCATTATTTGCTCATCTATAATAATACATTACGAAAAAAAATTGTGGCGGCCATATTTCAATTTCACCACAGTTAATCTGACGCCTGCAGTTGGCTAGCAGCGATGTAAAAAATAAAAATCTGATTTATCAGTGCAAACATTGTGATACAAAATTTACAATACATCACGATAAACGAATATAAGTTAAGTGATTTTTGTCGCCGTAATAAACAACCGTTATTTCCTATGAAGCTAGAAACAACTTGTTTAGATTTTTAGCCTTTCAATACCAATAATGTATTCCACAATGTTTCCATATGTACTCGCAGGTAGCCCCCGTGGGTCGGCGGGTGAGCAATGATGTATTCCACAATGTTTCCATATGTACTGGCAGGTAGCCCCCGTGGGTCGGCGGGTGAGCAATGATGTATGGGTATGTAACCTCCAACAAAGAAGGGCCTTCGATCTTTGCAAATGTGATCTAATGTTGCATAGCTACCACACCTTGATACTCTGTTATGGAAACACAGTAGCGGTGACACAGGATTCTATTTAGTAAAAAAAATAAAATAAATAATTATTGCGGGACAATGCACACAGCGCCATCTAGCGCCACACTAAGCAAACGCTTGTGTCGTGGGTATTAGATAACGGATAATATAATACTTATCATTTATTTGCTATATGCTAGTGTTGATATGAATTTGTTGTATTCACAAAAATGTGCTTTAGCAAACAACAAAACAAAGTGATTGAATACAAGATTGTTAGATTCTGTTGGTTAATTAAAAATTAGCTATCGAAGCTATGGTTTCTGGTTGTCTCGGAAACCTCTGGAAGAGTATGTTATAAATCAACAGTAAAGTAAAGTAAAGTAAAGTAAATTTTTATTTGAGCAACCTTATTGTATAATTTACATGATTCTGTCTTTTGCTTTAGTTGGAACTGTGTTGCAAAAGACAGGTTCTTCCAAGTGGTTTGGATGGTTAACAAATACAATTAAAAGTAAATAAAGCTAAAACTATGGACATCATAAGATAATAATAATAGAAGAATATATAATTTTTATCTGTATATATGTACATGTTGGTCCTGCTGTGTGTATTTGCATTTGGATTTGTGTGTGTGTGTGTGTTTGTGTGTGTGTGTGTGTGTGTGTGTGTGTGGTGTGTGAGTGGTGTGTGTGTGTGGTGTGTGTGTGTGTGTGTGTGTGTGCGGTGTGTGTGTAAGTGAGAGAGGGAGAGAGAGAGTGTTTATGAGTGTGTGTGTATTCTGGGTATTTCTGCTACTTGGGTGTTTGTGTTATTTAAAAATAATGAAGTTCTTGTGTTTTGTGTACCTGCTATTTGTCAGGTTTGACAAGTAATAATTCAATTTCTTCATAGCTCATTTTTGATAACCATTCATTAAGATTTGTTTTTAATTTATGTTGATTCAGCTTAGTTGTGTTAAAATAAGTATTAAATGCATTATAAAATATTGGAGCAAGATGCGAGTAATGTCTCCAAGCAACATCGCTATTATATCTAGGCACTGGACATTTTGGGGGACGTCTTTGTATCGGTTTGGGTAGGTTCTCTTCATTAAGAATTGGAACAGTGCTTTTATGGTATCTCTTAATACATTGCTGTATAAAGAGTTTTCGAACAGTCATCACTTTACATCTATCATATAAGTCTTTGGTGCTGTATAAGAATGGTAGTTTAAAAGTTACCTTAAGTAATGCACGTTGGGCTCTCTCTATGGTGATAAAGTAAGTTTTTCCAGCACCGCCCCATGAACTGATACAATAGTTTAACGCGCATTCAGCTAGTGCTTTGTATGTTTGTATTAAAAGCTTTTCGTCAGCTATATATCTTAGCATTTTAAATATGTGGATAAGCTTTCTTGTTCTTTTTGTCATAGTATCTATATGTGGGCCCCATTTTAACTTGTCGTCTACAATAACGCCTAGGTATTTTATACTGTTTACCATGGCTAGAGTGTTACAGTTACAATTACTATTTGGTAATATTTTACTACATGGATAGGCATGTGCCTTTATGGTTGCAGAACGTGGTGGTCTGTCACAGTCATTTAAGGTTTCAATAAACGACCTAATAAGTCATAAAAATAATAAAAGAATGCCTGAGGGAAGTTACAAACGAACTTACGATGTGACTCGAACTTTGAGTTTGGATATCCATCATTTTGGAATCATATTTGCAGTCGTATGGTTACATCAACTTTCTTATCATTTGTTATTTATTCGATTATGAATACAGTTGCTGACAAAACTGAATGTGAGATCCATGTATGTAGGTATGCATCGAAGGAATTTCCAGCACAATTGAATATTAAATAAAAATTGTGTAATTTATTTTACACCTAAACAAATACCTAATACATTACCTAACATAATATCATTTATTGCTCATCACTCTTATACTTTACAAAATCTCTTTTTTTTTAAGTACTTATATTTTTTTTAAAGTCAGTCTAGAGTAAGCCATCTTTTTACAAAGTCTCTCAGTAAAAGGTACTTCACTTGTTTCGTATCAGTTAAAAATAAGATATATCTACATATATAGAACTAAACATACATTATTATTTATGAACATAATTTTCCCAAAAAGTTTATTTTATTAAATAAATAAAGCAAAACATTTATTCTGCCATCAAAAAGTCAAACTCACGGCTAATAAATCTTCTAAAACAACAGAGAGCTTTCAATTTCCGAAAGCAAATATTTGCTCGCCAAATTGTTCCCAAGATGGACCTTTCTGGTATAATTAGATACTTTGTAATGTTTTTACATTGCTCATAAAATTACAAACATTAATATGGATTACGTGTGGCCTTGTATTACACTAATAATGAGTGTTGTGATGTCTCACTGAGCCGCCGTGTAGCTTTACATATAAAATATATAATTAAATATATATATTGATATTAGTTACATTAAGTTACCAACTTAGTACTAAAAACTTAGTACTTACTAAAAACTTAGTACTAAAAACTTAGTACTGGAACCTCAAAGCTGACAATCAAATGGCTGTGAAAAGTGAGTTTGTTTGGCACAAAAATGTATGTTTTTTATTACTCCACATTTGATTTTTATTCCTCTTGAAAATATTTAAGATAAATATTAACATTGAGTCATGTGTTTTGTTCTGATGTCTTAATACTTATATATTAGTAGTTAATAGAAAAGATTTCATCCGTTTTAATATGTATATCTCCTAGCACAATGAGAAATAAAATATGTTTAGGATTCAAAATTAATTTATATTACGTGGTTAGAATGATAATATCCATGTGTTTTTTGCAAAATTAAATATTTAGGGCTGAAATGTGCGGTAATTAAGAGACCATTTTGTCGACTTCAAGCATACTTCCCAGTTAAATATGCCGCGTGGAAATGTTTTTGTTTGTAAAAATTAAAAATATGAGCTATTTCGCAAAATAGGCAAGTTATGTGATGAATCATTTTGATGTTCAACATTCTATTATACATATAGTTTAGCAACATTTTACTATTTTATTATTATTTGTTTTATTTTCACGTATATTTAAAACTAAAAGTGTGTCATAAATAAGTATTTGGTGTATTAAAGCTTATTATTTTTAAAATTATCTTAAAGTGCATTTAGATTTCTAAGTACATATGTGTAATATGCATGTATGTGTGCGTGTACTCGTATTACAACACCATGCATACGTTTTTATACGTACTAAAAAGCACTACATAGCTTTGTCACCTATTCTAAAAGCTAATCTAAAAAGTATGCTACCCACGCATTTATGACCTTAAAAAAATACATAAAACACTAAACGTTTTAGGCATAAAAGTAAAATCTACGAAGCCGTCAAGTAGCGTTATGCCTTGTAAATATTTATAAGGCAATTTGAAAGTTGCTAACTTGTTACAAGACTCATATAAATTAACGATAAGTAGGCTGTTGATTCTTAAAGTTATCAACAAGTGTTGCCATAAATATAGCGAGGGGGAAATGTGGCTTTTTGATAGAGAGCCAAACTATATCGGCTGCCAAATGTAACTACCTTAATTGTTAATAAGCAGGAACAGTTGTATTGTAAGTCGTCAGCTATCGTTATGAAATTTTATCTTTAATTTTAATATCAACCGTCTTTAATTGTTTTTGTTAACAGTGACACGGTACTAATATCTGATTACAGTAGACCAGTGTACGATAGCTATCAATGAGTAAATTTGCAGTCATTCCAAGCAGGATGGTTAAATTATTGGTCCCGACTGTTTGTCATAGTGTAGCAGTCCTCAAACCACGCCAGGGCTACATTTCTTGACACCAGAGTTACCCACTCTCATATCAACTTGCTTATTTTTATTTAATGGGTGCAGCTGGGGTAAACATATCAGATTCACAATTTTTTCTATACTGAGAGTTAAAAAAAATTAAACATTAACCCAACTATTACAATTATTAAAACTTTTACAATTAAATTTAAATGAGTTTAAATAATTACAATTATTTAAACTCATTTAAATTCTGTGCAAAGTGTCCAAAGCTTATTTAAAATCCCGTAATCAATAGCCCGCAGCAGGTCAGCCATATCCCGCTCGTATACGTATAACTGTGCAAGAAGTGCTTATAATAAACCTCTACTGGTTATCACCAGATCAAGCAGATTGGCTTTTAAATAAAATATCAGATGCGAAGCAACCCCATTTAATATTATAGCTTCACTTTTTATTAGCGAAAATGGTAAACTATTTTTTTTAACTTGGAAACTGAAGAGCTTCCTTCGCTTAACTGAAATGATTTTTATATTGTAATATACATTTTAAACATCACATAACACTAAAAATTGGATAAACATTGAATAAAATATGCTGATTGCCTGCAGCAATAACCACACACGACACTGTGGTCGAAGATGTTTGTACTAGAATGGTGATAGTTATAATTAAACATAGCCTTTTAACACGGCCATGCAACCAGCAAGCTGCCGTCACAAGAAGTGGCCCAGGTATTAGAACTATCATTCCTTGTTTTCTAAAAGAATAAAAATTGATTTTTTAAATGGTACTTACTATAATGTTGTGCCTAGCATAGAATTCTGTGTAGTACTGTAGTCATTACAAATCTTAAAATGTCTTACAAAGTATTTTGTATTTTAAAAACCTGGAAGGTAGAATCTAAGAAAATCTATGTACCTACATCAGGTAAATGTACCTCAAATCGCTGAAGTAATATATACTCAGAAATAATTTACTGTCAAGGGTTCTATGTCAGATGGTATATTTTTAAATTATTTAATCTATCGAATATTTTTTTCTTAATCAATTATACGAGGAAATGAAATGGTAATGTAACTTTCAATTTGAAATTTTAAAATAGATTTTACGATTTGTTTTTCGATCTATTTATATATTATCTATTAAATAGATATTTTCGATCAAGTTTAACAGAAGCTTCTCAAATACAGATCATACTGTAAACCCTACATATTTGATAATGTGATGTATTCTGCGAGTAATGAACCTCGTTAGCGGGATCCTAATATATAATTAGTAGTGTAAGTGTGACAGATTGCGTGTAGTCCCTTAATCCCGTCTAGGTGAGGGATTACGGGATTTATGGACAAAGCAGCGAGTGACGTACAGAGTGCACAGCACACACGGAGTAGGTAAGTTAATTTAGTTTTATTCTCATTGAAAGACAAAAACAGATCTTATTACTGGTTTCGGAAGTTTATGCCAGGTACTGGCTCATTTTATCCCTTAAAGATGTTTTGTAAAGAGCTACCTCTCTCTGATTCGTTTTGAAATCGTATCAAATGGAGCTTTAAAGATGCTTATAGTGAACTAAAATTTTAAATCACTTAAGAAGGATTAAATTGAAAGAAGGACAGAATGTTGTATTTTTACCAAAGAGTTCAAAGTTCATTTATTTATATAACTCAATAATATAATAAATAATATGATAGAATGCCTATATATGTGCAGGAGAGTAATACCCCACTCGTGTGAAGAATGTCAGTGTCGCGCACACTACACTCGGCCGGGACAAGTGCTGGCTATTTATTTAAAACCACCACAATCACCACATTTTGGGATAAATTCTCTTTTGAAGTGAAGTATTTTGGAGCATTTTTCTCTACTCAAACTGATGAAAATAAATTAGAAAAATATGCGTAGTAGAAGTATGCGTAGTAGAAGTGTGATTGAATCGTATCCAAGCAAATGCCCAACACACAATAAAATATAAGATTTAATTTATAATATTGTATATATAATATTGTAATATTGTATATTATATTCTCTGTTTATGATTGTGTGTGATATGAATCTCAGTGTCTGCAATAAAAAGTTATTATTATTATTATTATTAATACTAATTGTATGTGAATGCTTAACATAGTCTTATTAAATTTGTTGAGTTAGTGAGAAATAATAAAAAAAACAGAAAACTTGCAGTCGTACTAGGAATATTTTTCGTTTTTGTAGGTTGGTTTGAAATAAGTAAGTTTAATATGTTTATTTTATACAATTACATCCAATTTAGTGCCGTCATTGATGTTATACGATTATCAAGGTAGTTTCATTTTGGAAGCACTTCACAAGACCGAGCCTAAAAAAACTGCCAGTAGTGAAAATAACCGCTAAAATAATGATCTACTTTGTTTTAACTTCTCTAAATAAATATATGTTTGAGGAAGTCATAAAAACTCAGAACAGAGCGCTTTATTGTTACTTTTACGTAATAATTAACGCTTATCATTTATTGCCTTTCATGCTATGTATATTATTAAGTTTTTAAATGTACATCTCAACATTGTGTTCCATCAAAACCAATTAATAATTTTAATTAATTAGTGAAATCCCTACATCCTTGTAGAAATTTATCTAAAAGATGTAAGAAAATAAGGCAAAGTTTAGGACAGTATAATCATCGTTTTCTGTATTGTTCAGGTATGAATGCAATCATATGCTACTCTATAAATAAACTGGGAAATACATATGAAAATCCCATACAAAAATATGTATACAAACCTTGGTTACATAACAACAAGTCGGTCCCGTCCCGTCAACAATTTCGCTACAATGAATAACAACCCAACAACTACACAACACATACAATTATTATTGCTTTAATTACCGAAGAAAAGAAGATTTTTATTAAGAGAGAGGGAGAGTGAGCAAGAAAGAAGGGCGGCGTGCTCTCTCTAGGCCATGCGGGGGGCAACTGAAGCGTAGCTCTCGTAGGC
Source organism: Macaria liturata (assembly GCA_964023185.1). Classification (NCBI taxonomy): domain Eukaryota; kingdom Metazoa; phylum Arthropoda; class Insecta; order Lepidoptera; family Geometridae; genus Macaria; species Macaria liturata. Next base: position 187,134 of record OZ026822.1, read on the forward strand.
ATCTCTACGCCGCTCGTAGCTGCGCGTAGCACCAGCGTAGCACCGCGTAGCTCTCCCGACGCACCACACACCCAAATGATGTTTTTATTTTAATGCTAAGTAAAAGTTGAGCAAACTTCGCTTGTTACGGATTCATCATTTGGGCGGAATTTTGTAGGTGTTTCGTTGTTTGTATGACTGTTTCTCAGATTGAATTGCGAATGAGAACAAGTCGAGCGCACTCATGAAGGTACGTGGTTCGAATATTATAAGGTAAAGTATTTTCTATAATTGCTTTTCTGCATACTAAGATAATTTTTCTATTGCTTAGATATGATGCAGCGGTCACAAAAAGTAGTAATAAAATCTAGGAGATTTAATAGGTCGATTGACGAATAAAAAAAAGAATTTGGTTCGTGAGAGTATAACAATACCCAAGGCATTAATCAGATAAAAGTTAAATAACTCAACAATAGAGTTAACCAGTCACATAAAATGAAAAAGCGTTTAATATTAATATCTTTTCCCTTTCATCAACAAGATTGGCTCCGCAGTCCTAAGATAACAGCTAGCGGACTAACCCGCGACCGACTCCATATTAAATTCGCTGAGAACAGTGATTAAGGCCAGATATTCCTGCCATAACTCGACCATTGTTTGCTGGCAGTAAAGCTGCCTGTTCGCGAAATGTCGGCTTTAATCTACTTACTCGTGTTTTGTCTAGTTTTATTACTATTTGTTTGAAGTTAGATTACAAACTGAAATAACGTGTTTGTGAACTGGAAATGTAGTTTATAATCAAGTTGGCGTTAGACTTGATATGTATGTTTTGAAGACAAATATAGATATAATACAATAAAGTAAAGGAGTATATTTTTACGGAATAATAAATACCCTATAGAGGACCGAGTTGGATTGCTGCAGTAAGATCTTATTGAATGATAAATCTGACCATTTTCTCATATCTGATTGCGATTTCATGAGTTAACATATGCATTCAACAATAAAGATTTTCGAAAGTATGCTGTTAATATCAATTTGTCTTTCCTGCATATCAAAGAAGGTTAGTAGCGCGTTATGTTTAATTCCTATGAGAATTAATATTCTTGTGCAGTTGTTTTGTTATATACGCAGGTATCTTATATGATCTGAACTATATTAGCAATATGTTAGACCTGCTCCATCCACCTGCTATGTTCCCTGCGCCCGCCACAGCCCCGACCCGTGCGTGACTCAGTGAGTCCCTGCGCCCGCCACAGCCCCGACCCGTGCGTGACTCAGTGAGGGTGGTGTTGTGGCAGACAGAGCGGCGCGCGGCCGCGGCGACAACAACATGCGGGGGACATACAACGCCATACTTCTAGAACAGGGTTAACGGACACTAACGCAATGTTTGAGTGTGGCTTGATTAAATCAATTTCAACTAATTTTTCTCCAATAAACACCAAGTCACATTAATACCAAGTGACATCCGCAAAAACAACATTGTAGCCCAAGTTGAAACATTCCTGTATACTAAATATTCCTATATACGCGTATGGTGACAGATGTTATAATGGTATTCGATACTGGTTGCCAAGCAATTCACAAAAACAGCTGTTCCATTTAAAAAGTTTGTGGAACTGCGACGAAACAGCGAAGAATATGTTTGCGGGAAATTTCTAAAGTCAACAAAACGGAAGTGGTTGCTAACTGTTGTCCCTTGGTTGTCACGGTACTAATGTCCCCATGCAGGTCGGCGTCATTGAGCAGTAACCCTGGACACTCGTACCTATCTGAGGGCAACTGCGCTGTTACGAGGTTAAATGGGGCTACAGAGTGTGACGTCACACTCATATTGTGATCTATGCCGCTGCTAATATGAGTGCTTGTTTACTCTATCATCTTGACACATCTCTAGTGGTTAAGAACAAAATGGTGCCATACTGTACACAAAATAATTGGTTTTATAGAAATAACTTAGTAAACTTGCGGATATTTTATTCACTTTCATCTCATTTAGACACTCTAATTACCAAAAGTAAAAACCTCAGTCACATTTAATGTTAAGGAATCAATATAGAACGCGAGGGAAAAATACTCGTATTCAAGCATTATATATAATTTTACAATTAAATTGAATCGAAAAAGCGACATTGATTTCAAACCCGTTTCGAAACCTATACTCTAAAATAAATAGAACATCCTCAGGTATAAAGTCCTCGTACTAAGCCCTCCGTTATATCTGGTAGGGTCCAATAAGGCCCTACAATGCTTGAATCGGCGGACCTCCTCCGACCTAATTGTACAAAACACATTAACTAAATGGGGCGTCGGAAACTGTTACAGCTGCTCTGTACGTGCGGGACAGTTATTCAGTTTACAAGGTTTTTGATGTGAAGAATACAGTTAGCTTAGAAATTAAACGTATAAATGTAAAAAAGTATTTCAGAAGGTTTTTTGTGTGTTTACGTCTTAGTACAGAGATCACCAGTTTTTTATTTTGGTTAACAGCAAATAAATAAGTATTTACAATGTTCCAGATTACTGATAACTTAGGATTCTATCATAAAAAGGGAACTAGTAAAAATTTATAAAGTTGAAAACAAAAGTTTGCACATGTATGACCCTGTAAATGAAACAAATCAAAGTGACGTGACTGAGTCTCTCAGAACAGTTTCTTAGACGACATTCAATTACTCATAATATCGGTTACTGTTCCAAGCTCCACGGCAGCAAGAGACTCGCAAGAGTGGTAGCAAGCAGCCTCCATGTTAATAGCGAAGTAGTTGACGTACTATTTATATTTACTCGTGTTTTATATACGGAGCGGAAGTAAGGTAAGCCGCCGGAAGTTACGCACCCACTTTATGTTTGACATCTTTATGTTTTGTGTTATTTCAAGTTATGTGCCGGATCGCTGCTGTGATTTTATGTGGATTTATTTTATGGCAAATTAAGAGGGAAGTATACAATGTTGGGCCAAAAATAATACATAGAGTGAGTTTCCATTAAGAAAGTATTTATAACTTATATACATCTATGCATACATTTATGCATAACACATTCAGTTTTAAAGGCAGTGGAAAGCGTATCCTTACAATAATGCTGTACTTAAAACCCACTTTGATATCAATTCTATCCTCATAGTGACCAATACAATAACCACATTAACTTATAAATATCAGTATTACGTACATAATATTAGTATTAGGGCCTCAAGTGCCCGGCGGGTCCAACTGATCACCTCAGTGGGTTGGATGTTGGAATATAATCCGAGAAGGGCCAACACTCCATGAGGGGTCGAACCGATTCACAACTTGAACGAGGCAGGGACGGACTGTGGATAGTAGTGGGGGCTGATAATTCATAAAAGTACTCATAATGCTGGTTTCTTTATCCTTGTTTAACAACACTTGAATGCATAACTGGACAGTGAAGGTTCGTCACTGTTGTGTTGAGTGAAAGACACCCATATTGGAATGGAATTGGGTGTCCAACACGTCTGCAGGAACTCACGGAGGTAACTTTCATATTTTTCTGTTTTTCACAGGCTTAAAATAATATTTAGTTTAATAAGCCACAGCTGAACTACATATGTGTTTTTTTTTTCATTTTATACCTACTAGTAAAACAGGAAAGTAAAAAAAAGTAGTAAGTGGAGTCAAAAGGCACAGGCAGGTTTTTCTATGCACATATTATAAGTATTTTAAAATCAATATGTTCCACAGAATTTAAAAACTCAAACAAGCTTAATATTTGTTGACATGAAGTCACACAAACATAAGCCATTAAACGTTGAAAACAGCATTCATCCCCCGCTCCTCTGAGTCTCCCCCGGGGGTCAATTCAGCATCTCCCCGGGGAGTGCGGTCATTTGACGCACAATATTGGACCTTTTAAACTGTCGCGTTCAATATCACGCACGCACTCATACGTCGACCTGTGCTTGCTTGGATGAGTGATTGGAGCAATTTAATGGCTATACTAATGGGTTAACTCATGTCTATAGATTTTTACGAGTTTTGGTGTAAAAGTACACTGTGCATACAAATTTGTTGGCAACATTGATTGTCTGAATATAATGCGACTAACTATTTTTGTCTTAATTTAATAAAATACTATGGAGCAGACTTGTTTGGTGAATAGATTCATAATGTCAGGCTAGCTGCTCACAGAGACAGGGGATTCAAACTATTCCGTACTAAATTAAAAACTTAAGCAAATAAAATATTTACTGTTACAATTTAAATTTACGAGCCTCACTTTTAGTAAAACGATATGTATGAAATTGAACCTGCCATATTTATTAAACTAAAATGACAAAGAAGTTTTCAGAAGTTTTTTTATCTTAAAGTTGTGGTTAAGGAAGCAAACGCCAAAACGGAAGAGAACTCAACTTAACCACTTACTTCTGTGGCTTTACAATTTATGAAAAGACAAAAACGTAAATTAACAAAAAAATTTTGGTATAAGGTGGAAAAGAGATTCTCAATCGATTCTAACCAAGCTTTTATTATTATATTATTATAATATAACACGTTTTTAATTTAAATCAACTGGCATAACAATCTCGTCACATATCACTTTGAAACGTTACCTTAAAATGCTAAAAGCCAGTTTTAACATTGAAGGGCAAGCTGCGGAAATGCTTTCAAAAAATTCTAAAGTTACCCAAATAAATTATTTTAGGAATTCATTTACATATTCCTTAAATGAGTTGAGATAAATGCGGAACGAAATTTAGGTGTAGGTGTTTTATACATTCTACAGACACAGTTTAACAATATGTAAAAGGCTTCTTTAAATCTTGTTGTAACATTTATTTATATTTATAAAGGTACGGTATACATATAAGCTTGCAATGAAATTTCACATGCATTAAATTTTGGAAATGATTTTTACAATCATGTATTAAATTATACTAAGCCTATTTTATGGTTGACCTTGTTTGATAGTAAGCTCAAGTTCAACAGTTAGCATTTGTATATTTAATATTAAGTAATATATATTTTTATACACTGTACAGGTAGGCATTTGACTTGCAGATCACTTCTAGCTAAACCCGCACAAGCGATTATTGTGGTCCATATTGTGATGTGTCTGTGTTCCCACTGACTGCAGTGGCTGTGTCTGAGCGCGCGGGAATGGAGGGCAGAGAGTGCCGCGAGCGAGTGAAAGGGGGCCGTAATTACACCCTGAAATATTCAGCGGACAAACTGCACACACGCCGTGACGTCATCGCGGAGCGACAGAACAAACGATTGCAACAAGAAGTATTTAAGTAACGGTTAAAATTCAAATCATGTGTTGCAAATGTATATTGCATAAAATAAATAACAATATTCAATTATTTGAATTATTCCTAAAACAACAATAAAACAAGTTTAAAATTGGCTAAACCCATCGATGCTACAACATTTTAAAAAGTCCTCTTTTTTTTGGAACTCTTAATGTTAAAATATGTAACCACACTTTTCTGAATAATACTGAAATTTGCTCCCACTTGAATTGACAGTGAATTATGCTTGATTACTTTTTTTAGTATCCAGATTCACGCAGAAGAAAAAAGTAAGTTTAAAAATAAAAAGGCCAACTACCTTTATAAGCTAACATCAGGAGTCATTTGTATTCTCCAAATGACATTATTCTAAAGTGCTCATTTACATTTTATCTGTGGAATTTATTCAGTGAAAATATTTGAAGTTACGTGAACTTTGCTTGCGGTTCATCAAATTCGTGAGACGCAGCGAGTTAGCTTCCAGTCTTTGTGGGACTTTTAAAGGAGCTTACTTCAACATCGATTGTTGTACCTAATTGGTATGAAGTCAGTGTAATAAATGAATGAGCTCAGTGGTGGCAAATGTTAATAAAAAATATTTGATAAGCGCAAGCAGACAAACAGTTTCATAGTATTGTATAAACCACACAACATGCATCATGTGCATTACATTAGACATTACAGCAGTTTATCTTTCTTCTCTGAATTTTAGAAAAAAATGAAATGTAATACTTACTGATTAACTTGATGTACTGTAGATTCATTTGTGTGTTTTAGTAAGACAGAGCACATTTACTTGCTGAAATATATGTTTAAATTATAAATAATATGCTCGTTATTTCTATTTCAAAAGCTGTACTTTATGTACAAGCAATATTAGCTGCAATTTGTGAAACACAAAACTGAGCTAGCCGACGTTGTGGTTGAAATAATTTCATTAAGACTCACAGTAAAGTCAAGACAACTTTAAGTCTTTTGTAGACGATTCCCTTTGATATTGTTGTTAGTAAATTTCGTAATTTACTTAGTAACCAACAAAATTTTATTATTTGTTTCTCTACAATGATGGTGTAGCTTATTAGGTGAAGATTTTCTTAAACTTACATTACACTTGCATGTGATATACAGAACATGTTTGTAAACTTATGAGCCAGTGTTTCGACTGAGCATTTAGTAGCTTGCATGTAACCACACTACAGTGAGTGCGTTGCATGTAACCACACTACAGTGAGTGCGGGTTCTTTTTTTTCTTTTACTTTTTATAATATACTCTGACAGTCAGCAACTTCAAAGATGAAACTAGTTTCAGAAGTAACAAAGCTACAAAAATTAAAGCATCAAGATGAGTTAAAGTAAAAAAGGAACAAGTGTAATGTTTCGCTGTCACCCGCACATGCTTGCAAATTGCAAGATATTTAGCACAAAATTAAACTGAAAAAGTTAGTTCTCATTCAGATTTAACACAAGATAAATTTCATTAGAGGAGTTCGTTTGTTCGCAAGAATTCGTCAGTTCGTTTAGCTTTGTTAATGAATTTTTTGTTTAGAAATTATTTTGTGAAATATGAGTTTCATTAAAAACTATGTTGCATTAAGCTTTCGTATTTTGCTGTAGAATTTTGATTAAAAATCTGACCGAGCTAAATTTAATTCATAAATTCAGTTAAGCTTAACTGACATCATGTTTATATCCAATCCGATAAGATGTAAATCAAGTTTTGTAATTATATGTATGATGCTTAGGAGAGGCTTGGAATGCTGTTGCATATTAGCATTCCAGTGGATTTAAGTATGACGTTGGCTGAAAACTTTCAGCTTGCCAGGCTGAGAACTTCTTTTTCACGTTGTTTCCAATTAAAAAGAAACCAATGTTCCCAGGAGTTTATGCTATGACCATTGACCATTCTAAAAACCACCATGATATTTCACTTCATCGTGTCGTGAAAGCGAAACAAATAGATCAAGAAACTTACGAACATGTTTTGTTCTCAAGGTAAATAGTATGATTGCACTTTGAAATGTAATACTCAAGTACATATTATATTAAACAAGTAAACTAATGAGTCCTAACTCACAGAAAATGTGTTTGAGGTCAGGTCCTCGGGGCGAGCACCAAGACCTAGTCCAGGTCTCAGGGGAGACATAAATAGAAGTAGGCTTTGCGGACGCCAGTCTTACACTCACTTTATTATACAAGACAGTATACTATTACAGTAGATTTTAGAATTTGTTTATGAAATGAAATGCTTTAAAACATGAATATGTTGTACAGTGTGTGGCAATTTAAAACATGAATATGTTGTACAGTGTGTGGCAATTTATAAATGATCGACATATATATCATTATAATTTTCACACATTTTACCCATTTTCTGCGCACCGTACATAGAAGTGTTAAGTTGTGCATACATATACATACTACGTAGCCGTGGCTTTGTCTCGCCATCTTTTATTTGCACGAAGTAGGCGCGACCTGGGCCTGTTGTTGTATTTCATTACACTAACAAATAATATAATCTTAATTAGTTTTTACAGTTAAGTACTCATTAGTTCTTAATTCAATAGGACAGTAGGTTATAACTATTTCTTATTTTATTTTCAGGTAAAAACCTTCTACAATAAAAAGGTGATTCATTTTTCAAAATGTTTTGCAATAAAAAAATAACCGATCAAGTCATTATCTTCTATGTCTTCAAATAAAAATAGCCTCTATCTCGCTGCTATAAGTCCCAGAGTTGTGTGAAGTGATCTAATTTTCTGGTTATCATCTCGCAGGAATAATTAATGTGGAGGTCTACCGATTACAACCTCGAGGAGGGGCTTGGTCGGACCAGGAGCGGAGTGACAAGCGGAGCGGTGAGCGGGTAAAATAATTTTGTTGAAGAGACACATCTTGTAAGCCGTACTATTATTATTTTGTTGGTTGTGTATATTATGTAGGTATGGATATCGGATTTTAGAAGCCATACATTTTTATTAATGTAAAGAAAGCATTCGTTTGAAAATATAACTTTATTTACAAAAACTAAGACCTTTATATAAAAATAAATAAACCATTGGTTCAAATGTCTTATGTTATATTAAATGATATTATAATAATAGTTTAAATAACATTATTTTTGTCAGAAATCTGAAATCATTTCTTGAATTCCCGCCAACATTACGTCCACTCTTCTGCCCAACCCTACTTCAAGTTTGGTAGCTTTTCATTTTCTAATTAGCATAGAGTTGTTTAGCGGAGAGCAATTATCATGATTTATTTGGAAATTCATTATTTTTTGGTAATATTCCTCGGCTAAAGGTCACAGCCGCGTGGACCCGATATTATTTATTATTTAATGACGGAGCACTGTTTGGGATTATTTACTTGATACTATTTTTGTAGGATTTTTCGATTTTGACAATGATTCATAGAATTCTCTAGAAGTGAAATCTGAGCCGTAAGTTACGTAAGTTATCAACACGTATGTGTTTAAGATTAGTACAAACTATGTAGAAGAAAGACTGACATTGTCCTGAATAAACTACCGATCTACGTACTAACATTTTACATTAAACTTCTGTAAACCGAAACTCGGTAGAACTGAATCCAACTACAACTATCGGCGCCTGAAGTTTGAAGCTCTACATACTAGCTGCCTGGCCCAGTTCCACTCGCTTCCTATTTCTATGCAAAATGTCTTGTATTTCGTACGTGGATGTAAGATATACTAGTTACGTGCTTGTGCTGGAGAACAGTGAGCTCTTCGTATGAATTGGGCGCAGAGTTTTATGCTTGTGTTAGGTCGAAATCTTGTAGAAGTGTTTATTGATAATTTTACTTTATTTCTCTGGATTTAGAATACCAAAAAGAAGATCAAACAACCTTTTTTCTTAAAAAAAATGAAACCTTTTCTTGTTTAAATAATTTTGATGGTATCTGCAAATAATACTTTTAGTATTAATAAGGTAACTCACTCAATCTGAATTTGGTTGTTTCGAAAATCTTACGCTCCTAATTTAACAAGACTGAATGCAATTAATGACTTGAACTGGATTCATTAGTAAATGATCGACGCCGCGCGCAGACGATCTATTCACAAACGCAAGGAGCCTGGTTGGAGACGACTTGCTTCGGATGAATGTTGTACATACAGGGCACAAAGATTACTTTATTATAATTTATGAATCAGATGGTAATACATTACAGACATGGTTATTTCGCAAGCGATACGCGTTAACTCCTAAAAACTTATGACGACCAACGATATAATATAATTAAAACATGTAATTGTTTGATACGATACCATAGAAACTAAGTAATGGGACTTATTTTCAATTATCTTCAGAATACCAACAACTGAATTGATAGCGGCTTATTTCCAGGCATGACAAACAATTGAATGTTTGTTATGATGAAAGTCCAGTAAAGTCAAGAATAATAAGGAAGTAAGTCTCCATATTGTATACTTTCTAGAATTCTTTCATATTGAGATGATTAATAAGTAAAATTTTAATGAAACATCTTCCTCTCCGTGTGTCTCAAGCTGCGTAGTCGATCCATCTCGTTGATCCGTGAGTGACGCGGTATGAATATCTGGAAACTGAGACGGCCCGAGCCAGCCAGCACAAGCCGGTATTACATCTTACTTGATATATAAAGACACGGACATACAACTCGTTAACGATAACGCCTTGAAATGGTGACTTTCTCTTCACCTGTCAAACCACATGAGACAGAGTAATAAATTAAAATAGTAAAAAAAAGTGTTTTAATGAATATCTTTAGTATCACAGAAGTAGGTTATTATACATGACCAAAGTAAACAGTTACGTTTGCGTTTTACACATATATCAAGAATACTAATAAGACGAGAATGGTTGGTTGTAATTATTACAACCATTACAACCAAACCATTCTCGTTTCACGTTTTGATCCAGTTTTATTACTCCTCCTCCTCTTTATCTATTTTGCTAGGTATAAGCCTCTCTCCTGGTATATATCTCGCCTTACAGTTAACGACGAGTGAAAGTTTCATCAGTGACTGAAGTGACAGACAAGACTCGTTACATTGCTTGTGATCCTCGCTAATCACTGACAAAACATTCCATTTAACTTTCACCATTCATCAACCAGCCGCGCTCGTAGCACAGCTGGATGAGGCGTTCTTACGTAATCGACAAAGTCATGCTACTTTAAAAGGTAAGGGACATTTACTATACTTGGAAGTTTCGTTTGAATACAGTAGTCTCTAAATTAGAATACATACATACATTGGAACTCAAAGTAATCGATCATAATCAAGAAAAAGGTTTCGTAAAAGACAATGTATTATATTCCTATAATAATGTCGAGTAAAACGAAAACAATCAAATAAACAATGACTAATTTATTTACGTCTCTTTGCATTCGAGTGTTTCACAGAAATCTTACTCCAGCTTTGTTTGACAAATAATTGGGCAAAATCTTTCTTTTGATTCTTGTTAGAAACAAATTACTATAAATAACAAGCTTCTTTTGAGCTCGATGTTTAACGAACATAATCGGAGAAAATGATTAACAAGCGAAATTAATTACTAGTACTTCACACTTAGTGATTAGGTGATTTTAGTAATTTTACTTGGCGTGATAAGGTGAAATTACCCTGTTAGAGCTATTATATATTAGTTGAATAATTAGTACCAAGGTATGGTTACTATAAAATATAGTGTTTTAAAACTGTGTTAGGTGTCAGTAAAGGTGTGTATAAAAGTTTTTATTAGCCTTCTAATTGAATCGACTAATTCAATTTAATCGTTTATCGTTTATTTTTTATTTTTGCACACTATTGGTTACAACTATATTGCTTATATTTAATTTAATGAGATACATATTGTAAATACACGTATCCTCAAATAAATAATACATCAATATATAATTTAAAGATCGCCGTTTGCTTAATCGTCAACACAGCCCTCAATTTTAATTCGGAATCAGCGTTAACTGGCGTAAGCCCATTGTCAGGAAACACTATCATGGATTCATACTGATACATTATGTAAATGGAAGAAGGGTATACAATCTGCCTTATCAAATGGCCCATTCAATAAGTGAAGTCGGCAGATTCCCTCAAACTTTGTGCGAACATTTTTCTTTCAGCTTTCCCACTTAACCCCGAGCGAGAGAAACACGCGATATCTAACATCGAGCCAAAAACATGAATATTACATTAGATCCGCGACTCGATGAGAAATTGACGATTTCCTTCGGTTTTCGACGTTTTCCTACTTGAATGTCTTCATTTGCCATGAATTATGCAGATAGCTTACTAAACTATCTGAAACTATCTGTCTTAAATTAATAAAGTAATTTACACATCATATTTTTTAAGTATGTATTTTCAGTTTCCTTACAAACAACAACTTTAAAACAAAATATGCAGTGCTGTGCTGAATTAAATTGAGTCATTAATATTTAAAAGTAAACATAATATCAAATAATTATAGTAACAGCCCGAGTGTGAGGCACGAAACATTGATTTTTCCGACAAATGCCCTAGTAGCGACATCTGTTGAAACTGAGTGGCACTTCGAGGCAAGTACACACTCCAGCCATTTTGTAAAGGCGAATCTGTGCGTGGAAGTTTTGACAACACAACATAGATGGCGGTGTGAACAATTTCAGCTGAAAATTTTATTTTCTCATACTATGTTTGCACAAAATCTTTTTACTCATTTTCTCTTTTCAGTACAAGTTTTTACTTTGCTTATATTGTGTAATAAAAATGAATGAAATGCCTTTTTCCTGGCCACGTCAAGATGAAATGTATTATTTTATTAACCTTATAACTCAATTTAAAAAAAACAACCTTTGTTTAATATGATCGTGCTTCAAGTAGCTGACTGGCGGGGAGCGGTGCAACACCAATATCTAGTATCGGAGGCCAACACTCACTTCGGGTCGCTGCGCCAGCGGAGTAAGTATGTTTAATATGATAATTGTACAACTCACCCGAGAGTCTTGGTGCTAATGAGCGGTGTCTTGAGGCTAAGGAAGCCGTTAAGTCTGCTCGTCTTCTCTCTGCCACCGTCGCTGGATGTGTCCGTCCTGGAAGCAGACGAAAAAAAACATTCATAAAATGTTAACTCAGTAAATTACTGGTAATTTACAAGGAGTAAATAAAGGCAGTTTGTTGTCTAATGCAGCCTGAAAAAACCGTTTCAATTTAGTTTTTCTGATGGATGATTTTGTTTTGCGCCATCTATCATGTCCTGCTAAAACTATGTTGGCATTTGGCAAGACTCTCACCTGCTACCTGCTGTTAAGACAAGCAAGTGTGTAACTATGATGCGAGGGGGACCTCAAAATATAAGCAGGTTACGTAACGTAAACTTAAATAAACCTCACTAATTGCCCGTTAAAATATGTTTTTTTATAAATTTTTATTATTTACGTCTGATTTTTTTCGTTTATTTAAATATAAATAAAATAGTTAAAAATAAGTAACTATCAGAAAAAACTACATTTGAATAGATATGTGACTTGACTTGTTTTATGAGCAAGTCTTTTAACTCGTACAAACTATTATAGGAAGTACTGTGATAACACTTTAGGGATTTAAAGAGAAAATTTAATAATAAAAAATTACGTTAAAACGATGTTACAAATTATGCCTATTCCACAATCAACGGAACGGCATCCTTGCTCCGACATATTTATTAATAATGTACAACTTGTTATTGTTACTTTCAGCGTTCTACTTCACAACTTGTTATCTGGCTCTACTTGCTGTGGAATCACAGTACATGTGCGGACTGTTTAATCATTACGAAGAAGGAAAAATACCTTTATTAGCATAAACAATTGTTAAAGAGTGAAAGCGTAGTCGTATCACCCTATATCTATTTATCATCTATATATTATAAATAGCCTTCCCATCACCTATGTCATGTCGTAGCACAATACCCCGTAGCACCTCTACGCGGCTACAGTACTACGCCGTAGCATGTCTACGAATATTACGGCTTAGCAGAAATTGATAGAGTTATAACGTGACTTGGAGGTATTATTGCTGCTCTATTGTTTGAATTTATTCAAGCACGGTGTTTTAATAAAACGGTGGGTAATCATAGCTATTGTTATGGAGTTGCATGGTGAAGCAATGAAAATGATATTAAATTCAAATTTTAAACAAAAATCGGACTGTATTTTCGATCGTATTCGTCACGTTCCTTAAAGTCAGTGAAATTGTGGCCAAGCATTCAAAAAATTAACGACATCAATCTTTATTTGCTTGGCAGAGACTCAATAATAAAATAAGTGAGTTTAGCGCTATTTTCGAGAGCGTCCCCGGCAGATGTCGCTCCAAGCTTAACAAATAATAATTTAGCTCTTAACTGAAAACACAAGTCATAAGAGAATATTATGCAGTGTCATTTTATATAGTTATGACTTCGATATAAGCATCTGATATAAATCCACCTTGTTAAAGTTTGCAATATTAAACCATCACACAAAACAAAAAGTACCAATAAATAAATTGATTTTTGATCCCTCGTGTACAATCAGATTTATGAGGTAAATTTGACAATGATGAATTCCTATTTCTTGGACCACACCGTTAGTAATGGAATGTGCCTGTAGCTGGACGTCATTATTGTGGCTCGACACTTTCAGTAATTAATTTAAGTAATTTAATCTATTTCGTGTCATTAATTCTAAACTTTACGTCCCCAGTTGATAATTTAGTGCTGTAAGCTCATGAAAAACAAAGCTTAAGCAAACCATTAATTTACATATTTCGAAAAGGTAATGGACAAAACATACAACAGTTACTTTGTTGCTTTTTATTAATCACCACCACGGGCCCTTCCATTACTATATTTACTAATGAATATAATATCGAACAATCAATAGAAACGAATCGAGCGATCCCACGTCTAATAACTGTAATAACTAACTATACACCCGCGCCGTTACTTGAGAAAGAATAGTCGCTATTTGGCTCGTTCATACAACCTCCGAGAAATAGGCTTCTGTCGCTAACCTGAACCGGATCACACTAATAAATGAGAGAAGTTATGGATGATTTTCTCTTTCCTAGTAAACTGACTGAAGGAATTTGGATCAAAGATATCAAAGACTGGAGTAGAATTGATGCTGTTTCTAAACTTGTAGAAGAGGATCTTTTTACAGGGTATGGGACTTGCAAATTAATATATCACTTTGAACATTCGTATTGTTTTTTAATTGAGTAATGCGTCCTTGTTTGATATTTTTTCCATTGCTCAAATATATAATAGCAAATAAACTATTTAAATAAAAAACGTGTCTTTATTATTGTTCAAGTCAAACTTAATTAGCTCAATTCTTCATTATTTACTAAGTATATTCATATTTGCGACAAGTCTGCACTGATTATAGAGAGTGGGTCGTCCGCGTAAACTATTAGTCGAGTTTTAGTGTTGTTTAAACTGAGAACTAATTGGCTAAGACTGCGCTGCGCAAGGTAGCTCGTTAGGTGGAACGCTTTTTTAACACTCGTCTCAAAAACAGGGGTTAGTACGCTTGAAATAGAGAAAAAAAATCGAAAAAAGAATTTTATATTTGAGCATACCAGATATTAAACTAAAAAACTAACGTTATTTCTCAATTGAATCAAATAACATGACAAAATGAGTTACAAATATCAGTTAGTTAATCCAAATGTTTCTTTATCGTATTCATTAATTGTGTATTAATAACTTGAACATTTTTTTAATGTTTATAGTATTTAAACTTTATGGTTAAACCAACTTACCTTAAGTGAAGTTTGACCATAATTATACGAGACGACGTTAAGCATTAACATTTTAAAGTCATTGTACGTAATCACGTCACGCCACTAGACTAATTCGTTATCAACCGGTCTCCAATGTCCCGGAGTATAACGCTTCAATGTCGGTACATTGGATGCACTAGTTGCTATTAAATTGAATATTTGTTAATTTGCTACGAAGCAGAAACACTTTTAAAGTCATTGTACGTACTCACGTTACGCAACTAGACTAGTTCGTTATCAACCGCGCTCTAATGTCACGGAGTATAACGAGGGTACATTGAATATAAGTACTTTATGCCACTAAATTTATTGATTGTTACTTTGCTATATAGCAGTAGGTAACACTTTTAAAGTCATTGTACGTAATCACGTTACGCCACTAGACTTATTCGTTATCAGCCGCGCTCTAATGTCACGGAGTATAACGCCTCAATGTACATTGAATATAGGTAATGTATGCCACTCAATTGAATAATTGTTTATTTGCCATAAAGTAGTAACACTTTTAAAGTCATTGTACGTAATCACGTTACGCCACTAGACTAACTCTTTATCAATCGTGCTTTATTCAACGCCCATTATATACATTTATTGTATGTTGGTATTGTATTCCACTAAACTGAACATTTGCTAATTTGCTATGAAGCAGTACACTTTTAAAGTCATTGTACATAATCACGTTATGCCACTAGACTAGTTTGTTATCAACCGTGCTCAAATAAATATGAATCACAAACAAAATAACCGTTATAGATTAGAAAATCTAGTTCTTTTTACATTGAATAAATTGTAGAACAATGTATGCAAGAAAATGGAAATAAATAAATTTTTATTTTGTTGTATTGTATTTGTAACAAAAACAGTACATCGAAAAAGAACGTTACAAAAAACATTGCTAGAAAAGTCATGTTTCCGATCTGCATGTCAAAAATGTGGGTATTTCCAAAAAAATCGTAATATCATTTGTTGAAAAAAATCTATATTTACGATCTATTCGGTATAGTTTTCCAGAAAATTAAAATCGATTATGAATCAATACAGTAACATTGCTTTGGTAAGTTAGTAGTTGTACTAACCTTTATCCTTTGAGCTGGTTGATGAATTGCTTAGTTTTTGTACCAAACGTCGAATTTTCGACGTTATTTTAACATTCCGATGCTCCTTTTCACTTTTCTATGATAATTTACCACTTGTACACATGAAATAATCACTTTTTTCCACGAAAAATTCAAATAGTAAAATTCAACGAAATTTATGATGTTGCGACGCCCGCACACAAGAAAAGAATGAGGTTTGACAGGAGGACGGCGCTACAGGCGCTACACTGACAGTGGCATTTGTTCAAAAGTTTTTTTTTGTGTTTTAATTTTCACAGCTATAAAAAGTGAGACGCCTAGTACATACAGAAGTGAGACTACATAGTTAATCAAGAAATCTCGAGCATGTAACGTCGCCGTAGCATAATGTCTAATTTGACAATCATGTAGTAGGTATCTTATAAAACCTTGACTGAAATCATGTATTTGATGGCACTTGTTATGGTGAGTAAACTAATGAAATGTAACAACAGTGGGCGGGGCCACAGAGCGAGCTATTTCCGCCACTTTGGCATAGTTTGGGAATAACTTCACCTCGCAGATAGTGGGCTATTGATTTATTTACTTAATAAAAATAAACACATTGAGCTGAAGCTTAGAATAAAAAAAATTTATGTAAGTTCAAGCCTATGTAAGCTTGCAATTGGTCTATTTTAAATTGATATGGTAAATATAAAAATTAAATGTAATATACAAGAAAGTGTTATATATATACATGTTTTTCTTATTTTGGTCAAATTGTGAGTAGATTTGACTTATTTTATCCAACGTACTATTGTCGTTGGTTGTTTTGTATGAAATCAATAAACTATATTGTGCATGTTGTAATTATTTTTGGAAGAATCCTTTCCTAACTTTCACCATAAATTGTATACCCTCTGCTGAATGACAGCGTATTGGAAAAACCACGACTTTCCTGTTTACTTGTTCCCTAGCTCAATAAAACTTACAAGCGACTTAAAGACTTGTTCCCGCGTGACGTATCGACCAACTTGGGATATAACTTATTAACTTAGTCGTGACGTCACGCTTCATTGCGCACAAGCAAATTACAAACTACATGAGGAAAAACTCGTTTCCAAATTGTTCTAACTTCGTTGGTGGAGATTTTTTTCACTTTTGACGTCACGAATCTAAATCTTAGGGGCAGGACACAGAGGCGTCATCTGTGTACTTTTGGCACTATAAATTAAGCGTGGATTTTTTCTCCTTGTGGTTTTTGTTTACATTATGATATTTTAATAATACCTGAATGAATGATGAATGAATGATCTTAGTAGAGCATACGTGTTAAATATCGTTTTGTTTTTTACTAGTTATCGTACTAAGCAGCATCGAATTCCATACGTGAACCTGAACATATTATTATCTATATATTAACTAAACGGTTTTCACTCACGTGTAAATCGCGTAAGTTGTTTACGCGTTTCGGATGTTATGACATCCATCTTCAGAACGTATGTTCTGGGACCGCGGCAGCACGCAGACACAACCGAAAAAACAGAGCAGAGAACGAAAGAGCAGAGTGAAAACCGTTTAGTTAATATATTGATAAAATGTCTCACGAAAGTTTTAATATTAAAATATTATTATCTGTACATATCAAATTGAGGTTGACTTTGATCTTCTAGATAAGTGCTGAATCACCGCGAAGTAGTCAACAAAGAAATCATAGGCCTTCCTCTTCAAGTCCCTACTATTACCGCGTCTAGACAAATCGACAGCAAAACGGCAAACACGTATATTTGCTATATTATCGAGCAAGAAACCTAGTGACGTCATCAGCTGTTATGTTTACGATGGAACTTCAGTTGTTACAGAGAAGGGTAGATGGAGGAAATCAAGCTGTTTATAATGTTTAACTCAACTCGATATTGCTTTTATTGTTTGCCAATTTTGGTTCGATATTTGTTGGCAGAAAACATTTTGTTAGACAGACTTTTTGAGGGAAAGTCCACAATTGCAAAATGTTTATAGTTCCAAGATTGTATAATAAGTAGGTATAAATATAATAATATAAAGTGATGCGGTGGGTGCGGTGCTAAGTGGTTATCCTAGTTAAGAAAAGATGACAAGTAACCTATCTGTTAATCCAGAATATTCTATTTCTTTTTTAGCTTCATCCAAATGGGCTGATCAACCGTCTCCACATGTAAACAGACAAACATGTGTCTCTGACATACACGTTATCTTTACACTTTTCAGTGTTGTGATGTGTCGCGCTTTATTTTCTTGCACAAACGACCACAGTATTTAAATAATAGCAGCCGTAATGTACACAAAATTACTGATATTTCAGCCTTAACACTTAGTACAACCATTTTATTCTTTTAACAAATTTGTTGGAGAAAATTGGCTCCAATCTGCGGTCTAATAAATTCACGTAAAATGTTGTAGGCAAGGAGATACACACTCCTTTACTATATTGTTGTTTTTTATAGTTCAATATATATAATAGTGTTTGTGTTTTAAATGATGTTAATGATAAGTACAAAGCGAGAAGTTTGCTTACTTGAGAGAAAATCGAAACAAACACTCAGCCAAACATTGGACGATGCTGAGTAACCCGCCGTGCTCTGGGGTAAAACAACCTTTACAAGTTTATCTTCTCTACATAGATATCATATTTTTAAAATATCACATGATACAGTCTGTTCAGCTTTTAGATAGAAAATAATCAATAAACATTTACACTGTATTACAACACATCTTAACAATCGGACAAGAGAAGTCGCACCATTGGCGCAATTATTAGAGAAATGTGTGTTTTAGTGCGAGGTGGAAATAGATTTGTGATCGACCATTTTATTACAGTGCAAAGTACTTTTGCAAAGTAGATTGGTAACCTCTGTATGTACAAACAGGATGTCGGTGTGTAATTTGTATGCTAAACACGTTTTCTGGTCGACGCAGCCCGCGCTCTATCGCTCTGCTGGGAATGCTATAATTGATAATACAATGTATGTGTTTAAACCAGAATTAAACGCGTTTAAAGGCAGCCTGCCAGGAGCTAGTTGGCTAACTTCTGGAAACTTCATTTACAGTACACGTTTGATTTACCATTGACTATGCTGTTGTTAATGCAGGTATTGCTACAGGTGACCTTCTGGTGGTCAAGTGCTGAAGTATCGTGTGTTTATAAAAAAAATATAAGCTGTATCCATGAAGAAATATTGATGTTAAACCTAGTGTTGGTATTTTAGTAAATGAGCAAACATTTTTGAAATTTTATCTCATAATCAATCATTTACATCTATTTATTCTGGGCCAAAGATGTTTTAGCTTTTTGAACGCAATAAAGAGTAATAATTAATAAATATTTTCAAACACTCAAATTTAATTTGCTTATTACTTATACTTTACCTAGGTGTATAACTAACACAGAATGGTTAATGTTTAACCGAATTAAGCGGCAGTTTGCCAAATAACTGGCAGTCGCAACTTTCAACTTTCGGGGAGTTCAACGCAGATGTTGTGTGGAGCCGTGAGTGGAACTCAATAATATTAAATTAGCCATTTAGCAGCAATTTGCGGATGGCAACTACTTTAATCGCGGAACATTTTATTAATTGAGTCGATTCGGAACTAAAATAAACATGTAAACAATTTAAAGAGTCTACATACGTATATCTTTGAGACATATTATTCATATTACATGTATTTTTTTATTAATCTAAAGCGGAAGCAGAATTACGAACCACAGTTGTACAGCTTATTTATTTACCTTATGGTCTGTTTGTTTACATGTTAATTTTATTGCTTTTGGACAAAAAAAATATTATTTTAAAGGTTGGTTTTAGTCTCATTAACTATATATTAAAATTTTAAGCCCCTACAATAATGAGCGTTGTTATAAACTTCACGTCCTTACTATTAGCACCGTATTATAAACAGCTGAACTGATTTGGACGAAATTTTACATAGAGATAGGTTATACTCTGAAAACCGATTGAAAAATAATCAGACACTTTAGTGCTTTACTTTTTTATCTTGAATTAACACGTTCAAAACCACAGTGTGCTTCGAGTACTAAGCGTAATATAAAATGATATCTGTCGTACCCCAAGCCTTATGTTACCTCCGCCCCATATCACAAATGCAATAAACTAATAATCTGACAGCGCGCGAGATACCACCGAGCTGGCAGCGCGCCTGCTGCCTATTTACCACATATATGGCGCATTTAGCACATATAAGGCCTACAGAGGAGCCATTCCACCGGACAAGCTGAATTTATGTGTCAGTAGCTGGGAACAGCTGGCGCAGACAGGCCAGAGGGGAGTAGCGTCATGGACGTGATTAGATATTCGATTCGCAATGCGACGGGAATCGGGAATACGACTGGGTCGTATCAGTCAGGACGTTTGAATCAATTGTGAATTTAACTGCCTGATAGAATGAAAAACCTAGGTGTTGGTAGAAATACATTTATAATTGTCTGGATAACGAAAAAATGTGCTTGGCTTGGCTTGATGGCGCTGCTTTACTTTTAAACAAATGAACCAAATGAACAAATAGTCAGCTAGACACATACCTAATATTATAACTTCTCGGACAGGTGGTTGTATTTCAACGTCACTGTATAATTTCAGCCTTAACTTTCAAAAGAGTAAATAAACATACATATGTTATGAGTTTTGTCGTATGTATCATATGTATGTGATATGGTGCAACTTTCGAATAGGTAGGTGATAACTGATAAATAGGTAGGTAGGTGTTAACTGATAAATAGGTAGGTGATAACTGATAAATAGGTAGGTAGGTGATAACTGATAAATAGGTAGGTGATAACTGATAAATAGGCAAGTGATAACTGATAAATAGGTAGGTGATAACTGATAAATAGGTAGGTGATAACTGATAAATAGGTAGGTAGGTGATAACTGATAAATAGGTAGGTGATAACTGATAAATAGGCAGGTGATAACTGATAAATAGGTAGATGATAACTGATAAATAGGCAGGTGATAACTGATAAATAGGTAGGTGATAACTGATAAATAGGTAGGTGATAACTGATAAATAGGTAGGTGATAACTGATAAATAGGTAGGTGATAACTGATAAATAGGTAGGTGATAACTGATAAATAGGTAGGTGATAACTGATAAATAGGTAGGTGATAACTGATAAATAGGTAGGTGATAACTGATAAATAGGTAGGTGATAACTGATAAATAGGTAGGTGATAACTGATAAATAGGTAGGTGATAACTGATAAATAGGTAGGTGATAACTGATAAATCCCTCACAAACAATTGTCCCTCAGTGCGCACCAAGAATTGTTATTCTATCGTTACGAACACAATCTCAAATCTATGAAAAATGCAAGTCAAATGAATATGATGACATTGTTGCCAAACTGTACATATATCCAAGCACTTCACTAGATTGGACAGTAAATATCTAAGAACCGATAGAAATGAGTAGATAATCAGCAGAATTCTATATTGTTTCTAGAATTTGTGGTGAATAAGTTTTATTGGTGGTTTATTAATGTGGAGAATATGAGCAATGTTGGCTTCAATACAACAAATTAGATTACAGTTTATGAAAAAAATAATATGCAGTGCATGTACTAATATAAAGTATTTATTCAATAAAAACTTAGAAAACAAATTTTACTAATTAAAAATAAAAACTTAACTAATTAATAACTAACTTATAAACTAAAACTTACAACAAACTTAAAAGAAACTAATTGTACTAATTAAACAGATTAATGATTAATAACTATTATTATTTTTCCCTCTAATTTCGAAATAAGTTAGTTAATAAAACCTTATTGGGGCTTGCACGTACAATAACAAACAACAAACACTAGTGTTCTGGCTATGTTCTACTCTCCCCCGTACCTTGGTAAGACCGCTGCCAAGAAACTTACCTCGGTCGGGCAGAGTACTGACGGTGGGGCGGGAGTACTGACGGTGGGACGGCACTCGCTGCCAAACTCGGCTTATATCGCAGATACTTCGACACGAGATACCGTCACTTAGTTACACAGATACACTTGTCTAGACAGGCCTACCGAATGTTGTATAAATATTGGACTGGTGTTCACAATTTCAGGCATGATTTGGCCCGCAATGAGAATCGGGCTTACTATCTGAATTGACATTCAGAGCATTCCTGAACAGAAACGGCATGCTCCATCATGAGCCAAAGTTTGTGCGGCTGTCGCTGTAGGTGTCGGTGGTGGGCAAATGCCTAAATGTCTATAGAAAAAATACGAGTACCTACATACGTATTACTAACAGCATCATTCTCTTATGAAACTGAATCAACGAACGATAAATCAATCAAAGATTTGTTTATCTTGTTTTTATGTGTATTGTATTCTTGTAAATCGATGTTCTTATTTATTTTTAAACCTATCAATGTGAAGTGGAGACTGAACACTCAGCAATTAGTTACATATTATGGTATTCGGTATTGTTCTAATCGAATCCGCACTGAATTGTAGTTGTTACTTAACTTCAAACAAGTTGCTTGTGTTGCGTGAACCCATTCACCATGCACACCACAAAAAACAGTTTTCATGTTGTGGTTTCAGTTTCTATGAGGCGAAAGTCATAATATTTTTACGTGTTTTCCTTGATGTAATAAATGACTTGTCGTACTTCGGTTGCCACGACTTGTTATAGTGGAGGCAGCCCCACACAGAGTTACAGCGAAGGAAAAGGAGATGTAGAATGATTTATTGTTTACATCTCAGTTTTTTGCTTACGTGTGTATAATGTTTGCAACATAATAGTTAAATTTAAAGTTTACATATACTACGTATGCTATTCTGATTTAAATAGCTTAAATTTACAATTTTATTTTAAAGGTATCAGTAACTACAAATTTATGCCATTGATATTGTTAATGTTGTTAAGTAAATCTCCTGTAGGTAATATATTTCGCCCGCTATTTGGTCTATCTCTATTATAAATTGACCCACATTCAACATATACAGATACGTTGTTCCAAAACTTCTATAAAGTACATCATTTTTTTGTAGTTCATTTACAAACAAACATTAACATATTTAATGCAAAACATTACAAGGGTAAACAAGAATCGATGTTTTTGGCTGTAATTAAAATAAAAACCATCTCATTTGATGACCGATCTATATTTTCATCACATCTTTGAATCACACACACAAAAGTAACAAATGAGTCCAAATCTGATTTACTTTCATGTTTCTTAAGAGAAATAACAAAAATGAGTTTATTTACTTGATTCTTGCTTGTTTGGCTTTCTTGTTACAATCAAGGGGAAACCTGATTGAGTTTTCTTACTAAGAAATATAAATATCGTATAAAATATTGAATCCATTAACAAATGCTTAATATGTTTAGGTTTACTTAAGAGTATACCTACAACGAGAAGGACAGGAGAAATGACTAGAACTGAGCAGTGCGTAAATCGAAATAACTACATAAAAGATAAATAAAATTCAAATCAATAACTTAATTTATTTTCTTACCTTCGTAGACTCATGGCGGCTAAAATATTATCCAAATTAATAAGGATTTGTATGTTTTTTAAGCTTTTTATGTCACTCAAAATCCTTGAATAATTTAGACAACAAGAACTGTAAAAAATAAATACAATATTAATGTACTCAGAAAACAAAATAACTTCAATCTTGAAAAAAAAGAACTACGATGGTTTTTAATATTTCAAACAGCAAGACACTTAAAACTTAAAAGAATAGCACCAATCATAAAAATCAACTCCTTTAAAATATTCAATGAATTATTTAAAAAGATGCGCGCTAACTTCAACTTCTCCGGAAAGTTCAATTAATTTCCGGTTCCAATTTTATTTCCGCTCCATATTTTTATTTGGGTATTTTTCGCGTAAGGTCCCGTCCACACAACATTGACCTTCCGCAGTCAGCGACAGACTGCCTATTTGAACTAACTTACTAACAACTTCCACTACACCTCATCCAAACAATAAACAACCTTAAACCGAACTCATAGAGATGAATATCGCCCAACAATCAAACCTGAAATTTCGCGCCACATCGGTACCACGTTGAAAGTTTCACGAAAGTTTTGTCACGGAAAACTTAACTCTAACTCGATCTTCCAAAGGTTAGATTCCCTTATCAATATTTACTTACAGGTCTGGGACAATTTACTTTGCCGAGTCGGACAAATATAATCAAGCTCTATGACAAATGTAATAAGGATCAATTTGTGTCGCACGTACGGACGGTTAACATTGCAGGAACATTCCAAATTAGCTGTCAAGATACAAAACTTGTGAGATCTTTTGGATATGCTTGGAAATTGGAATGGTTATTTAAATAGATGGAAAAGTTATCACAAAGTTATGGAAGGATTGTAGAACATACAATTTCGATATGTGACTTAATTAAAGACACACGCGGCAGCGGCCTAACTAAGTTGAAGCAGAGCAAACTGGTGAGCGAACCATGTATCTATCCATTAAATTACTGATTTATTTTACGCCCAATCATAGCTCTCTCAATACTTGTATTGTACATTCGTATAAGTACTAAATTTTAATAACATATAAAAAAAAATTGTATAACCTTGGGTAGTTAAAGAATTCAAAATATAATGATATATTATGATTAACTTTTTTAAATTGTTATCTGCTAACTTCAATAATATTAAATGGTTTACTAAATTTTGACAAAGTATCAAAATCAGCGATCCAACTTCATCACGGCGATAATTTTGATAAATCCGCGTTGATTCCGATGTATTTTTGAGAAACCGTTACTTCACCAATATATACCTTAGTTTGTCTGAAATAAGAGTGCAAATCAAACAGCAACATGATCAAAACCTTAGGGAAATGAGAAGTCATGATGGCTGAGACAGATGTCAAATGCTTTTATAGGTCTTATTCCCTACTGCATTAAGTTGGTATTCGTTTGACAGCCAATAATATTGCCTAGTCATATTGGTTAAAAGTTTTTTGAGGTGTTTGTGGTTTGACTTGTATTATTATGTACTTTTTGTTCGAGGTTAATGGGTCGAAGATAAGAACAATCAGATGTATGTGGCCATTGATATAAAAAAATGACGTTACGGTCAATAAATTAATTTCTACACAAACTGTATATACTATACTTAACTGCTAATACCTATGTAATACGGACGCAGTCCAGGTACAAAACTGTTTGCTAAATGTGCTGCAAAGTAAGTAAGCCTGTTTGAGCGTGCCTTACTTTGCTGCGGAGTCTACAACTAGCACGCAAGCTCCGTATGCTGTGGATTCGGCAAGTGTCGCATAGTATGCTCACACGTTGAGTACGGTCACACCTACGTATTGCGAATATATTATAAACTAATGGATGCCCGCGGTGTCGCTCGCATTATTTCAGGATAAAAAGTAGCCTATGACACTCCTAAGACTTCATACTATCTATGTACCAGAAATCATGATATTCGTTCTGCCGTTTTTGCGTGATGAGCATTAAATATACACAAACAGAGACACAGAGAAACAGACAAATTTTCTTGAAATTGTTGGATCGTGTTCTGCTATTAATATGAAGTCTCTCCAAACTTTTTTTTTAAATAGCTTCATTGTTTAGAATTTCGACCCTCTTCAGCTTTATTAAATGATTAGATTCCTCGTTTTCCTTCCTCTTCTGACTTCTACTCGACTTTTAATATTTGACATAATTAAATCAATAACACTTGAATCCAAAACATATCTATCTATATATATTTATTTTATATATATAAAAATGAATTGCTGTTCGTTAGTCACTAAAACTCGAGAACGGCTGAACGGATTTATCTTATCTTAGTTTTAAAATGTTCGTGGAGGTCTAGGGAAGGTTTAAAAGGGGAAAAAATATTAATAATAATTTATACAAAAGTTTAGGTCGCAGTACGAAGTCTGCCGGGACAGCTAGTTTAAAATAATTTCCCAGAGCATTTCTCAACACGAGTAATAAACCCACAGTGGCATTTAGAGAACGTAGATAAGAAATAAATAAACCACGCCGGCAGATACAGAGAGAACAATTATACTCGAGCATACATTTATTTGTTATCTTTGAGCGGTACTCCATGTTACCTTTAAGTTCTGTGAAAATATTGAGGAGAAAAATTTGAATAATTATTAAACAAAAAAAAAAACATGAGAACTGTTCAAAAACATGTTCATCAAATTTTGTTTTCTTTATAAATTACATGTCTTGATATGTTTTAAAAATCTGTAATTATGTTTTGTGTATGGAGGTTTTATAAAACTTTTTCTTAGAAAAGCTAGTTTATGTTTAGATTTTTTCTGCAGTCAAAGTATCGGCCCTACACCAATGACTTGTATTTTCAAGTTATGTGTGGATTTGCACTCGCTTAGCGGTGAAGGAAAACATTGTGAGGAAACCGACGTGTTTGAGGACCACAGTATCCGAGGACAAAATAATAATAAAACATTTTAAATCTAGTTAAATAACAAATACTACGCAATCCCTATATAAATCCGAACTAAACGCTAGAGAACCACTAAACAGAACAAACCTTGAGAATCTTTGCTGAAAATACAAAGATATTTTATTGCTTACAATTTGCTTATCTCTCGGAATATTCTGCGAGGAACAAGGTTTTGTGTGAATTTTATGAAAATGCCTAATAAAAGTGGATTATGGTTGTTTGCAAAAAATATAATATAATTTTGGCCATACAACAAAAATAGAGAGCTAATAAGGCTTAAAACAATAATTAAGTAAATACATTTTCATTTTCAGAACACACTTTTGGATGCAAATGTAAGTAATATTACTTACTATCTATCCACCTTTAGCTTTTGAAGAGTCATTTCATTTCCATATATCAAAGCATAAGCAAAGTTCATACCGTTTTGTCAAAAATGATTTTCAAGTATCAAGTTTACTTTAATTACCAAAACATATATGTTTGTATGGTAAATAGTATGACATAGACTACAGACTGTTATACATTCTTAATCACAAACTTGAAGACATTGTCGCCGTTCAGTCACGTCACAATACGTCTGTTGGGGACACACTTTAACTTATCTTGTCAAATCATACTTTGATGTTCTCCATAATTTGATGGAGGCCATACAAACTGCGAATTGTTTTAATCTAATAAGAAACTTTAAAAAAAATGTGGTTTAGAGTTATCTCAATGAAATTAGTTTTAAACACTAAAACTAGATTCCATCATCATCATGCACCCTAGAGTTAAATCTAATTATGTATTTGGAGCTAAAACGAGACATAAATGTTTTTTTTTACGTGATATAGGCTCACGCTTGACTACAACTTGCGCCTGATGTTAAGCAACTTTATAATCTATTTTATTTTATTTATAATTTGAAAGTATTTTATAGTACCTATGCCTCTGACAACAATTATTGTGTATTAGATTTTGTTTGACATTCATAAGTGTACAAAACTAAGTTTAGTTTTTACCTAAATGAAGAAATAAATAAATGAAATGAAACGATCTAGCGCACTTTTGTCAAGAAAAACAATAGTACATTGTTACCCTAAGGGGGAAAGTTACTTAATTAGACCCGAGACGGGGTTTACCAATAGTTCGAAGGACTAAATAAGTCTTTAACCCGAGGTAAACACTGTGCTTTTCATTACAAATACGAGGAAAGTAAAAATAAAAACATGAATTAGCTAAAGAAAATATGAGTAAATTTTATTTTACCACCCAAATCAAAACAAAGATACCTCAAATCGTATGATGATTTTCCACTACCGCTTTAGCCTCTTCTTTTATAAAATCAGGCGTTAAATTTATATTAAAATCAGATGAACTCATTTTATAGGTACACAATCTCTGCTATACGTATTGTGACGTAGAACCTCTTTGAATGTAGGTGTAAGAACTATTTGGTTAAATGTAGGTATAAGAACTCTTTTGTTTTTGTAAAGAAGTTAGTAGAGTTTTAGATAACTCTGCGCGCGGATAAAATTGGAACTAAAATGTTCTGATTGCAATTTGCATCAGAGGCCAATTCTTGGCATAAGTGCTGCCGCCAGTCGCGCGCAGATTTTTTTATATGTTAATTTGACAGCTGTCAGTTGAAAGCGATTCTCCCTAGGGATGAAAAGTATTACTTTCAACCCGCTCCTCAGGCAACTTCAGACCTACTTTCAGAGTATGAGTAATGAAAAAGCTATTTCCTTCTGTGACTACGTGATATTTCTACGACGTAGCACCTCTACGGCGTATCATCCTCTACGAAATTCCATGTTAGTGGCTACGCTCGCTACGTAACCACAAAATCTTAGAAACTTGCTGTTTGTCAGATTGTAGGAAGTTTAATAAGATTGTGGTGAATTTTCCAGGAATGTTAGTCTGGTTTTAACGCAAACATCCCTGTTATCTTACTGGAAAGTCGTTTCCTTGAAAATTGATTTGATTGAACAAAAAAACAGGTAAACTGTATATCATTCTGTATAAAAGCTGATATTTTCCAGATTAGGATGATCAAAGCCGCAAATTGAGAACATAGCAAGATACATTACGACTGTAAGTCAGATTATAGAACATTTCCTGATAAATCGTTCCCTTTGACACACACCCACCTGATGGCACAGCTGGTGCCGTCCTCGTCTATGTCCCGCTTCCTGCGGCGGCGCAGGTAGAGGTAGGCCCCGGCGGCGAGCAGCGCGGCGAGCGCGCCCACGCACACGAGGCTCACCAGCACCACGTCGCGCCGCCTCATGCCTGCCACACGGGGAACAACATCGTTAGTGGACTAGTCTAATTGACATGACTTTGGTTCACAGGTCTCCTTTGAAATATACATAGTCCTACATAGTTTTCATAATGTAAAAACATATATAATTAAAGCTGAAAATGAAAATAAGAACTGTATAAATGACTTAAAAACATAGTTTTTTTTAAATATTCAATCTACACGATATTAGCAATATCAATAATTATTAATGTGTTTTTTTAATTACTAAAACACTCACGATAAAGTTCCGCAAATTAACTACGTGGTATTGATAAATAAAATACTATAATATTAAACAAAATATGATTCACAGTCAACAATAATTTCAATTAATAATAAGTAGTGGTTTTTCGTGGCTAAAGACACACTATGCTGTTCCCAGTTTAGAAATTATGCATGTATAATATTATTTGTACAAGCAATCATTGAGCAAGGCAGCGGTGCTTGCAGCACTAATTCCACAAATTTCTCGACCATCACTAACTCTTCTCGAATCTAGCTCTTTGAATTCCAGCATAAATTGGCATCCGTCCAGAAATCCTGTGCATAGCACTTTGAAGTCCGTAATATAAAATATGTTTTCATAGGATTTTAGGCTTTATTTTGTAGTGGTTAATGTCGAGGATAGCATGCGCTTCTAGTAAAATTGCCTTGAAAACGAAGGGTGGTTACTAATATTTACAAATTATTATTTAGTTAAAATTCAATCAAATAGATTATTTTACTCAGCATTGAGTTATTTTGTTAATAAATCAAGTAATTAATTTTAAAAAAAATGCCTTCAATTTAAATCCACGCGGATAACCATACCGAAAATGCTCCTGTTAATTGATTTTATTGTTATTATATTCAGCGCAACAAAAATAGATGTACTATATTCAATAGGTTCAAAATAAAAAAACCAATAATATTCTCATAGACTCTCACATAAATTCTTTCCTAAACAATAATTCGTACAATGATTGCATACAAACACAAACATCACTAGGTTTCAATTTAGACCTCCCACGCTCAAAATTGTAATATGTTCTACTGCATATAAATAGTACTTAGTAATACAATCCATAATATTTCATCATTGTTTCCATTATGCTCCGTGAGTAGTTCCACCAGATAATGTCGTACATACCGCGAACGTTCATACATCCTAGTCTTACATGCACCGCGATTGAACTAGATTGAAATTTAAATTCCAACATTCGTTCCTATATTCTTAATATTACGTATAATGCTTGCTGCGTGGGTTGTATTGATCAAAACTGAAGGTCGTAACTCTCCTACATAATATTTAAATAAGTTGAGTTAACAGTAATTTTTAGTTATTTTTTCATCGATTCCAACAAAAAAGGGCACCAGGAGTAGTCAGAAATGTATGAAAAAACTAATGAAGACTCTTGACATTTCAGGCACCTCAGTAAATGGTGCTATAATGGCATTATAAGAGACGAAACTCCTGCACCAGACAATACAAGAAAAAGAATACACCCGAAATAAGGTACCTATGTATATTAACAAAAACTATGTACTGTCGTGTGAATATAACCCAAGTTTTACTTTCTTTGTTTGTTTCGGTATTTGTGTTGTTTTGTTTTCCGCTTGTCCTGCCGTCCATTGTCCAGCTCAGCACGCATCGCTGCGCTCCTACATATACACACACACATACGTGCTAGTATATATACCTGTTTAATTGTACATGCAGCTCGGGTTAGATTGAATGTATCGCTCGAGCCGACGAGGCGCGCTGCTTGCAACTCAGCTGCCTTCACGTCGAGTAATTTACTATACCTACGTATTTAAAACCAGAAATGCGTCATCAATGCAAAGTTGAGTAATATAAATGTCATCTATATCATCGTTCCGCTGTTTAGATGAGAACAAGTAGTAGCAAATATAAACAAAGACATTTATAAAATGGAGCACATGATAGTTGGCATGGCATACAATACTTCCATGTATTTTTATTCAAGCTTATCACAAATAAATAAACTAATGCAAGCATTATTCCTCAAACACTAACATATCCGACAGCCATACTTGCAAGTTACTGCCAGTTGTTATAACCAGAACAACATCTATCACCGCTCAATAATATTATGATTCGTAAAAATAGATTCCACTACGAGTATGATGGCGGGGAATTCAATTGGGTATCAGAATGCAGCGCAGCCCTGCATCGACCATAATATCCGCAATATTATGCTCGATGCACGGCTGCGCTGCATTGCTCGTAGGCACGTACAGCCGTGCATCGAGCATAATTTTGCGATGCTCGTAGGCACGTACAGCCGTGCATCGAGCATAATGTTGCGGTGCTCGTAGGCACGTACGTATACGTACGTATATAGTATACTACGAGTATACTATAGTATACAAAATACTACTAAATTTACGCTACTTTTTACTAATTTACAAAAATAAATTTGATAATTTCAGATATTTATTTTTAGTTCAAGTGGTTTATAAAAATGTACTACACTTATTTTTGTTTCAGCTAGTAAAGATTAAATATTGTAATATTGTATCAAAACAATGTAGTAAACAAACATGCCTTATCTGGTCGTAGAATTTAAGTTATTTTAATTAGTTATTCTGCGATAAAACGACCAGCTTATTGCGTTGAATGTATCGCTCGCGTGTGCTTTAAAATGCCATATTGTCAACGCATTGAATGTGAGTGCCAATCCGAACACACTACATTGCAGTAAAATGCTATTTTTGCATTTTAACTGTATTTCATACAGTTAAGTGTATTATTTATTAAATAAGTTGATAAATTTAATAAGTAGCAAGTATATGATAAGTAACTTTATTAATTTCATAGTTTTGACTCCATTGTAAAATCGCCTTGGTACTTATCGGAAGTTCGGTTAGCTGTACTTGCATAAAATAAAATAAAATAAATAAAAAATAAAATAAAATAAGCCTTTATTACTGTTTATATACAATTGATTATTATCTATTCTATTAATAACTATTTACATTAGACAGCTTGTCCGTCGACAAAGGCCTCCTCCAAAGCTTTCCACCTCTCTCTATCCTTGGCTACCTGGAGCCAAGCCGGTCCTGCAACTTGCTTAATGTCATCTTCCCATCTTTTATATTGTCTCCCTTGGCTTCTTTTGCTGTCTCTGGGACACCATTCAGTAATATGTTTGGTCCATTTCACCTTTTCCTCTCTCAACATGTGTCCTGTCCATCTCCATTTTAATTGTTTATATACTTTGAGTGCATTTCTGAATTTTGTTCTTGATTTAATATGTTTTAATCTTATTTTATCCCGTCTCCTGACTCCAATGACACTTCTTTCAATACTATTTTGGCAGACTTTCAGTTGGTTGGAAAGATTTTCGGTTAGTGCCCATGTCTGGCATGCATATGTGAGACATGGTAAAATGCATGTGTTGTATACTTTTCTTTTTGCCGGCATGGGCATATCTGCATTCTTCATTACTTCTGCTACTTTACTTGCATACTTTGTATTTACTACCTAGTACAGGAATATAGTCGAAATTCGGTAGTTTGGTCGGCCATATATCTAGTTTGGTCCGCCATATATCTAGTTTGGTCGGCCATATATCTAGTTCCTTACTAGCAACTAATGTAATAGCAATAAATAAAAAACTTTAATCTGTGGTATACAGAAGTAACGTAAGTTTTAATTAGTATTCTGTCGCAAAAATGAAAATAATAGGAAAAAATCATTGTTGTAAATGTTTCTGTAATGGCGAGCAGAAGGTTCTCTACACGGTTTCAGTTACTAATCCTTAGCTCTATGCTTGAAATAACTTCCATACGTATTTTTTGTGGTAAAATGCAAATTTCGCTCCAGTTTCCCGCAAACAGGTAAATTATTCATTTTACTTCGCATATGTGTGACATTCGTGACGCAACATACTTGTAACGTACGTGCGTAACTTATATTGATTGAAACATAACATGGATTTTTCTATCAATTATTTCAGTCATAAAAAAGTTAAGTCTGTACTTCGTGATATTACTCCAATACTTAGTGACTGATACCTAGATGATACAAAACAAAGCTGAACAAAGAAATTACTGGACATAGATAAACTCTGAGCATTTGATAGTGTGCCCTCCTCTTCTTATCTGGTTGCACATCTGGCCACATCTTGCCAAAAATAAATATGTAAATCGTAAAAAAACAATGTACATATATGTATACAAAACATAAATCAAATTTATCTTTTTCAAACTAAGTCCAATAAAACAAAAACTACAATAACTACTTTTTATTTGTAAACTTATACTCCAAACTGATCCCATAAAATTAGCTCGACATTGTGCTGCCTATTTATTAGGTTATTTTCCCGTAGTGTTCCTGTGTTCCTGTGTTCCTGGCAAACAGGCGTATTTGCGCACAAATCAAACTAAGCACTTAGGACGGGAACAAACGCTGGGATCTCGGAAGGAATACACAGGACTCTTAACATGCAGGCGTTTTGCATGGATATGAGTGTACGGTGGGGTAACATTTTACATATGTCATATTTTGGCCTCTTGTTTTACTGATCGCAAGACTTTTCTTGAATCTCTGGGTAGTTGGCCCGATATTAAAACAACTTAGAAATAAAAAAATATTCCGGGATATTGCAAACAGCGCCATCTAGCCCCACACTAAGCAAACGCTTGTGTCGTGGATACTAGATAACGGACATAATACTTATATTTTACATCAGCTATGTTTTGCATTTATCATTTGGACTAATAAAACTAACATGCTCTCAAATTCAAATGATTTTAAATGTATTCTGCATACCGCTGCTTCCCGCAGCTCAGCATCACATCAAAGATTTTAAAAATAGATTCCTGAATACTAAAAATCGTACAAAGCTTGCCAATCCTATCCTCAAACAGCATACAAAATCACGTTTTGAGATTGACTCACTCTGAAAGGTAAAAACAAAACAACCGCCGGCCGAGCTCTATATAGGTCTAAGTCTAGGTACAAAGGGGGTACAAAAGGCTGGAATGGGGGTAGTAAAGGTCCAAAGGCACAAAAACAGGCGCTCGGTTCATAACTTCAATCAAACGGCCGCTAGACTCGGAGGGCAAAAACGGGAAGGGCTAATGCGGAATGCGGCGCTCGCATCGATCCATGCGCGCTTGCACGGGCGAGCTAGTGGAACAAGTACTCTATAAAGCAAGCCAGTAGTACACACGAAATGGTTTTTTTTGTATTTACAAAATATATCTTTTTTTCTTACTATTCCCGTATTTTATTTTATCCTACTTCTTTTAATACAGAAGTAAAAACTATTTATCAATTTTTTATATTACTGAGTAAACAAAGACAAGTATGTCAATAAAGAGGATCTGTCATTTGCGCTTTTTGTAAATAATAGTCTTATAATATTAAGATAGCATTCTTAAGTTGAGAAACGTTGTCTCTTTCTCGCGTTGACAAAACTATCAACGGCCGAAAAAAATACTAATGCTTCTCAAATTAAACAGCTATTTGATGCATAATTATTGTTGCGATCAATATTTTCTAAAATTATATTTGATTACAATATAGACAATATTGATTGAACAGGCTCATCAAAGTCAGGGTATATAGGTGTCTAATAAAGTAGGATACATTTCATCAAATTCAAATTATAAAATAATAGTTTCCAAGCAGAACATAATCTCTCTCAATAGGTACGGATCATCGCGACCATTTTTATGAGAAAACATATTGTTTTAAATTACTTTGTATTAAATTAATTATATTTTTGAACTATTCAGTTTGGATTTTTGAAATGAAGGAGACCTAAAGACTTTTAATTTTGTATAGGTATTTGTTTAGTAAATAATAATAAAAAAATAGCAAATGTAAACATAGGTGAATTATTTTAGTTTAATTAAGAAACATAATGTATTCTTCTGTTGTAAACATGTAGTATTGTTCACTTACAAACAATTCAGTTTGTACTACACTATTCACTTGAACTAATTTAGTAAGTTTGTAAAAATGTATAAATAGCTAGAAAAATTAAAAGTTAAATTACAAAATATTCATAGCCTTATTAAATGCGAACTACAGATAATTAATTATAAATAGAAAAAAAAATACATATTTTTCCTGAGTCGTTTCAGTAACTGGAACGTGTGAACACGGCTCGATCTCCACATCGCTCGAAACTCCAAATAACGGCTCCATAACAAAATTAAACAGAGAAACAACTTTAGTCAATTTAAACATTAAATATATTATTATATTTACATAGACATGACTTATGTATAAGGCTTTTTAAGTATTTTTTTAATATTATCAAACTGAATTAGACAATAATGTAGTAATTAGCCAGACTACTTACGAGAGTCACGCTAATTTACCTTCAGATCCGGATAACTTTTGCTTCCAGCTGTTTGTACTACAATTAGCCATTGAAACATATTATAGGCCCCTAGGGCAACTTTGTCAAATTCTCGGCATCAAGTTTACTTCTTTCAAAATATGTTTAATTGTTTGTTTATCTATTTTTATATCGATTTGACTACATCATAATGTAACATAGTGTGCAATAATCTCTTGCAATTATAGTGATCCTACCGCCACGTATGCACTGTCAGGCGTGAGGCGAGTGATCCTACCGCCACGTATGCACTGTCAGGCGTGAGGCGACCTGCAGATGATGTAAGAGAGTGATCCTACCGCCACGTATGCACTGTCAGGCGTGAGGCGACCTGCAGATGATGTAAGAGAGTGATCCTACCGCCACGTATGCACTGTCAGGCGTGAGGCGACCTGCAGATGATGTAAGAGAGTGATCCTACCGCCACGTATGCACTGTCAGGCGTGAGGCGACCTGCAGATGATGTAAGAGAGTGATCCTTCCGCCACGTATGCACTGTCAGGCGTGAGGCGACCTGCAGATGATGTAAGAGAGTGATCCTACCGCCACGTATGCACTGTCAGGCGTGAGGCGACCTGCAGATGATGTAAGAGAGTGATCCTACCGCCACGTATGCACTGTCAGGCGTGAGGCGACCTGCAGATGATGTAAGAGAGTGATCCTACCGCCACGTATGCACTGTCAGGCGTGAGGCGACCTGCAGATGATGTAAGAGAGTGATCCTACCGCCACGTATGCACTGTCAGGCGTGAGGCGACCTGCAGATGATGTAAGAGAGTGATCCTACCGCCATGTATGCACTGTCAGGCGTGAGGCGACCTGCAGATGATGTAAGAGAGTGATCCTACCGCCATGTATGCACTGTCAGGCGTGAGGCGACCTGCAGATGATGTTAGAGAGTGATCCTACCGCCACGTATGCACTGTCAGGCGTGAGGCGACCTGCAGATGATGTAAGAGCATTTAAATATGAAATATTGTCGTGTTCATTTTATTGGATTTCCTTTTGTAAGTCCTTAAGTATTGTTCTTTTATTCTGTAATTTGACGCAAATGTGAACCGGCGCGGCATTCAGGGAGTAACTCGGCCAGGTGGAATAATGAAGCTTTCAGCACATGTGGGCGGGAACCTACCATTATAGCTTTGTGGTAACAATATTATAATTTTAGCATATTGATTTGAGGCGAAGCTAAGGAACAAACGTTTATATTTCTGGGAGGTTTTAAAAGGCATATGTTTATCAGGTTTATATTTCAACTTCGCTTATCTGATGTTAGGCAATTTTATATTTGTAAGAAGAGTAGCTTGCTTTTCTACAACAAAAAAGAATGATTCTGTATAGCAATATCATTGACTTGAATTAAATTAATAGCTTTACTCCAAAATGTGCAGCTGAAAGACAAATCAGAAACATAAGATTTGTAACCAACTACCTTCTAACTTCAAAATTGTGGTGTAAGTTTTCAGTTTTTATTATTGTAGTTTTACATTTGAGACAGTCCGAGCACTTTCTTCGAAAGCACTCCCTCATGAGAATTTTAATTTTATACAGTCCGGGTATCTCTTAAATAAACAAGTAATTAAGAAAGTTTTAGCGAAAAATGCGAAACTTTCCTTTACTTTTGTAATCTCGGTAAGACAAGCGACTTTATTTTATTTCACAAATTTTACGCATAAATTAAAGAACCCACAGAGGGCACACAGACTTATTATTTTTATTCTCAAAGAACTTCGTTTTCAAACATGTTTTTTTATTTAGTGTATGCTCGCGTTTGATTTTAGCCCGTCTTGTGTTCAGTTGTTAAATTTGTTTAAAAATCAATACTTTATTCATTTCTATATTCTTAAAAACAGCAGAATACTTGTAACCAGCAGAATAATATGGAAAAAAACACGCAAAATTCGTCACACTTAGTTGATGAGTCATCAAATATCCAAACATATTATAAAGATGAATCTGTCTAACCGTAATCGAAGATTTCACATCCTAAATAAATATTAAAAACTTTGACCAATTAAGCCTTCCATTAATTGAAAAATCTGTTAGATATAAGTAGTCATAATCTGTTAGAGTTAGGTTATTTAACTTGCAGCTTTCCTGAAACACTCATTATGAGGTCTTTCAATAATTATCTAATAGTGAATATTCAAAGGGATCTAATAGCTAATGAAAGCTGTCCCACCACTAACTATGACTTACACCAGTAAGCTGTCCCACCACTAACTATGACTTACACCAGTAAGCTGTCCCACCACTAACTATGACTTACAAGTAAGCTGTCCCACCACTAACTATGACTTACAAGTAAGCTGTCCCACCACTAACTATGACTTACAAGTAAGCTCATTTGGTATATTATACACTAAATACATCTTTTACATTTTTAATAATAGTCTAAGTATAAAGTTCACGACCAGTCAAATGGTACGGTTATAATTAAAAATATCTAAATTTGTCAAAAAAAAAATACTTTAAGTACATGAATGAACCCGGAATATTATTATACAAATTCGGTTAATTAA
Source organism: Macaria liturata (assembly GCA_964023185.1). Taxonomy (NCBI): domain Eukaryota; kingdom Metazoa; phylum Arthropoda; class Insecta; order Lepidoptera; family Geometridae; genus Macaria; species Macaria liturata. Next base: position 224,836 of record OZ026822.1, read on the forward strand.
AGCAGATAAACGTCAAGTATTTTTATATTGTATAACCTGGTTTAAACGATTTTTATAAGTAAAAGCAATATGTAAATTAACACATTACTATAGTGTCCATACTGTAGGTATTCACTAAAGAGCGTCTGAAGCTCTCTACTTTTGGACTCTTTTTGAAGATTCTAAAAGAATCTCTCTCGCGATTCTAAAAGGATCGCCTCTGTCGAGATTAATTTTCTTTGTATTTTTTAAGGCTGAATTGAGTACTTTTAATTTCGTGATGGTATCGCGGTCTGTTTAATATGAATGAACCCAGGCAGGCTTCTATTGTTTATAAATTATTATCAAGGTTTGTAGTTCGACACTGAAGTAGATTAAAATCACTGAATGATAATAATACGGGTTAGCAAAACTAAGTGTGTCTAAAAGCTATTAATGGTTGTAAGAAAATATACCAATTTGTAGATATGTTTTAATTAAATTTATTGACTAATTGTGCTATTACTGATTTCAGCCAAACTGAAGACTGAAGAGATTGATCACATTCATTAGGCTGCGTCATTGACTGCGTATATTAAAACTATTTACTCAGCTAATCTCGTGGTTGAATTATAAGCTCATGAGTGTATGGATGTATTGATATGTCTTTGTAACCATATACTCAAACAGCTGAACCCATATGCAAATGAAAATTAAATACACTTATTTAAAAAATATTATTTCCCTATATTTGTCCTTGATCAATCAAAGTAAAACTGTAAAATATCATTAGGTGTACATTATAAATGTGTAGGTTCTGAGTACTATAACTGAGGCAAATTCCCAGCAGTAAGTTCTTGCAGCGCCACAGGACATTATGTTTGAAACATGTGAGGTTTCTGCGCACCTAAATACACCATTTGTTATGCGCGCTCAAACAATGACACAGCAAGTAATGATACAGAGCACCGACATTAAATCTGATATTACTAATACACTACAGAAGTATACGAAATATACATACGATCGAGTAATCGTTTGCCTAAACGTGTATGATGTTGGTTATTTATTTTGGAATTAATAGTGTTAACTCTTTACTTTATGGATCACAGGCGAATAAGAGAATATAGGTTAAACATTTTTTTTGTACCGAAGTATATTGCTAACTGAAGAGGAGGTCAATGCTCAGCAGTGGGTAGACACCAGCTAAATGGTGTAATTTACTTGCCAAGTTTATTTTTCATAGAAGTAGTCCCGCTGCAATCGTTGGACTGTGTCTGCCGCGTGAGCTGAATGCCTGCGTTTTACTAATACAGGGTATCGAGGACACGCTTACATAGCTGCTTGTACCTATATACACGAGTATAGAATAGGGTTGTTGTGATAAATAAACACATTATTTTGAGCTTCCAGAGATCGAATTATACGAGTTGATTAAATCATGTAAGTTGGCTGTTGTAAGAAACTTCAAACTTAATAATTTAGAGCTGATTAAAGACTTATAACGAAAACTAAAGGATATTTTTTATCATCGCTTGCTGGTTATCGCCCATAATTGAGCATAGACTTCTCTTTTAGTTTGCCAGTCGTCCTCGCCATACAAATACTTTTTTTATAATATCAAAATAATATGAATAAATATTATCTTTTTTTCGCATAATTATTTGATAGATTGTTATCAAGATATTGAAACATAGTTGTTGTGACACACCATACCTGTGTCCTACAGGTGACCTAGTTTGGAGTTTTATTTGAGCGACCCTTGTTTACTTCAAACTGATATTACTTTGTAAAGACAATGTCATGACCCCTTACTCATGGTAAATAAACTGCTTGTAATTTCATTACACATCGATTGTAAAATATTAAATTTATTATTTTTGGTCTCTTTCAATAAAACACTAAACCGCCATTTAAAGATAACAAACAAAAAAGAAATTATCAAAAAGGCAATCGAATGTCAGAGCACTTTGTTTATAGAAATGGCAACAATAATTTACTTTGTTATCATAACATAACTCTAATGTTGTAAATTTTTGTAAATGTATCTTTTTAGATGCTCTCAAAGGCTTGCCGGTGTTTTTCTTTGTCTGTACGACCGTATCATTTTCCTGGCGTGAAACAAATCAACAATATCGCAATGTTCCCTTCAACACTCAACTTCAGCGTCAGATACATTACTTGTGATTGGAGGAGGGAACATTCTGACAACATTTAACAAAGATATGACAAAACATAGCCAATAGGGAAAAAGTTCTATTTGAATCAGACGTTGAGTTATACATGCATACTTTGTTGAAATCTATCACAGGTGTTAAATTTGGATTTAAAAATGTTTTGTTTAAGCACCGGTCCTTACAGGAAAAACGTTTTTTTTTCTGAAATTATCCTCCGTAGTTTGTTCTGCCAGATGTCGTAGCCAGGCCGCAGCCGCAACGCACTACGCAGGATATACTCGTAGCAGTGCTTCGCAAAAACGTCGTACGCTACCTATAGGTACGTAATATCTAAAATTGAAATTTTATTTTAATTGACTTCCAAGAAAAAAAGGCTATATACTATTTTATTTATTTTGATTGAGACTTGAAACTATAACTTTATGGTGTGCTAATACCTTTATGTACCTGTATATAACTCTGTGTATGGTTCATAAAAGGTGTACTGTTCATTTTATCCCTGACGTAGCTGTCATAATGTTTATGATAGCCTTTATGTCACAAATAGAAGTTCAAGTGTGCTTTTATAATGGCAATAAACGCCGAGTTATAGATACGTATATACCAGTGTTAGGACGAATTACACTAAACAAAATCTGAAGTTCTTTCACTTCATGCAATCAGACATTTATCACATTTTAAATTATTCACATCACATGAAATGACACACAAGTTTAACTAATTATTATCACGACGTTATTAATTATTTGTAATATTTCACCTAAGTGAGCTATAAGAATAATATAGTCTAATGGTTTAACCTGAAAACTGTGAACAGACGTAATTTTATTTTACTTAAAACATGTTACTTTTGTATTACGCTTGTGGTGAATACGTAACCACGATTCAAAACTAGTAAACTTTAATGTAGTACTTAAACTGCCAATCCAAGTTGAAATAGCACCTTCAAGCACTAACCCCAGCTAACTGCGAATGTCACAGACAATGTTAATTTAATTACTGATAGTACTCGTTTGTGCCAGAATACAAATTGTATTCAGATTGGTAAAAATAGGCTGTGTCCTAGAGATATTGCACTGTCTTTTATATTTGTGGTTGTCCCAGATAAGTTATGGCGTCCTTTACAAGTCTTTGGTCTACTTGTTCATTACAAGCCCATTAATTAATTCAAAGTATTTTGTTCCAGATAAATGGTGTGATAAAATAATAAAAACGTTCCTGTTACGAGCAGAATAACTATTCGTTCGAAGTTAACACGTTAATAAGAACTAAGTTATTCGTTCGAAGGCTGCCAAAGATTAGTAACGCAGCATGAAATCTCTAAGAACCTTTGTATATTCTACTGTAAGAATAACCATATCAAATTTAAAAAAATAAGATTGCGTTTATTAATAATAGTACTTCATAGCCTATACTTTTTCTTCCAGTATTATAAGAAAAAACTGAAACTTTGTACATAATAGCCAGGTCGGCTGTTAATGCTGTAATCTGCATGCAAAGTAGCCCGGACTGAGCTCGCACTAACTGTAGTTTAAGGTGATTGTACACAGCGCGCTACATTGTCATGGAGGCAATACACCGGAGAAAGCTCCATAAGGCCTTTTACAGGAAAGAAAATAATTGTATACATATATTTAGTAAAATAGGTTTGCTCCTGACCACAGTTTGCTTGACGGTAAGCATAGCTATGGCCCAACATGGATCGACCACGATCCAATAAGCACCGGCTCACTCTTGCTTTGAAGATCGTTGGATAATGCATTATGAAGTTCATGCGTAACAGGGAGTCAGGCAAGCAATATGTATGTTAATGAAAAAAGACTTTTTATAGGTATACTTTAGGATTTACTTAGCAACCTGTACTGCCGAATGAAACTTATACGTAGGTTTAAATTGAATACATTATGGACAATGTATTTATGGATATGGAATTGGTAGCTTACCATAATAATAATAATTAGTAAAAAAAGACACCGTAATGTTACATTTCGAAAATAATTACCTTTCTTGTAGTAACTGTAAAATGAGTAATCATTATGATTTTTATATTTAGGTTTTTCAATTTACTTATTGAAATGTTTACCACGTTAGTGCTAACTACTCCCTGCTCCTGTAAATCTCACCTCCGAGCTAGATTTATGCCGGTCGTAAAGTGCCAGCAATTTGGCTGTGTGCCGCGTGCTGAACTGTACCAATACTACCTGAACACTTTGACACTTTACTACTAATTTGACACACTTTGACACACTTTGACACACTTTGACACTTTACTACTAATGTATTTTCTTTTTGAATGAAGATTTTTAAGTTCCATTTTTTATTAATTTAAATTCAGGTGTATAATACTGAGTAATGAACAAATTGATACAGGTAAGCTCTTAGTTTGGTTTGTATGTACTTTTTCAACACTAACAATTGTTTTATTCATAAAAAATGTGTTTTTATTATTTTACAGTCCATATCCGCAACGTTTTCCCCTGGTTCTAATCTAAATCTGATTAAATGAAGTACGATTAATATTTCCTATTAGTACAACAATACTCCGCCCGCCCGCCCACCTGTTGTCGCCGAGCTCATTTCATTTTGTGGCTTTATGACGCGGTTAATCAAATTTAGCCCTAATCAGGTCTAATGAACACGTTCCGCTTATCAGAATTTTACATAAAAAAACGTAATACAAGGAAATTTGATGAAATGTATGATTCACTAGCGGGGCCCTGCTGTGTTACCCGCGTTGTTATGGGATAAAAACTAGCGTATATGTGTTTGGTGTTATATATATATAGTCTACTTTAATATCAATTTTCATCTCAAATGCTTCAAATTATTTGACCATAAAGAAGAAACAATTATAAACTTTGATGTGAAGTAAATAAGTTAAAGTAGTGGGATAGTGTTATTTAATTAAATATTGAAGTTATAGTGGAAATGTGTAGCACATTTTTACGCAAACAATCTTTTCAAAATTGACAAATGACAATGAGGTAAACCCATTGAAAACAATTATACCTAATTACACCGTTTTATGGTAAAAGTGCCGAAGTGTCGAACCCAGCGCTTTGCCTCTACGTTTATTGTACGGACGGCAAAGCTTTGGAACACTTTACCAGAAGCTGTGTATCCTGCGAACTGCTATCCAGGGATCTTCAAAACTAGAGTTAGTAGGTATCTTCCAGGTAAGCGTGTTACTCCCTAGGCTGCAGCAATGCTTATAATCAGGCAGGCTGTAGACAAACGCAAACCTAATAAAAGTAAAAAAAGTTAACTTATTTCTTAGCAAGTGAATAATATAAACTCTAACCAGAAATATAAGTATAACATAACAAACAACACAATAAAACAACGTACATACAAATACATTGTGTCTACGTATATATATGCATACAATGTTCTAACTTAATAACTTATTCTAAACAAATGTAGGTTATTTCACAGTTTTCCATGAAAACACATTAATTTAGTAAATGCAAATGCTCAATATCGTGTTAAGTTGCATTATGCAGTAACAAAGTTAGTTTGCAACTTGCCTGAGGTTCATTTACTTAAGTTCTATTAACCTAAGTGCAAAGTTGTATGCTCCAATAGAGACAGGGTTATATAAAACACTATAAAAGAATAAATATTACTTTCCTGTGTTGATGTTCCAGTTTATTTTTTTATTAACAATTAATCAAGTTTAAATTCTTTGGAATGACATTCAACTATTGATATAATTTACATTGTTTGTTTCTATTGTTGATGTACTTACACAAATAATATTAGATGAAAATGAATAGGTTTATCCCGGACGAGCGTGTCTCACAGCACTGGACGAGCGCGCGTCACAGCACTGGACGAGCGCGTCTCACAGCACTGGACGAGCGCGTCTCACAGCACTGGACGAGCGCGTGTCACAGCACTGGACGAGCGCGTGTCACATCACTGGACGAGCGTGTCTCACAGCACTGGACGAGCGCGTGTCACAGCACTGGACGAGCGCGTGTCACAGCACTGGACGAGCGCGTCTCACAGCACTGGACGAGCGCGTGTCACAGCACTGGACGAGCGCGTGTCACAGCACTGGACGAGCGCGTGTCACAGCACTGGACGAGCGCGTGTCACAGCACTGGACGAGCGCGTGTCACAGCACTGGACGAGCGCGTGTCACAGCACTGGACGAGCGCGTGTCACAGCACTGGACGAGCGCGTGTCACAGCACATCTTAATTATCGCTTACTCAGATTACGATCGACTGCAAATACAAATGTAAAAATGCAATTTAGTCATCAGTGAGTAATTGTACGATATCGTAATTAAATATAAACTTTGGTATCTTCTTGTCACTTTCTTTTCAACCCGGTATTGGTTTTCATATGGCTGACTCCTTGTTCTAAGAACATAATGTACCTAGTTCGGTAGTTTCAATTCAATTAACTTCAGATTCTTAAGTATAGTTTAGTATCACAGACTTTGCCACTGAGCTTTACCTATTAACCGACTTTTTAGAAAAGAAACAGGTTTCTAGCTGAGTTTTTCATGTTAAGTTTTCAAGTACCTTCAATATTTATTTTCAAAATAACAGTTTTATGAAAAAACTACCATCGAAAACTATGTAAAGCAAAGTAATATTCAGAGGTTTACTTGTCAAAAAAGTATTGCGAGCTTCCAAGTAGAATCACAAATCCAAACATGAAAATATTGTTATTGCCAGACGAGTACGTGTTGTTCGTTCCCCGAATTTCGAACATCGAATAAAATATCAGAATAAATAAAATCCGCTAAGACAAATCCGCTTTTTATTACAAGCAATCAAAAATCTGTGCAAAAATAATAATTGGAAGACTTCAATTTTCGACAGAGAGAAACAAAATACTCTGTAATCTCCGCTGCATACAATATGAACGTGTGTATTACTTTTGAAGCACTAATAAAGCTATGAAAATTGATGTGTTAATTTGCGTACTCTTTACACTTCATTTTACATAAAAAATAGCAACTTAACAGGTTTACTGGCGGCTCGAAAACTCTCGACACCAAAGTTGGCCACTCTCATACGAAGAAAAATAAGAAGACTGGTCGACAAACAAACTAATTTGATAGTAGGTATATTATATTTCCTGAAAATATAAGCCTGTGTTGTAAAAATAATGTGAGGTACACTGTACTGTACACTCTATAAAGTACAAACCTTGTAAAGAATACACAGGCAATAGAAATACTGAATGACCTTTACATCTGTGGCATTACTTTTGTGTGCCCAAACGATCATAACCTATTCACGCAGCAGCAGTGCCACACGACGCGACGAGGATCACCATTGTCAACAGATCCGTCGCTACTTTCTGATGATTGATGTGTGATTCCAGTATTTACTTGTAACGTAGTATTTATTTCATTGGCAAGTTATAGAACTTGTCAATAAACTATTCAATAATCATATTATTATTATACAACCGATATATTATTATTTTAAAAAATATTAACTCATTTGTATTAAAATATAATTTGAAAATTGTAAACAACAGAAAATTCTTCTTTAACATTTTGCTGTAATTAGGGACGTATATCAATTCAATAGAAAATTGTTGTTAAGTTCTATCAAATATATATATTACATATCTTTGAGGTACTTAAATCTAATGGAGTACGTACTCATTATTTTAACAATGACAGAGCTTAGAAAATCATCAGTCAAAGCTTACAACTTCGAAAGAAAATATACGACTTCTGCTAATATGTCATGTCAGTGGTAGATTGAAGTAGTACATAATTTGTCGTGGAAGCTCTTTAGCGGATTAACTAAGCTCAAGTGGAATAAATATAAAATAATACATATTATATGGGGGTTTGATAAATGTATGTAGTTGCCACTAATTAAGCCACGTATTAGTGGCTTGTTCTCTGCAGCGTGTCAAACATTTAGATGGGTTAGCTTTCGTAGATCAAATTACATTTTATAGATCCTTATTAATTTTGAAAACGGATAAATTTATTTGAATACAAGAGTACCTACATCCATATTTATTATATCCTCTGTGAAACTATCTGTCAAACATTGGTACATACTACATACATATTATTTTATATGCTCTCTAATATTTTTTATTACTTATTAGGCATATGGTAAGTGTGGGCTAGATAGGCTATGTTAAATGCCCTGAATATTTATAATTATTATTTTATACGTGATGTCCAATAAGTGGCCTAAAAATAGATCCATATACAATACATCATGATCAGGCTTCATCCCTACTGGATATAACTGTATCGGGCAGCGGCGGTGATCCGGCGGGCGCGGCGCCGGGCACGTACTGTGTGCTCCCCTTCCCACGCAAATATTGAAGGCATACTGCTTTCTATCTTTTGGGTATTTATGTGTATATGAATAACTTGATGACCGTGATTATTCAAAACAAACCTTTTTTTACGGTGAAGCTACCGACACAATATGAAATTCTTCCGAACCAGCAACAATATGTCCGTTTTCAACTACTTTTTATTAAATTATTCCCAACCAGTAAGTCTTTAGGTAATAGGTTAGGTAAGGAAACATCACACACTCAGGAAACAAAAGCAACCGATGTGTTTCTGAATGTAATTGACAAATATCAAAATAGCTATTTACGCACGAAGGAGGAATTGACATACTACACATTAACGCTATTAATCTTAGTGGGACCTCATAAAAAAATATAGAATATATTTCCTCCCGAAACATTAATAAACTAAGTACGTAGGAACATGGCACGTAGTAAATATCTCCAGCGTGTCGGCAATACTCGCACGTCCCGCCGTCGAATACGCCGCCAGGTGGCAGCACCGCGTGCTTTGTCACATACAGAGATAAGAAATATGGATATGGCGAGTTGTTGCGGTATACGTACTAATAGCATTTTGATTTAACTCTAACTCGAGAAGTGAAGCTCGTGTTCACTACTTAAATATAATACCTAACCTCAGCTCTATCTCCAGTTATGTCGATGGGAGACCGCTATTGATGATATTCAGTAGTTTGTAGATACCTGAAGCAAAGACAACAACATATATGAGCTCATACAATTATACAGAACAAGGTGAAAGTCAACTTGTATAGAATTTTTCTAAGTACGATTTCTATAACTATATAGGCTCTTGTTATCACTCGCCTGATGTTAAGCAACGTTGTAATCTACGATCTACGCGCTTGCTTGCAAGAAACGGTTCAAATCTGTGAAAAAGTTCAAATCTTTACGTAGGTAACTCAATATCGTAATGGCTGGATAATGCACATCCATATATGCATTAGTAGGTGTATGTGTGTACGTGTGTGTCGCTCTGCACCTCTCGAACTAACGACCTCTCGCCTCACAGTCACCCCTCGAGTGGGGCGGGAATAACTACACCCAGAAATACCACTCGGCTTTGAATTATTATATGTATTGTATATTTGTACCAGTAATTTTATAATAACACTGCATGTTGTTCAATATACAGGCATTACTGAGATCTAAAAGCTTATTCTATGGACACAACAAGAATATTATAATCAACAACAAACAATTATGACATACTTACTCGTAAATTAATTGAGAATTTGGTCATTTAAATTTGGGTTTAACCTTTAAAGGTTTCTCATTCGTATTTTTGTATTTTAGAAGCTACGTTGACGTAGTTTCTAATCTCTTTCTTTAAATGTGGAGTCTAGATTGCCCAAGTATTCTATAGAGTTGTTTATTATCAGCAATGAGGGCAAGCTGCACAGAGGCTCAATTGCAAACTAGTGTTGCATACAAATCTAGTTAAACTTCTGTCCGTGTTTGTGACGGCTGTCGGTTGCAGCGAAACCAAACGACATGAAGACCTCTGCAGAGGCTGTCGGTTGCAGCGGAACCAAACGACATGAAGACCTCTGCAGAGGCAGTCGGTTGCAGCGGAACCAAACGACATGAAGACCTCTGCAAAGGCAGTCGATTGCAGCGGAACCAAACGACATGAAGACCTCTGCAGAGGCTGTCGGTTGCAGCGGAACCAAACGACATGAAGACCTCTGCAGAGGCTGTCGGTTGCAGCGGAACCAAACGACATGAAGACCTCTGCAGAGGCAGTCGGTTGCAGCGGAACCAAACGACATGAAGACCTCTGCAGAGGCAGTCGGTTGCAGCGGAACCAAACGACATGAAGACCTCTGCAGAGACTGTCGGTTGCAGCGGAACCAAACGACATGAAGACCTCTGCAGAGGCAGTCGGTTGCAGCGGAACCAAACGACATGAAGACCTCTGCAGAGGCAGTCGGTTGCAGCGGAACCAAACGACATGAAGACCTCTGCAGAGGCAATCGGTTGCAGCGGAACCAAACGACATGAAGACCTCTGCAGAGGCAGTCGGTTGCAGCGGAACCAAACGACACACTTCATTTGCTACATTCTAATTTCCAAATAATGACACATATTCAGGGTTTCTTGTCAGTCATTTCAAGTGTAAATTTATGAAAAATCTGGACGTGGTGAGCGTTTTGTTACAAATTAATTGTCTAATAAGTTATTCAAATTGTCTTTTTCACTTTCTCTTACAAATTCAAACGCTGATAAATTATTGCGTATTATGATTATTTCCAGTAAAAGAAAAAGATATCTCCTAACTATTAATATTGATTGTATGATTTGATAGGTATTTGTTATTCAATGCCATAATTTTCAGTGAAACCTACACGTAGTATATATTCCATTTCTTAGAAGCGATTTGTCAGAAAGTCGCTATCACCATGTACGTGAGTGAGGATCGAATCACGATCAAATGTATGTATGTGTGTGTGTATGTGTACATATACATATATGTACACATACATGTATGGGTCGCACGCGGGACGTGAGATATGTCTTAATGGACACAAGCATCGCAGGGGATTAGTATATAGAGTGTTATGTATCTAGTAAATAAATTAGTAAGTATCAATATATTTTAAGCATACTGATGTTCTGATATATTTCTGGCTTTTATTTGTTTCATTTTATTTGCTTTTGTATATAATGTGCGTAGGTACTATAGATAGATACATAATGTATATTGGAGTTGACTGATTTTGCGCCTAAGGAAAGTATGTGTATATCTATCTGTGTCCCGAATTTCACTAAAACCGATTTTTTCATTCAAGTATGAAAGAGAAACAAGAACATATAGTTACATATTAACATACAAATATCATTAATGGCATTATTTTATTTCCACAATATCAAGGTAAGCATTTAATTGATTCATTTATTCATTTTTGCATGACCAAAATGCTGGCCTTTTTCTGGCTCAACGTATCAGCATTGCCATCCAGCGTGGTAATGCGGCCAGTATGCTGGGCACGCTGCCCTCTGGTAGTGGGCTGGAGCACTTAGATTATCTTTAGGCTTTTCTAAAGATTTTCTAAGTGCCCCTATTTGTAGTAGTTAGAAGTAGAATGTTTAGTTTTTCTTTCCTTGTTTTTATATTTTATTATTGTAAATAAAGTTTACATTAGGTAAGCATTTTAAAGTTAATATTAAATTGCAGACTTCCTTAAGATCTAAATAATAATTAACACACTGCGTATTTAACCTGAATTAAACTGCGGGATTTGAAGAGACGATTGTTTTCGTTGTAATTATTTTATTTGTTAGCTATATAAAGTAAAACTAAACATCAAATTACGTATTAATCTTATTCTCAGGTAATCATTACTTATAAATAACATTTTTTGAATGTTTACAAAAACATTGTCCTCGCAAGTTTACTTGCGTGCATGCGTCATACGTTGTACCAGCAACATAACACCGCTCATCACGTCCCTAAAGAAAACAAACCATATTATATTAACCAAATTTGCCCTCCCATGGAAACACTGACTAAAGGGCACATATTGAGGCTAGCATGGAGCAAGGAAACATAAGGAGGTGATGTAGATAGAAGCAACGTGTGGTCATTTATTCATAAACATTTTTATTTACAGGGAGAAGGTGTGACAATAATGTGTGTATCATCATACCAGTACACAAATACCAAAATGTTTGTCAGTTTATTTGTTCCTCTCTCACGCCTACGCACCTATTAACCACTCACCGATAATACTTAGCATCGGATCATCGTATTGTTTCATATAGTGGTAGCCTAAGCCCATGAGTGGCGTAGGTTTCAACATATGACAAAACTGCTAGCTGTGACTACAAAAATATTTTTTTTATATTTAAAAACGTATATATGCGTACGAATATTTATTTATTGATAATACAGTGTATCCTCGCTCTGCCTGTGCGGTGTACGGCTGAGTGCTGGTCGTCTACAAACACGCCCTCGCGCCAAGGTCTTGCTTATTGACTAGCGCCGCCCCGCGAGCCTGCCTGTTTGCTCGGGACACGAAACAAAAACCCACTGTGTGTTTATATTGCCTATTTTACACTTAACTAGCTCGCCCTTTTTATGGCGTTTAGTATATTTCACCTTATTTAACCTAGCGCAACATAGGTTCACGCGTGATTAAAATTTTACCGATGTTTTCTAAAACTACTGCCATGAGTCATTAATAACACATTTGGATTAAGCTTGTAAAGTAATAATAAGTAATAATCATATTCCGGGACATTGCACACATCGCCATCTAGCCCCACACTAAGCAAACGCTTGTGTCGTGGGTACTAGATTACGGATATAATACTTATATTTAGTTTAGTAAGTTTGCAACATTAAACCCTAGAAGAAAGAAGGTATGTTTTACGTTAATATATATGTAAAAATGGCAAAGTTAAGTGTCAATAGCTTTGAAAATAATCTAAAATTTTCCATAGCATAGAAGAAGGCAGTAAATCACACAATCATACTAAAATGCGGAATGAAACAAAGTGAACAAACAAGCGGCTCGTTTCAGCCTTCCTTATGATAGCTACGTCATCGATATAAACTGCCGACGCAGACTCGAACCGGCGCGGAAATAAATGGAGGAAAACATGGTACATGGAAAATACTGGAAAAGTTTCTCGCAAATATATCCGATGATAAGTTTTAGTGAAGTACGAGATACCTAGGTAAATCAGTAGGCAGTGTTCTCTAAGCACGTGTGCTCATAGACTACGTATAACATTGTTTATTTTGCATTGTATTTATGACATAACATACAGAGTACAGCGGTATTGAACATCAAACGGGCTGTAGTCAAATGTATGTGTATGAAACTACTTATTTTATTTTCGCAAGTTTCGTAAATAAAATTCCCCTAGCAGGCTTCTATCAAAGAGCGCAACAATCTCAAACACACAAGAAGTAAGCATATGCACACATTCATCGCTTGGAAACCTGTAAAATAGCAGCTATCAAAGCAACACAAATATTGCAATGATAATACAAACTAACTAGTCTAACTTTCCTAGAATAGCTAATAAAAAGGCTATGATACTAAACACGAGCTTGTAGTGAACATGTGAGGAGAATTTCAAATTATCCTCAATGATTACAATTTCCAACATTCCGGAGTATGTTCTTATTGGCAAAGCTTGTTGTTCAACAACATTAATGTTATGAGCCATTACTTCGATAAAATGCAAATCGCCAGCTAACGGGTAAACATTTAACGACCACGTAAACTTTAGTCAGGGACACATTAAATATGTACTCATACAGGATAGTACACACATAAATCACATTATAATAAGTTTCAAAACACATTAAAACATAGGAACACATTTTAAGCAAAGAGTACAGTACAAAAGTTCAGCTAAGTGTCCGTTGTAAAAATTTCATTTCATTTACATCATAGTTAACAATTTATTTTTAACTTACATACGTAGGTTTGAATAAAGTCATAGAAATAATTTCTACGTAGTTAGTATCCTCCACAAAAATAAAAGTTAATTTAACAGCTCAAATAAAAGTTAACAAACAGTATAAATTCGGTGCTGGGTCCGATCGCCATTGCCTGTTAATCCGGTATCTCCAGCCCGGCCTATAAATACTCGGGAAACGATAAAAAAGGCTTTAACTTATAGGTTTCTGAGATAATTCTAACCTACGGAAGTATTTTGTATTTTTAGACACGGTGTAGTTTAAGCAGCTTTCTCTTTTAGGAAAATAAGGCAATCGGTATATAACGTTGAAGGTACTACACTCGTATTCAAAGTAATGTATCTCGAGTTATAAATTGAATTTATAACTAAATTAGTAGCCCCACAACATTAGTAGCCCCACAACATCAAAAAACGTTCATCCAAAACTATTAATCGTGGTTTATCTAATAAAGACAGTAATAAATTTCGTAACGATTTGTTTTAAAGTTATGTAAGTTATATCGGATAAGAATTGACTGACTATAGCAGTTGTTAAACTTTACTAATACTTCAATTCACTGAACGGTGTTTAGTTAAGATTTTGTTTAACTAGTGGATGCTCGCGGCTTCACTCGTATTAAGAAGTAAAACTTGCATCCCCTATTTCAACCCTTTAAAAATGGAATTTCCAATAATCCTTTCTTAGCGGATGCCTACGTCATAACATCTATTTGTATGCCAAATTTCAGTCCGATCCGTCCAATGTTTGGGCTGTGTGTTGATCATCATGTCAGACAGTCACCTTTGAGTTTTATATATTTAAATAGTAGATTGTTAATTACGGAATAAAATTGTGATTTTTAATGAAGTTTTTGCCCAGAACATTGATCAAAAGTAAATAAAGGCTGTGATGACGTAGCTACTGTAAAAATACGTGGTATTCTAATCTTGTAGCCCGCAAGAGCCAGTCGCTCGGAAAATGTGCTGACCCGCACCGACCTGCCTGGACGTGGATATACAAGAAGATATGTATAAATACATGTCATATTTATATTATACGCTCCACTGCTTCATCAGGGACAGTAACATCGACTGCTGTACCAGCGCATACAAAACTGACCGTATCTTGATCCAAAGTTTCAATGATCCTTCTCTTTGTCATCGTATTAAGAGCTGGGACCCACGCCAGAGGAAGCGCCCATCCACGGTCTCGGTTGAAATTCGGGTAACGGTTGATCCCTATAGCCTCTCGTACTCACGTCATAACATCCGAAACGCGTAAACAACTTTATCTACACTAATGTTGTAACATTCTACTTATGTTTCCAATACTTGACTTATAATTACTACTGTAATAGCGCAGACAACAAAACACTCAATTTAAGCAATTTCACATGATGGTATAATATCCACATCGATATCGTAATATCTCATTATAACATCAATAAAACGCGACCAACCTGATTGCAGGGCCAATCAGGTTGGTCGCGTTTTATTGATGCGCGCAGCTGCGCTCTCATTGGTTAGATTTTAATGGCGGCAAAATCACTGTGACAATACACGCACGATAAACTATTGACAGCTTTTACTCTTGTTGTTTGATTAATTGCATTAGTGAAGATAAAGTAGTGTATGCAACTCATTGATCTCCATCAGGTACTTGTACTGATGGAGATCAATGATGCAACTGCATATAACACGGGTATTAAAACACTCGTTACTATTATGAAACTCGCTGCGCTCGTTTCATAAACTCACACTCGTGTTTTAATACCCTTCATTATATGACAGTTGCATAAACTACTATACGCGAATTACACGTGAGTGAAAACCGTTTAGTTAACATATTGAATGATTAAATGTCTCACGAAAGTTTTAATATTAAAATATTATATTATAATCATATTAGTGAAATGTATAATAATATTTTAAGTAAATTCGCTATTTATTAACTAAGACTAGTTAATAAATAAAGTATCATAGATGTGTATATCTAAGCGAAACTATGTATGTAGGTAGTTACATATGTTTTTGATGAATTTGTGCAGCTATACTAATTTCTGATAATTAGATTTATTTATTTTTCTATTTTTTTTTATTAAGCACTACACTCAAGTACATAGGTAATACTTGTTGTTTTTATTATCACTTGTAGTTTTTATTCCATATATGTACCTACATCTATGAATCAACGGAAAGAGCCTACATTGCACGACACAAGTTTCGACTTAGTGTGCAATGTAGTGCACCCAGTGCTTAATGTCTATGTAGTAATTATTATCTTGTTAAATATTGTATTCTACTTTAAGCAGGTACCTACATTTACAAGTACATAGCATTAAGATCTGTAACTAGTTATTTAAGTGTAAATAAATGATTATTATTATTATTATTATTTCGAATAAGTTTCTTTCCTACATATTAATAATTTACAGCCGGTTTCGTTCCACAGCTGAGTATAGACTTCGATCCTGCGCTAGTCTCATCTAGGTTTGACCCTAATAAACCTGGAAATTAGTATTTTTAAATAATATGTAAATATTGATACTATTTATATATTGTATAAAATATATGTATGAAAACGGATGAGTATATTCTGCGTTGTCGAAGCCACTAACATCTTTGATGGAGTAATGAAATAAAGACAATGGAGATCCGCCGAAAGCTTTTGTTGACAGAATTTGGAAGAGAATCTATTCTGTTGAGTTCATAAAGAAATTATTTCGGCAGACAATAGGGATCGAGGTGACTTATTTACTGATTCAAAGACATAGGATTGTCTTTACCATTAAAGGGTTCTATGTTATTTTAAACTGTATAAGTAATAAAATACTAGTAAGTTAATATCGTTTGATGAGAGACGAATTATGCATAAGTGCTTGTCCATTTTTACTCAAAAGTAAAGTAACATAAAAAAACTGTTACCTCTCTAAGCATATTTACAAAGAGAACGGAACACAAAAACTAGACGTACACCTTGTTTAGCTTATTTAAATCTACTTTATATAACAGATATTCGAGGTTTTTTAAGCTAAGTGTAGAATAAAATACTGAGTCCCAAGCCTACCTCCCGAGACATCCCCTGTGGTTCCAGCAATTGCTTCTTTATTGATAACAATTTCACTTCAATAAACTTTCATAATAGAAATCGTCTCGGCTAAAGAATGGAATAAAAATATGAAGAAACGTACCCTTGAGATGTCTGTCCTGAAGCGAGCCTTCAAATGGATTCAATCACACTTATCGACCACAACGGGGGTATTTATTTACTTAATCTGAAACTCGGTGGCTTTTTGTGAGATGATGGACGTACAAGTAAGCAAGTCATTTTATGGTGTGTGATCAGCATAATTATCTTTAGTATAAAGCATTGTTTTATTTGTTGGTGAGTTATCTGCCATTGTAACGTAAAATTTTTGAAAATCTTTTAAATGTTCCTTTAAAAACCATGATTGTCGAAATAAACTTACCTGTGTTATTTTTATTTTACTGCACTAATGAAATTCCTATTAATTGTTTAACGTCGCGTTTCTGTTTCAATACAACGTAAATATAATCACTATACTTATGATAATAGCTTCACCTACTATTGACAGCTGCGCCATAAACCTACCTCCGCAACTATTTACACATAAATGTGGCTTATCAAATGCCTCTTCAGTAAACGCTTCAAAGCCTTTGCGCCAATCTAACCCGTATAAAACCAGGATTAAAAGCTGTATTCGCTTGCACGAGGATCAAGTATTTGGGATCAATGGGGATTAAAATAAGCTATTGAATGAAATTGGTAGCGTTTCGTAAGTGAGTGCTTGCTGTTCGAAGGCTGGAACGGGAAGTGTAGGATCATAGTTAAGCTATTTATTTAAAGAGTACGTTGATATCGATATGAGGTGATATATATTGAATTAGAAGTACAAACAATGCAGTGTTTTTGACCCTCAGTAGTAGAGAGGAGAGACACTAGAGAAGTTCTCTTGGTTTGGAAAATCTATAAAAGACAAGGAAAAATACAATCATGTTAGTTTATACTAAAAGCCGATAATACATGAACAATACGTGCATATTAGAGGTGTGATTGGTTGTTCTACCGTTTCGAACATAAAAACCCTCGTCAGTTAAAATAGTATAAATATTAGTCATTAAAATAATAAGCACTTCAACATTTGAGTGACAAACACTAATTAGTAGATGTATAGAGTGAGTTTTACTTAAAATAGAGCACAGCATGTACCGTCGCATGTTGGAAACTTGCTAAAATAAAAGCTGAACAAAAGTAACTGGATCACGAAACAACAATTGAATTGAAAGCAGCTTGTGAGAAACAAAGAAAATGCGCCACCCACAGTCACCCACTAAAGCAGAGGTTGCTTTATCATTGAAATCTTGTAGGCGAGGAGCGGGACACTCGGATTCAGGCACTTACTTTGATATAATAGTATTACTCATCCAAATGAAGCAATATAAATCTCAAATTTAGTACAAATTCTAGAAATTAAATGTAAAAAAAATAACTGTAGAGTATTTTTCAGTGCCTACAGCCAACACTTTCCGCATTTATTTTAATGTTCCCTAATTAAATTTAACCTATTTTCTAAGTTAAAATTAATCATTTCAAGTCAAAAGTCTCGATTTCGCCTTCCTACCCCACTTAAGCCATAGCTCGGATTTCTTAAGTACTTAATTTTAAGTAAGCGCACTTGTACTTAACGAGCACAAGTTTCAAGTATATTCCGAGGAAAGGGTGAAGCGAATAAAATTGCTTTCATGGGTGACGCAAATAAAAACCGTTATAACTATTCTGTAACAATTTTTAATATAAATTAAAAAGTTTCTGATCTTGGATATACTCGTAATTATGTCCTTAAGAAAATCTAAACCTGTCATGTCTATATCAAAATACTATTAAATTACAATCAATATATTTTGCTCATTAGGTACAGGAAATTGGTATTCAAGATATGTACCAAGGAAAATCTACCAGCATCTAATATTTTAGGCCACGCCTGTTCAATTTTGCGACAAGTTTAGAACGAAGTAACTTTTCAGCATTACGCTACAGGCTCCTAGGACGCTTCGTGAATTTTAAGTGACGTTTAAAGCAATCATAGCGGCCGGCGCTGGACTACATAGCTTTATTATGAGGAAACATGTAGTAACTACAGTCCATACACAATTGAAATGGTTGAGTTGCTTTTGTAAAATAGGAAGCAACATACAAATGTTTTCAAAGATCGATTCATAACATAATTTAAAGAAAAATCTTTTGGATTGATTGGTACAAATTGATATTATTTATAATGACATTTCGCACTTTATGTATTAACTTTATTTAAGATTGACTTACATTATTAAAATTTCATTTAAATTCGGTATAAAATTCTTTTTTTATTTTTTATTTACTGCATATGTACTGATACAACATTACTTATAAATTTTGTATGAAATCACTTAAAGCACGAAGTACTACACGCCGGCCTTGAATCGGGCAAATAATGTCGGTTTAGTGTCAAAATGTCCTCAAATTTTCGAATTTGTTATACTTACAGCAAAATTTCGAAGAATTGGTACTAAGCTTTATAAATTGGCATAATATCTTAGTTTAGGGCCACTTATACATTTCCTGTAACAGAATGACAACGTACTACAGCTTTAATGAAAGACAAAGTCAGAATACCTAATTTTATAGAACTGGTGAGAACAGTACTGTACATCGTGTGTACATATATCATACCAATAGTATTTTACAGTTTGTATACAAACACACTTAAAAAAATTTTTAACATGTCCGGTAAATTAGGTTTTATTTTGCTGTTTATAATAAAGACTATGTCTTTTCTATATATTTTTAGTAAATAACAATAGGCAAATTGTGGTATTCCTTTGCGATTACTTATGTGGATGATTAACTTATCAAATCACCTTTCAAACATTGATATATTTGAACAAAAATTACTCTGCGAGCTATAGTGAATGCAACTGATAGACATGTTATGTTTGACTTGTCTAAGTATCTGTACATGTGGAATACATACTTAGATACTATTCTATACATATGTAGAAAATTTAGCATTCGTATTTTTGTTGGAAGTTAAAAGGCATAATTCATTTGTATTTCTTAAAACGAACTTTTACTACGAAGCATCCACCTCCCGATCTATACCAAAATCACCTGTCGTCGAACAATGCGGCCCGTATCTGCCGGTTTGTGCCTTTTGTACGCCGCCGGCCGCGGACTGTACCGCTCTTGTACTCAAATACGACTCAAATATGCCTTAAAAATAAATATACCACGTACCTACTGTGTGCCCCTGACAGTTGTTTTTCTGACATTTCCTTCTAGGAAAATGTGGGAGCAATTTAGCAGTTTCTGAAAATGGTAAACTTCATATTTTTTTGTGAATGTTTTCACAAGATGTTACATAAATGAGCATGTAACTGTAGTAAGTAGGTATCCCAAGCAAGAGCTCGATATCTATCATGTTACTTAGATAAAGAGTTAAAACACAAAGGAGAACTTTTTTTTTACGTGGGATAGGTTTACGTTTGACTACAGCCTGCCTGATGTTAAGCATTGCTGCTGCCTAGGGTATAACACGTTTACCTAGTAGATACCTATTAACTCTAGATTTGAAACCCCCTGGATTGTAGTTCGCAGGAAACACAGCTTCTGGTAAATTGTTCTAAAGTTTTGGCGTCCGTACAATAAACGTAGAGGCAAAGCGCTGTGTTCGACACTTCGGCACTTCCACCATAAAACGGTGCCTACCTGCGGACTTACACAAATAGTAGAATAATAATAAATTATTCTACTATTTGTGTAAGTTCGTATGAGTGTGGTGATCTCTAGTGTGGATAGCTTTCTAACCGCTCGAAGAGTTTCTGCCATGGTTGCAATTAAATAACAATTTGAATGAACAAGCGCTGTTGCTGCAATTTTCAGCTGTCAGTTTCTCGATAACCCTGTTAAGATTGTTTATATATTAACTGTTTGCAAGACAAATATTAGCCAACAAATCATGCAAACTTGAGTTCCGCTCATGCGGGTCCTAAGTCAACAATACCATTATACTACTTACGTAACGAAAGTATTATACTACGACGACGTTACATGCTCGAGATTTCTTTATTAACTATGTAGTCTCACTTCTGTATGTACTAGGCGTCACACTTTATATAGCTGTGAAAATAAAAACACAAAAAAAAAACTTGAAGAATGTCACTGTCAATGCAGCGCCTGTGGCGCCGTCCTCCTGTCAAACCTCATTCTTTTCTTGTGTGCGGGCGTCGTAACATCATAAATTCCGTTGAATTTTACTATTTGAATTTTTCGTGGAAAAAAGTGTTTATTTCATGACGTGTTCAAGTGGTAAATTAGCATAGAAAAGTGCAAAGGAGCATTGGAATTTTAAAATAACGTCAAAAATTCACCGTTTGGTACAAAAACTAAGCAATTCATCAACCAGCTCATAGGATAAAGGTTAGTGCAACTACTAAGTTACCAAAGCAATCTTACTGCATTTATTCATCATCGATTTTAATTTTCTTGGTATAATCTTATATATTTTATAAAACTATACCGAATAGATCGTAAATATAGATTTTTTTTTCAACAAATGATATAACGATCTCTTTTTGAAAAACCCCCTTTTTTGTCATGTAGATCGGAAACATGACTTTTCTAGCAATGTTTCTGTAACGATCTTTTTTCGATTTACCGACATATTAGTTGTTTTTGTTACAAATACAATACAACAAAATATGAATTTATTTATTACCATTTTCTTACATACATTTTTAACAGTTAATAGTTAGCCATTACTTAATAAAAACTTAGAAAACCAATTTAACTAATTAAAAATAAAAACTTAGCTAATTAATAACTAACTTATAAAATAAAACTTATAATAAACTTAAAACATCTATAAAAAAAGTATATCTGTAGGCAACGTTCCCAGCATGCTGGCGGCATTGCCACGTTGGATGGCAATGCTTATCCTTTGCGCCAAGAATGCGCCAGCATGCTGGTCACGGGTTGCCTGAACTATCTATTCTACTAAAAATTTATATATTTTATGGGCTCCCGGTCCCCACGGCCCCAATGTTTCCACGCCAAAAGGCTCAAATATATAACACCGACCTAGTGTGATATATTTGAGCCTTTTGAGCTGTTCAGCAAGAATAGCCGCCGCTCCAGCCTGACCCTGTGTCGCGGAGAGATGGGATGGTGCCAACGTGTCAACACATGTAGCGTCCCACACAAGGGGCCGCCCCAACCTCCAGGGTACGAGGGTCATTCCGTCAGGTCTTTTGCCATCGCTGCGTGCAAGACCGCTCGGTTCGAGCACGCTGCAACTTTGGCGGTGGCAAAAGCCCGACGAATGATGTCATTAAGGCTGGCGTGGCGACTAAATCTTCCCGCGCTCTTTATGCACGAAAGCCCGTGGTGACCGAACTTATCGGCAGATGCACCACACTGGTAACGATGCGCTTCACAACAATGAGCACCCAGGCGTAGGCCAACAGCTAGACGGAACGTTGTCGGGTCCATCAAATTCCCCGTGTTAAACGAGGGCAACATACATTGTTCTACAGTTTACACAATGTAAAAAAAACTAGATTTTCTAATCTATAACGGTTATTTTGTTTGTGATTCATATTTATTTGAGCACGGTTGATAACAAACTAGTCTAGTGGCATAACGTAATTATGTACAATGACTTTAAAAGTGTACTGCTTCATAGCAAATTAGCAAATGTTCAGTTTAGTGGAATACAATACCAACATACAATAAATGTATATATTGGGCGTTGAATAAAGCACGATTGATGAAGAGTTAGTCTAGTGGCGTAACGCGATTACGTACAATGACTTTAAAAGTGTTACTACTTTATAGTAAACAAACAATTATTCAATTGAGGGGCATACATTACCTATATTCAATGTACATTGAGGCGTTATACTCCGTGACATTAGAGCGCGGTTGATAACGAACTAGTCTAGTTGCGTCGTTACGCATTTAGACTAGTTCGTTATCAAACACTTTTATCGAAGCAGAAACACTTTTAAAGTCATAGTACGTACTCACGTTTGAG
This sequence comes from Macaria liturata, assembly GCA_964023185.1. Classification (NCBI taxonomy): domain Eukaryota; kingdom Metazoa; phylum Arthropoda; class Insecta; order Lepidoptera; family Geometridae; genus Macaria; species Macaria liturata. Next base: position 247,798 of record OZ026822.1, read on the forward strand.
TACGTACTATGACTTTAAAAGTGTTTCTGCTTCGTAGCAAATTAACAAATATTCAATTTAATGGCAAGTAGTGCATCCAATTTACCTACATTGAAGCGTTATACTCCGGGACATTGGAGCCCGGTTGATAACGAATTAGTCTAGTGGCGTAACGTGATTACGTACAATGACTTTAAAATGTTAATGCTTATGACAAATTGTCAAATATACAGCCCATATACAACGGCATAAGGGGAGCACGTATAACGATGATGTGACAAAGTTAGAATACTTTTCTTTACACAATGATACTAAAGATCTTTATATTTCTGTTGTAACAAAATATGATTGCTATTACACAAGGTCACGGTCAGAAGACCCAGTGCCAGTGAATTTGAATTCACAAGTGTCAGACAACGATTACCAGATTGGAGCTAACTCAATATTTCCTAACTATCCTGCCAGGTATGTTTGCGAGCAATTTAAATCGAAGCAAGTTACCTAGCCAGGTCCATGCACTTATAATGCACAAGATGTTTCTGCTCCAGTATCATTACCGATGGAAATACGTGAAACGTGGAGGATCCACTTAGAAGAAATATTAGGTCATGGCATTATTGAAGAATTATCTAAACTTTGGGGTAAAGTCCTAATGGAAGGAATTATTTAAAACTAATATTAAACTTGAAGGATAAAGAAAATTATATTTCCTGAAAATTTCAGCCACTCTAAAGCGCCAAAGCTCAACTTTAAAATGACATATTTTTTTATGGAAAGTATCAAGCTCCGCTACAAGCTATTGGAAACCAATTAGGATTGCGTATTGCTGGACTAACTAATTAAGCGTCTTCATTGTTTAAGACAACTTGAGATCCTGAATAATCTCTTCTTTGGGTTTCCATTCGAAGATACAAAAGGTGGACGTGAGTTCATAATTATATCATTGAAAAAAGAACTACCATTTCGGCATGATCCTGAATAATCCTGATAGTAAAGATTAAAGCCACTAAAACTGCTCAAAGAAGTCCAGCCCTTAAGTAAAGCGCAACACTGGGTGTGCCACATTGTCCACATCACGGCCAAACTGAACTTAAACTAGAAACAAACTGCATTAAGTCCATTCCAAGCACCCAAACAGGGTACCAATAAAACAAAGTACCAACCAAACCTGGGCCAACCCAGTCCAGTAGGGTAGATGGCAACCAGCCTTGAGCCGCCTGTTCCCAGCTACTGGGACGAGACCGGGCCTCACAAGAGCCAACAGAGGTCGTTCATTAATTTAATTACATTAAATTAATTTTAGTTGTTTGTTAATTGAACGTAGCCCAGTGTGCCGGATCAGTTTAAATTGGGTTAATTTTTTTCTGATCCCAAGACGGCATTACCTTCAGATAAATTTGGAAATTAAAATGTCACAACAAATTCATATATTATGATCGATTTGAAACGAAGGATATTCGGACGGATAGCCGATTGCTACCTAGAAATTGCCGTATAACTATAATTGACCACCAAAACGCGTACTTTTTAGTACCCATTAGTACACAATTCTGGTAATGAATACCTAGATTGGTATTTTAAGATTAAACTTACGAGTTTCATTCTTGATTTTACTTTCAGTTTCATCACAAATGCCTGTAGTTTTTATAAAACTAATTAAACCTATAAGGTCCTATCTCAAAGACCAATGTCTTATCTTTGGTTGTATATTTACATGCCATGTTAGGCATAATTTACTCACATTACCTGCTCAGAAAGCACTTTTAAAACAATAAACTTGTTATAAATAAATGAAACTCACTTCAGTTTTCAGTTAATGGCTTTAAGACAACTTTACAAAATGTTATTCTAAATTTACCGGCAAAGAAATGTCTGAAACTTCTTGAGCAGACATATTTCATTAAGAGAAATAGATAAATTAGTAGCTATTTACGATTATACATATATGCAGTTATTACGCAAATTTAATCCGAAATTGTTTACGAGGGAAAACAATGTTTAAAATGGATATGATCCAATACTTAGTGGTAATATGGATATTTTTGTGAGTTTCTCATGTGTCTTTCTTATAAGTTGGGCGTGTATTGTAAAGGGAATCGAGTCAGTGGATTTGGAAATGATGCAAAGTATAACGGCCAAAGTATTATTAGCATACATTGCAATAGGCATTGAGGTATACATGTGGTCAGAACAATCTGACAGTGGTGTGATTAATGAAAATTCTTTAATTTTTGTGTGACATATTATAAGACTCATAGATTAAGAGGTCGAAGCATTTAAACATAAATGTTGAGATTACTACTACTAACTTACTATTACATACATATTTGATAAATTTACAGGTTGACAGGTTCCTGACATTGGTTTATTTGCCACACGGCTTAAAACAAAATGGGATATAATATGGGCATATGCTAGGAATGAGTTTCTGTAGCCTATAATACAGATGCATTCACAATAGACTGGAAGTTACAACTTATTATTTATACGTAATTTTTGCCAACGGCTTAATGATCGTTTCATTTTTGCCTAGTAAGCCATGATATCTACTTTCATGTCTTTTTCTCTTGGTTAGTTAATCTACTTGAGCCCAGAAATTCCATTATTATTATCGTCTATCAGGACTCTTATTCCGTTTGGGCAACGGTTTACTCTAATATTTTTAATATTTTCTAACAAAAGGTATAAACAACAATCCTTTTTTTAATCTAGTGCTGCTATTAATATAATAACATAGGCACTAGCTGAAAGCTCGTTTAAACAATATAATGTTACTGTTAAGTCTTTGCTGTAAGAAAACATAAGATATTTATTTTTTATTATAATGCAAGTAATCTTAATCTTAGATTTTTTGGCTAATGATCAAGCAGGAGCACATTTATACAAGTTAAATAAATGTATTACTCAAGATGATTGAGTCATACGATTCATGAAAAATGCTTACAGAAACAGATCTTCCTAAAGTATACCACCAATCTGATACCCTACCTACCTTACCCATCATAGTGAAGATCAGCATTCAGACCAAAGAGTAGCTGTACTCACAATTTTCAACTGCACAGCGGGTGCAGGCAGACGCTTTCCTCAATATGTTTAACTACTATTAATGTAAGTGATTTGAGGATAGGCATACATATTAGTGATTACTTGATTAAGACATCGGTCCCAAATAGGGTCATACCTAAACTTACAAGACTCTTTCCTCATAGAGAGGCAATCTGCTCTGCAAAAGCTTTATGACCGTGTGTTACTTCACCAAAAAGTAACTATAGAAATTTGCCACCAACGGTAAAACCAATTTTAACTGCTAAGAAATCAATTATTGATGCTAGTTCTGCTACAATAAGGGCATAGATTATCAACTGCAAGTTGCAGCTGACTTTTCTTTATAATTGTAAAACGAATAGAGACATGTAAATCATTTATAGTCGCCAAAATATATAAGCGCCTCATTACAGCAGAGCAGATGAGAGTAAAATATTTTCACAGAGTCAATTTTAATTATAAAATGTGATAAGTTGATCCCTTGTCATACAAATTTATATTTGTAACTTATTCTTCAATCTGTATTTTTTTTCCTCAAATTAGCTATTGTTAGCATCATTAGGTAAATTTTGTTCACAATCAAAGATCTAGCAAACTGTAAATTAGCGTTTGGTATGCAACCATTACGATCTTTGATACGTGTTGGTCTCGTTTATGCTAAAGTGCTAAACATCTACATAGTTAATAAAGAAATCTCGAGCATGTAACGTCGTCGTAGTATAATTAATGGTTAAACGAACTTACCTTAAGTGAAGTTCCACCATAATTATACGAGACGACGTTTTTTTTTTTTTGTACAATAGTCTAGTTCCCTCCGCGTGGCGGAGGCCTTTGTTTAGGTTTTTGGTTTAATTTTGCAAGTATTTATATATATATACATATAATATATGTGACCTTAAGGGTCTTAAGAAATTTGTATATATATATATTATTATATAGTGTACATGTTGATAAATATTACGAACTTGATTGTTAATTTAAACTAAAGGTATCTATCTGATACTATTGCCGAAGTTTGATTTATTGTAACGTTTTAAATAGCATGTGTACATACCCGTAATGCTTAAACTACGGAGTGTACACATTTTTTACAGGTTGTAAGTGTATTTGAAATAAAATGTTGTGACTCTCAGAGTCACCGCGTTTTATTTCTGCTACTATTTCTATTTCAGCTATAAAAAGTGTGACGCCTAGTACATACAGAAGTGAGTATAATTTTATTTTTTTTTTTATACAAGAAATGGGTTTGCACTTGACCGTAATTCGCCTGATGGTAAGCAATCATTACGGTCTAGGATGGAACGTGCTTACCCAGTAAGAACCGATTCACTCTCGCTTTGAAGATCGCAAGGTTATATTCCGCGGGGAACAGGGAGTCAGGCAGGGAGTTCCACAATTTAGCAGTTCGCACTATAAAAGTGGAAGCAAAACGCTTAGTGCGAGTCTTGGGAACTTCCACCATAAACCGGTAATTATGGTCGAACTTCACTTGAGGTAAGTTCGTTTAACCATTAATTATATGAAGCGCCCGTAACTCAGCTGGTATAGAAATACGTACACGATTATCAAAGTTAAGTTGTGGCTCACCAGCCATGAATTGTCATTTACCATCATTATTCAAGTGAGAGTTTGTTCAGGTTAATTTGTTCTTGTGCCGTTTCCTTAATCGGTAATATCTAATCTAAGTTGGTTTGAAACAAATTTACCTCGTCTTACACTAGATAAAAGAAAGTCCTCACATCAATTCTCTGTAAAATCCAAGAGTTGACTTTGGTTAATAAGATAGCGTCCTTTACAGAACAAGAGTCACCGCAACACATCGCTGGCTGTCTGCGACCACTACACTTTATAAGTACCAATAACTAAGGATTTGAGAAAATTTTAAAAAATGCCAATACCTTTCGAATGAGCCATAAATCTACTAAACAGGCCAGATGTGACTGCAAATAGTAAAAGTCACCTTTCCATCTGTCTGTCGCCTGATCATTGACATTAAAAAGACTTTATATATCTCTAACTGATGTCAAAAAAGAGGAGAGTTTCAAATCATCACAATGGTGCGTTTTTGATACCGTAGTTTTTTTATTTAATTAAAGCAATAACCATTACCAAGATGAGTACATCATCTCGTTTTTTGAAGTCGTTTAAAATAACAAGTCTCGCCACTTTTTATATATTACGCAGACACGATATCTTGTAGATCAAAGAATGAAATCTTTTTTCGTAAATCAGCTTAATTTGGCAACTCTAATAAAATGAAACCCTTTTGATGTCTAATTTTTTTTTTCATATTTTGTGATTATCGTTGAATTTGTGTGGATCATCTATAAAACCCACGTTAATATATTATACAAGTTACTTTTCAACATGCTTTCATATGGAACGTTCAATGCACTGCATTACAACCATATATCAATGACTGATGTGTTTTTAGTTTTATGTGGAAGTGCACTGACTTCGAGAAGAAACTAAACATCGTAAGGTTGGTTGTTAAGTTCGTTACAATTTTAATCACAGGTGCATGCTGTTGATCGTAGTGCAGTCGAGTTGATGATATCATGTTAGGAACCTAAGGAGATGTTAGAAATACTTGACACCAGTTTTAATTTTTTTTATTTTACCTGTAAGTACCTAAAATAACCTTGTATAAAGACAGCCTCGCGGCGAAGCTATCGTAGAGTCGGTCGCGACTTGGTTCATGTTTACAAACAGCCTCGCTCCCTATGATATTCAAGTACACTGCACGATTCATGTTTTGGCAGCGGTGTTTGCCAGACTATTATCTTAGTATTCGGTTCTAAGGATGAATGTTGGATATAACGGTTGATATTTACGTAGATATACGTAAACTAGCATCCGTATTAATTAGATTTTTTTCCAAGTTTAAATAAAAACATTCTAAAAATGACTGAAGATGTTATCTGAATTGTATATTGTTTGAGGGATTCCAAAGTTTCAATATTTAAGCTGTATCTTGCCAAAAAAAGAAAATACGATGGCTCGTTGAAAACAACCACATACGTGTAGTGTATCAGCAGCTTGGTAGAAACGAGCGTGTTATTCAATATTTCATGAAATCCCCCAAATGTAGCGAGTAAGGCTCTTAGTATATTACGCTGTCAAACATTCAGTAGACACAGATGACGCGAGTCAGTCTGACTGTCTCGACGATTTAGATATGAGTGATTAGGTTAATAGATTACTAAATGTTACCCGCAGTGTTGGTTGGTTTGTTGGGACCAAAGACGACTAAGGTTTAAAACAAACATACATACATATACATATAAGTCATATATATTTGTATTTTAAATATATGTTTAAATTTATGATATGCTAGCAATTAAATTTTAGCTTAGAGATCCAAATAGATGAAAATTTATTTATTTATCCCATTACCAACGTAAAAACAAAAATAACAATTTTATTTATTTTGACCCTTCCCAATAAGCTGAAAAAGGAAATAATTACAAAATCAATGTTAATTTCCTGAAACACGACTATTTCTCTAAAATTTAATCAAGAAAAGTAATTAAGGCCCGACAAAAGCCCTGAAAATAATTAGCTAATTGCCAAACGGATGATTACGTTCATAGCGAGATCGGAATGGTTCATTAACGTTTTATGATTGAGACTGAATTAACAGTTTGGGAAAAGAATGCTATTTAAAAGATTTTACAAACGTTTCCCATTACAAGTAACCAAGATGAGCGGTGAGTATCCATCATCATCATCAACCTACAGTCATCCGCCATTTAATAAACTTCGGAGTTTAATTATTTATGCAGCAGATATTAACCAAGGAAAATACGCACATTGGCGTTTCTTTCAATCAACCCTATTTCTTAGACCGAAATGTAGTTTTAAAATGATGAATATGTCTTGTTTCGACCCTAAATCGCAGGTTTTATTGAATGTAGTTCCTCGGCCCGCCGGCTGGTGGCGCCTGGCACCGCACATATAAGTACCTAGATATGTATATTTGCGTGCCAATTTAAAAAATAAAATCTATTGAGACATGCAAAGGCGTAGACTTCAGAATTTTTAGAACAATGAACCCAAAGCCTTACTAAATTAGCATAAAATCTAATTTGGTTCTCATTAAATTGAGTTCAAAATGTAAGAAAGGTACAATGAATATGTATGTTTGAATAGACGAGTAAAAGCCCTTAATCGTGTACACGTTGTATAAAACTAGGCCGAGCAATACTTAATCGTGTACACGTTGTATAAAACTAGGCCGAGCAATACTTAATCGTGTACACGTTGTATAAAACTAGGCCGAGCAATACATTCCACTTACTCTATATTTAGTAAAAGTAAGTTTGTATTAGAATAAATAATTTATAGAAATTTTCAGTAAATTTAATTGCAATACTTCCACAGAAAATGTATATCTGATCGTATGGCGCACCATTGTTTATCAGGTTCAATTTAATGTTTATCTGATCGTATGGCGCACCATTGTTTATCAGGTTCAATTTAATGTTTATCTGATCGTATGGCGCACCATTGTTTATCAGGTTCAATTTAATGTTTATCTGATCGTATGGCGCACCATTGTTTATCAGGTTCAATTTAATGTTTATCTGATCGTATGGCGCACCATTGTTTATCAGGTTCAATTTAATGTATATCTGATCGTATGGCGCACCATTGTTTATCAGGTTCAATTTAATGTTTATCTGATCGTATGGCGCACCATTGTTTATCAGGTTCAATTTAATGTTTATCTGATCGTATGGCGCACCATTGTTTATCAGGTTCAATTTAATGTTTATCTGATCGTATGGCGCACCATTGTTTATCAGGTTCAATTTAATGTTTATCTGATCGTATGGCGCACCATTGTTTATCAGGTTCAATTTAATGTTTATCTGATCGTATGGCGCACCATTGTTTATCAGGTTCAATTTAATGTATATCTGATCGTATGGCGCACCATTGTTTATCAGGTTCAATTTAATGTTTATCTGATCGTATGGCGCACCATTGTTTATCAGGTTCAATTTAATGTTTATCTGATCGTATGGCGCACCATTGTTTATCAGGTTCAATTTAATGTTTATCTGATCGTATGGCGCACCATTGTTTATCAGGTTCAATTTAATGTTTATCTGATCGTATGGCGCACCATTGTTTATCAGGTTCAATTTAATGTTTATCTGATCGTATGGCGCACCATTGTTTATCAGGTTCAATTTAATGTTTATCTGATCGTATGGCGCACCATTGTTTATCAGGTTCAATTTAATGTTTATCTGATCGTATGGCGCACCATTGTTTATCAGGTTCAATTTAATGTATATCTGATCGTATGGCGCACCATTGTTTATCAGGTTCAATTTAATGTTTATCTGATCGTATGGCGCACCATTGTTTATCAGGTTCAATTTAATGTTTATCTGATCGTATGGCGCACCATTGTTTATCAGGTTCAATTTAATGTTTATCTGATCGTATGGCGCACCATTGTTTATCAGGTTCAATTTAATGTTTATCTGATCGTATGGCGCACCATTGTTTATCAGGTTCAATTTAATGTTTATCTGATCGTATGGCGCACCATTGTTTATCAGGTTCAATTTAATGTTTATCTGATCGTATGGCGCACCATTGTTTATCAGGTTCAATTTAATGTTTATCTGATCGTATGGCGCACCCTTGTTTATCAGGTTCAATTTAATGTATATCTGATCGTATGGCGCACCCTTGTTTATCAGGTTCAATTTAATGTTTATCTGATCGTATGGCGCACCCTTGTTTATCAGGTTCAATTTAATGTATATCTGATCGTATGGCGCACCATTGTTTATCAGGTTCAATTTAATGTTTATCTGATCGTATGGCGCACCATTGTTTATCAGGTTCAATTTAATGTATATCTGATCGTATGGCGCACCCTTGTTTATCAGGTTCAATTTAATGTATATCTGATCGTATGGCGCACCATTGTTTATCAGGTTCAATTTAATGTTTATCTGATCGTATGGCGCACCATTGTTTATCAGGTTCAATTTAATGTTTATCTGATCGTATGGCGCACCATTGTTTATCAGGTTCAATTTAATGTATATCTGATCGTATGGCTCAGGTTCAATTTAATTCTTTAATAATATTAGATTGCATTCATTTTACAAACATTTCGTGTATCGTAAACTTTTATCTAAATGTGTAATTTGGTATAAAAACTAAGGGTCGTCGAGATACGAGCCCTCATTTGGCAAATGTAGTGCAAAAGGAAACACACGCCGCCGCTTTGGAACTAATTTTGTGAATCCCTTTCACAGATTATTTTACAGGCGACGAAATACTGACCATTATTTCATCCAAGTTTTTCTCTTTTTGTTATTAAATTTTATACTTAAAATACTTAAGTAGAAAATATTTAGTACATCTGAAAAGTAACTGTTTGTAGACGTGAGTGCAGGTTGTGTGAGACGTGAGTGCAGGTTGTGTGAGACGTGAGTGCAGGTTGTGTGAGACGACTGAATTGTATAACATACGTTTGAATTGTGTTATGTCAACCAATATTTAGTCACAATTTTGGATAGAGTTAAGTGGATCATCGATTCGATTTCTTCAGTTAAAAACGTAGTACTATTATAATAAGTCCGGCGACGAAACTATGATTATGATCAACATTTCATTGTTACCTTAGGAGAATTTGTTTTTCTCTGTGAAAACTGTTTTACAGATGGCAACAATCAGAGCGTTTATGTTAACAGATTTTTTATTTACTATCTACAAAACTGTCTACAAAGTACAAAATAAAATCAGTCTATACCTAATTTCAGTCCATATTTCACGAAATACCAAGAAAGCCTGTCAGTGAGGTACCTACTGTACTACTATTATAATCGTCTGTTGTAAATCATCGCTCCTTATCGGCCATAAATTGTAGCAAACCGGGGGCTAATAGCCGGCTCGCCGTGATCGTAGTATAGGGCCCACTCAGGAGTATACCCTAATGCTAACCTACGTCATTACTTACTATTATATCATAGGCCCGTAGGGTAGTTTAAAAACTCTTGGCAGAGTGCGCTTCTCGTATACAAACTTAGTAGTTTGAATTTTAAACAATAGATTAACATGCGGGTTATCAATTTTAAATGAAGAATATAATCCAGTTCTGAAAAATAAGCCAACAGAAATAAACTAATTTTTTTTTGTTGTTTTTAAATGGTGCTAAATGGCGCAGTAGTAAATCCCATGCCTCGGTAGGATTATTAATGAACTCATGTTTATTCATATTTACTTAGAAGTTAGCAGCTGACGTCACACCTTCAGCATTCAATTACAAAACGTAACAAGTCACTGAACTGTAAGCACCACAGTATTCGGGTAAAGAACATGCTACTTATGTTTGGTATATATTTTTAGTACTTCTATACCCCACTGTCTTTTAAGTAACCAGCAACGAGTTTCACAAATTCGGATAAAAAAAAGCAGAATTTTCCTTTCCGAATGAAAACGTACCTATTTATGAAACACTCCGCTGGTGGACACAGCGTCTAATGTAAAAATAACACTCCTCCAAAATGTATGAAGTGCATAATCCACATCCGAGCGCTGGCGGAATAATTTAATTCACCTGCGTCTTTGTGAAAAATACGGCATGTGTTGAACACCCACGCTGGTTGATAACAAGGATAAAATAATGAGTAGACAATTTGCAATTTTTAATACGCATGAATTTATATGTTTGTTCTATAACGTAATAATTTAAATAAGTGAGGATGAAAGTTTTGAGATAGACTATACCCTATTCATATTAAATTGGCGTAAGATAAATATTTTTATTGTATTTTCGAAAGTGGTCTATTACACTTGTGTTTTTCTTTCATTGCTGAGTTTTAAGATATGATCATGGCAAAGACCTACGCTACGTCCCTACTGCCTTCTGAAACAAGTTACAGAATTATTTTGAACGTTCTGTACAATTGTTCCCACACACTCACATATCTGTCTCTGTCGCTATCAAGGCACAAAAAGAAACAGCCGAAAGTCTCTTATAAATCCAGGCTTTTAATAACAACTGTTCTCATATTTCAGTTTTATGATGCAAGGTATTACTCCATGGGGTACGCACAGTTCATAAAAGGAACATAAAAGGGACCTCATAAAATAATCATTTTTATGTTGCACGGAGTGATTTAACATTCAGTCGCAATGCTGGCAAGTTTTTGTACCACAGTAGGTAGATTAATAAATGTGCAAGTGAAGAGATACTAGATAAGTGAAGTCAACAACACAACCGGATAAGTTGTTTCTTGAGATGTTTTTACAGGTAAATAAACAACAATTGCAAAGTTGTGAGTTTTTTTTTCATTATTTCCCGTGTTACGTCATATGTTCCCTGACGTAGTGCTATATTGTTCAGTGAGTATATTTGTTTTTTTTTTGTTTTATGTATATCATGAATCCTTCGTAAATTTGTGTATATGTGCTATCCAGTGTGGGTGCGCGGAGTACTTGTCGCGCCTGAAAACGAGCAACTGATGCTATTGTTTCCCAACATCTGCTCCGGAAATGCGTTTACACATGTACAGGGATACTGGATAACAAACATTAATAAATAAATGCTTTAGCATTATTGTAGTAGTTGGCTTAATGTACGTGTTGGCTTAAGCTGTTAGTACATAAGTAAATAAAATAAATAATAACGACATAATCTAATCAATTTGAATCCTAAAAGGGGACAAAAGCCTGTATCTAAGTAAATAAACACAAGATTCGCAATTTTATCTGTAAAGTAAAAAAACTGTTAAAACAACGATGACCAATAAATAAGTAATGTGAACTCATAAAATATTTCTTGAAAATATACTTCTTGTTATAAAAAGATATAGTTGTAATTTCTGAAACCAATATTCTACACATATTTCCCAATTAGCCATGTAGGCACATAAATCACCATGTGTGTGTTTCGTCTTTGAGTGTTTGTGTACGATGTACGCCCGCTTATGTATATCCAGAGACATTACTTACGCTTGACGGGTAGGGGGGTGTACACAGGGTTACTGCTAACTAACGCGTAACCTTTCAGGAGCGGCTTTACTGTGTATAAAGCTACTTTTGTTCACATCTTTTGAAAATTCCAAAAAAATAATGTTTTTTTTTCTCATTTGAAATATGTCAAATCATTTTTATTATAATATCAAATGCGTTAATAAATCCGCAGTTCTTAAACAGTTGATTTATTTCGTGAATTCTCATAAGTCGTAGAACTAAAATTATTGCTTTTGACGTAGATATTAAAGCCTTTTTAAAGAGTTATGCGTCAGTTACGAGTAACTCTGTATACATAAATATATATATTGTTACAAAACTATTTTACTATACCTAACTACTTATACCTAGGTGGCATGACCCAAATAAAACGAAGAGAGACACATTAAATTGTTGTTTTATTTATAATATAGGGTAATGCACAAGTAAGTTATACAAATTCAGGTAGATGGGAAATAGTTGTATACAATTGAAATGAATTAAATTAAATTAAGATACACCGGCTCGGAAGGATCCGGGTAACATATTACAGTATTTAACACATTAAGAAATAGATTTATAGAAATTATATTAATGGAAGAAAGTTAAGTTACCTCGGCTCGGAAGGATCCGGGATAACAGTTTACAGGTTTACAATTAAGTTACATATGGAACGGACTTAGGGATAACTCAACGAGGTGAACCTTGGAAATTAAGTTATGAAAATTGGTTGGTTTTTTACACTAGTGACTATGGTATGACCCAATCGCATATTAAATTAAACCGGAGGCTATAACTGAGGAATTGATTTACGGTACCGTGAGGGTGGAGCGTTACCACTTGGCCGATCACCACGTGGTGCAGGACTGAGCCGGCGCGGACCAAAGGCTGGCGGGTTGCGGCGCCAGCTCTCAGACACCGGCAGGCGATCGGCGGCAGCGGGGAATCGCGACGCAGTCGAGCACTCGGCTGGACCGGCGTCAGACAGTCGGGCTACCTTCTCGAGGTCAAGCCCCCGGGAACAACCCCAGTATTAATCTGGGGTTGTTCGTGGAATGTAGGAGCGCGTGCCAACAGGAACGCCGGGAAATGCCTGGGCAGCGTCCGCGAGGATGGTATTGCGGCTTCCTGGCCTGTCGTCTCGGCTTCCGCGCAGCAGGCTCCCTCCGCGTGGTGATTGGCACCGGCAGTCGTTCACTGCTACGAGGTATTGATTTAGGACGACCGCCGAACGGAGAAAGAGGCCCGGACCCCGGCTCCACGCTATTTATTCCGACATTTTTCGTTAGAAAAAACTCAATCTGCAGTTCCACGACGGCCACGTCGATCAGATAGGGAGGAGACTGATTTTCCCAAAATCGGTAAAATCGAGGGTCGTCATAGACTAAAGACTCTATCGATTTTTTAGGGATGAGATAAAAGAAGTAAGGCGGAGTTACCATACTAATATAAAAGCTAAAATGACCGCCAAATTCAAAAAGTAAATCCACCAAATATGAACGTTACAATACCCCCCAACGTGCAGACAGTTTCTTCCGGAAGGAAGAAACTGTACGCTGGACCCCAGCGTAGAAACATCTACAGGCTGGTGTGGGTATTGACACGGTCATATATCCAAAATCCATACGATAAGGAAAGGTGTCCCCTGACAAGAAATTATAAGAAACAAATAGTAAGCAAAGCGTAAGAAAACATTATATAAGAAAAAATTAATTAATAGTCATTATTTATAACAATATGTGTGCCGCCAGACAGCCGAAAGGCTGCTTCGGCAATAACTTAACACAAGTACTAGGCTGAGACTAGGTATAAACAGTTTCGAGCCTATTTCTAAGAAAAAAAATTGATCAAGGAAATAATCCCTTTCAATGAGGGAAGAGATGAAAATGAAAAAACGAGAGAAAACAAAAATCTTGGCATCACCAGCACCCCAAATGTGCTGGTGAAGTGTGACTGATGTCAGAGTGGCCTACGTGGGACAACTCTGCTTCAGGTCCTTCACATGCCATTCTCCTAATATTTTGCCAGACTGAAAATCTTGTAATTCATATACCAAGTCACTCACGCGTCGGGTTACGCGACACTTGGTATATTTAGGCGCGAGCTTGGCTGTGAAAAACTTGGCCGCGTCGCTGAGGGGATAGGTGCGTTTCCACACAGTGTCGCCCACCTGGAAGCACAATGAACGCCGGGACTTGTTGTAGTGAGGGATGTTTCTCGCGTGTGATTTCGCTAATGCCTGTGAAACTGCAGTGAATGTATCCGTGAGATGTGCCAGTTGTGAAGCATGTTCGTCTCTAGATCCTATGGAAGGAAGAGTATCGGTCTGTGACTGATTATACCATGATCCGTTACATACCGGTTCCCTTCCATGGACTAAGAAGAAAGGTGTAAAGCGAGAAGACTCGTTCACTGCGGAGTTCATTGCGAATTGAATCTTGCATAGAAAGGTATCCCACGATCGGTGATCCTGACCTACAAGAATCGACACAGCGGTTACAATAGTGCGGTTATATCGCTCTACAGTGTTGACCTGTGGACAGTAGCGTGGCGTAAAGTGCATTTGAGGAATGTTGTATTTCTGGATAAGGGCCTGGACTTCCCTTCCAGTGTTCACAGTAGCGTTATCCATGATCACTGTCCGGGGAACTCCGTGGACTAGAAAGACTCCTTCCTCCAATTTCGACGCTATGTTTTTCCCAGTTGCTCTCCGTAAGGGGAATAGGAGGCAGTATTTGGTAAAACAGCAGACTACTACCAATAAATATATGTGTCCTGACCTGGAACGAGGCAACGGCCCTACTATATCTACGCTGATCATCTCGAACGGTTTTGAACAATTTTTCTGGTTACCCATGAAGCCTGGAGTTTGTTTTTGTGGGATTTTATAAGCGGCGCAAGTCTCGCACGAATTTACGAACTTAGAAATGTCAGAGTACATGTTAGGCCAATAGTATCTCAAGGCTATCTTGCGATACGTTTTAAAAATCCCGAAGTGAGGCGAAGTGGTCCCCGCATGGTACTCCTTCAAGATGTCTTGCCGTCTCTCCATAGGAACTACTTCTTTCCAGTCAAAGTGGGGATCACGCTGACCCTTCGTTTTTGAATACCTCCACAGTGAAGAGCCCTGTAATATGAAGTTAGGGCACGACTGAGGGAAGCGAGAAACCTTTTCTACCAGCTTAATGTACCACGGGTCTGTTGGAGGCGGTGTCAACTCAGCAAGGGGTACTGCTCTGCTTAAAAAATCTGGGACGGTGTTGAGCGCCCCTTTCCTATGTTCTATTGTGAAGTCATAAGGAGACAATCTACAGCCCCAACGTGCTAATCGTCCGGTGGGGTTGGATAGGTTAAAGAACCATTTTAAACTGGAATGGTCGGTTATGACTTTAAACTTCTCACCTCCTTCTAGAAAAGGGCGGAAATATTCGACTCCGAATACTACTGCAAGGGCTTCCCTTTCGGTGGCCGAATAATTGCGTTCCGCTGAGTTCAGCGACCTGCTGGCATATGCAATGGGATGTTCATTACCGTCGTCGTCTTTTTGTGTCAAAGTTGCGGCGATTCCGTAATTCGATGCGTCACAATGTACAGCGAAGGGTTTGTCAAAGTTTGGACATACTAAAACCGGTGCGGAAATTAGAGCGGACTTCAAGTCGTTAAAAGCTTGGTCAGCCTCTTTCGACCATTTAAATGGAGGGGCTGTTTTCTTTGTGCTCGTTAAAGCATGTAAAGGGGCAGCTATGTTGCTGAAACCCTTGATGAATCGCCGATAATAGGAGGCAATACCTAAAAATCTTTTCACCTCTTTTTTTGAAGTTGGAACGGGGCATTCAACGATGGCTTGAGTCTTGGCTGGATCTGTGTGCAAACCCTGCTCGTTCACTATATAGCCGAGGTATCTAAGTTCCCTACGAAAAAACGACGACTTAGGCAGGTTAATGGTGAGGTTCGCTGACCGTAGCTTTTCCAGGACTCTATTTAATACTTCCAGGTGCCGTTTGAAGGTGTTGGTGGCAATGATTATATCGTCCAGATATACGAAGACTTCATTGCCGAACTCTGGGCCGAACAGGCGATCCATGAGACGCTGCTGGGTTGCTGGAGCGCCTTTCAGGCCAAAACACATGACCCGGAATTGAAACAGGCCTCGACCTGGAACTGTGAAAGCAGTTTTCTCTTTGTCCTGGAGAGGGATTTGCCAGAATGCTGATTTTAAATCTATCGAGCTCAAAAACTGAGAATCCCGAAGCTGGTTCAAGATGTGAGAGATGTAGGGTAAGGGGTAAGCGTCGCCCTTGCTAACTGCGTTGAGTTTGCGGCTATCTAAACAAAACCGAAGCTCTCCGCCTGCTTTTGGTGTGAGTAGAACTGGATTATTCCATTCGCTGCTGCTTTGTTCCACTACTCCCATCTCCAACATCTCGTCCAGCTGCCGGTTGAGCTCCTTCAGACGAGCTGGGGACATACAGTAATACCGTTGTTTGATGGGAGGATGGTCCCCCGTGTCGATGATGTGTGAAACCAACGATGTCTGTCCTAGACCCTTTTCTTCAAACGAAATTTCCTTAAATTTCCTGATAAAATTTTCTGCCAAAGTGCGTTGGTGAAGATCTAGGATATCCCAATGTTGGATGTGGGAAGCCGTCGAGACAGTTGAAACCTGCTGGACGTCTGTTGTTGCCGGAAAAAGTTCTGGTGCAATGTTAAAAGCTCGCCAGAAATTAACCCCTAAAATAATGGGTGTCGTAACGGCTGGAACAACATGAAAGGTTATAATTTTTTTTACGTCTTTATAAGTGACGAGAAGATAAATAATTCCCTCCACGGGCTCGATGGCTCCGTTTGCAGCCTTAACGAAGCGTGCATCCGTGTCTAAGCAGGGTTGCAGCGTGGCTCCCAAGTTCAAAAAAATGTCCTTTGTAGAGCCCCCTAGAACAGAAATATATGCGCCTGAATCTAGTAACCCAGAGTAGTTAGAGTCAAATATCTGGATCGTTAGGTGTGGTCTGTCATCTGGAATGTTCTCAAAATGAATAGAGTCTAACAGAAAATATTTTAGGTTCCTTCTGTTGACTGCATTCTTGGTAGACCGGAAGGAACCGATGCCTAGTTTTTTTGACGTTCCGTGTCGCGTTGAGACCTCCAAGGGCGACTGCTTTCTGCTGGTTGTCTTCTCCTGCAGTCGGGACAGTTACTGGAACGAACTCCTTTCCTACCACAAGAAAAGCAAACGATTTCCTTCGAAGTGCAGTTGCTCAAGCGGTGTGTAGAGACGCGACAACGAATGCAAAACTCTTTCTGGTTATGGGCTGCCGCTGTTACTGGAGTAACATCCACTACTTCAACACGTGACGGCTGCTTGGAGTAGCAAAGGTCTACTGCTAATGATTGTGCACTAGGCCTAGAAGGCTCCTTGAAAAGAGCCGCCCTGGATAAACAATGTTCAATTTGTTTACATTTGTGTTTTAATTGTTGGATCGTGGATATCTCTTCTAAAGCGAGAGCGTTGACAAAACCTGGCCGCAAATTATAACGGACGGTCTGGAGTTTTTCAGCTTCCGGAGCAGGGGTTGAAAGTCTGGAGTAATAGTTCAGCATCACTGAAATAAAGGATGATGCCGACTCTGTCTCCCCTTGCGTTCTTTGACTAATTTCTCTTAGTAATCTCTGGTCAAAGTCTATTGGTAGGAATTCTTCTAATAGAGCGGAACGGAGTGCCGACCAACAGCTGAGTTCCGCTTTGATTCCCCTATACCAAACTAGTGCCCGGTCTACAAATAATTCTGCCGCACCCTGGAACAAAACGTCTCCAGAAATCTGTCGGGTGATGCATAATTCGTCTAATCTTTCTAGGTAAACCTTAATACACGATACGCCATTATATTTGTGATTCAGTGTGGATAAAGATTTCAGCTCCTTTGAATTTGTTGCACCTGTGTGGGAAAGTTGGGACAAAGCCTGAGGTGGAGATAAAGACGCCTGCGGACTGGCTTCTGTTGTTTGAAAACTTGAGTGGAACGACGTATAAACGGCATCAACCCGCTGTAACAAAGCCGAAAGTTGTTCCTCTGTCTCTGCGTGTTGGTCAAGGAGCTGCTTGTCGTCGTCAACTACTACTCTGCTAAGCCTGTGGAACAAGTGATGGGCCAGGGCCCTTATTCTATTCACCCTTTTGAAGACCACTTTCCTTTGCTCGAAAAAATCGGTCAGCTCTCTCATGCCCTCTGTGACTGTCCTAATCTCAGACTCTGCGTCGCGATCCACCTCAATAACCTCGTCCGCCGGAATGTCATGAGCAAGCTGTCGGATTTGTGTTCTAAGAGCTGCCACGGTTGATTCTGGCTTGGCATCTCTTACCTCAACCTCGTAAATAAGTTCATGTTTTTGCAGTAGGTTATATGCGATTGGTCGCTCCATCTTGTAATGAAACAACAAGGTTGGTAAAAGTGGAAAGAGTGAGAGAAAAAAAAATTTGGTAAGTATGGTTGCACCGCGCTGAGTCAAAGTCCTTAGGCAAGTAGGTAATCCCAAAAAAATTGTGTTGAAGGGATAGAAAGAAAGAAAACTGAGACTCAAGAGCTAAATGTTAACTAACAATCTTAAAAAAAAAATTATTAATAATTTTCAAACCCGAACCAATATTTACATTCACTTCAAAATATAAAGGCGATAAAATAATTTAAAGTCTCAGTGTTATATTAAAATAAATTAATGACATAACTATAACAATTTTAAAGACCGGACCAATATTTAAAGTTCACCTCCAAATACCTGGGTAACAAAATAATTTTAAAATCTCAGTGTCTTACTAAAATAAATTAATGACGCAGTACAATATTTCAAAACCGAACCATCAATTATAATTCACATCAAAATAATAAAAGCGACAAAATAATTTAAAGTCCTAGTGTCATAATAAAAAAAAAAATTAATGACACAAGCTAAATACAACAATATTCAAAACCAAATTATCATTTGAAATTCACAACTAAATATATAGTCAACAAAATAATTCAAAGTCTCAGTGTCATACTAAAATCAATTAGTGACACAAGATAAATACAACAATATTCAAAACCTAATTATCATTTGAAATTCACAACTAAATATATATTCAACACAATAATTTAAAGTCTCAGTGTCCTACTAAAATCAATTAGTGACACAAGATAAACACAACAATATTTAAAACCTGACTGAAATAAATTAATGACCAGCTACAAGTTTCTCAAAATTGAAACCTCATTTAAAATTCACATCCAACTAAATAGGCAACAAAGTTATAAAGAATAATAATTAAAATAAATTCAGTGCCTTATCAAAACACCCAAATTTCAATAAGTTGAAAAGAACATTTTTAAAAACTTGAGCGGCTTGCGACTCAAAATACACAAGTTTTAATAATTTATTTAAGCCAGGATATCATTTGAAGTTCACATGTAAGCTTATTAACAAAAGAAAATTATAAAATTTTGAATATGTCTATAAAAGATTAAGGTCATATCAAGTCACCAGTTTTAATCCCCGTCAGCCGGTGATTAATGTAAAAAACCAGATTATTCGGGCGCCACTGTTACAAAACTATTTTACTATACCTAACTACTTATACCTAGGTGGCATGACCCAAATAAAACGAAGAGAGACACATTAAATTGTTGTTTTATTTATAATATAGGGTAATGCACAAGTAAGTTATACAAATTCAGGTAGATGGGAAATAGTTGTATACAATTGAAATGAATTAAATTAAATTAAGATACACCGGCTCGGAAGGATCCGGGTAACATATTACAGTATTTAACACATTAAGAAATAGATTTATAGAAATTATATTAATGGAAGAAAGTTAAGTTACCTCGGCTCGGAAGGATCCGGGATAACAGTTTACAGGTTTACAATTAAGTTACATATGGAACGGACTTAGGGATAACTCAACGAGGTGAACCTTGGAAATTAAGTTATGAAAATTGGTTGGTTTTTTACACTAGTGACTATGGTATGACCCAATCGCATATTAAATTAAACCGGAGGCTATAACTGAGGAATTGATTTACGGTACCGTGAGGGTGGAGCGTTACCACTTGGCCGATCACCACGTGGTGCAGGACTGAGCCGGCGCGGACCAAAGGCTGGCGGGTTGCGGCGCCAGCTCTCAGACACCGGCAGGCGATCGGCGGCAGCGGGGAATCGCGACGCAGTCGAGCACTCGGCTGGACCGGCGTCAGACAGTCGGGCTACCTTCTCGAGGTCAAGCCCCCGGGAACAACCCCAGTATTAATCTGGGGTTGTTCGTGGAATGTAGGAGCGCGTGCCAACAGGAACGCCGGGAAATGCCTGGGCAGCGTCCGCGAGGATGGTATTGCGGCTTCCTGGCCTGTCGTCTCGGCTTCCGCGCAGCAGGCTCCCTCCGCGTGGTGATTGGCACCGGCAGTCGTTCACTGCTACGAGGTATTGATTTAGGACGACCGCCGAACGGAGAAAGAGGCCCGGACCCCGGCTCCACGCTATTTATTCCGACATTTTTCGTTAGAAAAAACTCAATCTGCAGTTCCACGACGGCCACGTCGATCAGATAGGGAGGAGACTGATTTTCCCAAAATCGGTAAAATCGAGGGTCGTCATAGACTAAAGACTCTATCGATTTTTTAGGGATGAGATAAAAGAAGTAAGGCGGAGTTACCATACTAATATAAAAGCTAAAATGACCGCCAAATTCAAAAAGTAAATCCACCAAATATGAACGTTACAATATATATAATATAATATATATCCAACGTTATAGAAAAGTCTGCCCAAGGTTGGAGTTTGAAAGTGTATGGATGGAGTGACGCAAATGAATACCGACGCGAGCAGAGGGACCGTCGTCAGAACGAGTGCGATTGACGTCTGGGACTGTCAGCTTACTAACTATTCAATGTTACCATTTTATACTGACTGAAACGATAAAAATTACAGTAGGTACTCATATAATGTCTGTTGAATTGTTAGTCAGTCGATTTATAGATTAGTTATTGTCGTCGTCTTACGTTTCGTATACTTGTGATGTACCTATATTTAAGTAACATTTGTGTTTGGATTGTATGTAGGTTGAAGCAGAATATACATACACAGAGAAACTTATACCGCTGGAAGGACCAGATAGAGGAGGATCTGCAACAACTCCTTGCACCGAGTGGCAGGAGATGGCGCAGAACCGAGGAGTGGCGTCTCTTTGTGTCGGAGGCCAGGATCCACTTTGTGTCGCAGCGCCACATTAGTAAGTAAGTAAGAGAAACTTATTACCAAAGTGGGATCAAAAGAGGGGTGATGATGAAGATGATGATTTGCTTTGATTCTTTTCCTGTATTCGATATACTTATTATTACTTATTTAAATGGAATGTGGTAACACCCTTACCGCACCAGATGGCGGTGCGGTGGCGGTCCAAACATGCGTTCAATAAACTTTCAGACAGTGCGTGGCGGGCCTTTTGAACCTGCCACCACCTCATGACATATAAAGGTCTATATGTGTGCGAATGTGCGTTGTGCTATATATTTTTCCATTTTGTTAGAATATTCGAGAATGTCTCTACGTTACTCTAGCTTCGTTCCGGGATCTACCTCATAGAACGTGAGCAATCAGCAAATAAAAATGTCAGGTCCATTTAGACTCTTGACGCACTAAATCGTATTTTTTATAGTGATGGGATACATTTAATTATGATAATACGATATTTCCACATATGAGTTACAATTATTTACGTAATGTTAAAGTTTAAGGCAATTTAATGTGCCTAAGGAGAGCAACTAAAATGTGCCTACTTTAATAATACAATTCCACTATTATATAATGTTACAGTGTTACTTAATGTTTTGTAACTGTTTAAGAAAGATTTGCACCATCACCTTCACTATCATTTCCATTGTCTAAAAGTATTTTCCGTTTGCATTTAAGCTGCTTCATATCGACAAATACGCGACCGACACCGTAGCACGCACAACACTAAATGAAATGATAGCGCTTACGCACCCGTGCGGTGCGGCACAGTGCGGCAACAGATCGATACGGGTTCGGCGGCGCGGGTGTCAAAGTAAGCCCGCCGCCGCACTGAACGATTGCGTTTTAAGCTCAGTGCGGTGGTGGTCTAAAAAGGCCCGCCACAACTTTATGATATCATTTTACTACGTTTTTAACCACAAACAGAAAACTATATTCATCTCTGTCATACTCGTAAAGACGGCAAAGATAGATGTTCCGCACAGGCGAAACGTACATACATTTTTTCGTACGCACTACCAGTAAGCACCGCGGCGGGCCGATTATGGGTGATCCGCAGTGAACGTGTTAACACCCGCGTAAAACCACCAGTTCCCGTTAATTACTGGCAATTAATATTTTTATTTCTCCTCCGTCCTCGGTCGAGACACAAGGCAGTTCACGTCGCACAATTTGGTGAACATCAGAATAATCAGATATTTCTCATCTCAATTCAACCCGTACTTAATTCCAAGGACAGTTTTAAACAAGCCAAAGATTACCTTATTTTATGTATATCTACTATTTTTGTTGATTTTTACCGGTAGTTTTCTTATTCAAGAGAGTGATTTCTTTGCTTTTTGCTATTAAGTTGAACCTAATTAAGAAACGCCATCGTTATATGACGCAATTTGAG
This sequence comes from Macaria liturata, assembly GCA_964023185.1. NCBI lineage: Eukaryota > Metazoa > Arthropoda > Insecta > Lepidoptera > Geometridae > Macaria > Macaria liturata. Next base: position 270,467 of record OZ026822.1, read on the forward strand.
TCACAAAATGCCTGCGCTTACAAATATTTGGCAACTAAATAAACTTGTCTGATAGTAGTGATCTCAAATGTTCAAAATGTTCAGTGATAATAATATTCGAGACTGGAGTAGGCAGTTAAGTCTGATTTGATTCATATTTAATTCGCGTCTTGTAATTCATGGCTTTAGTTAGGTTTAGTTACTTACAGTTAAGTTTTACATAATTGGTAAATGAATTGTCTAACTAATCAAGTTTCTACTTGGAGTAATCTGTTTCAAGTAGAAGCAAACTGTGAAATCCATGTTTTATTCATATTGTTAACTAGGGAGCGGAATTGCTTCAAGTGGGACTGATTTTAATGCTGTTTCTGTAACGTCGTGTGGAAACTTACTTTGATGTACTACTATACTACGTTATTGACAAATAGTTTTCTCAATGAGAAATATAATAAAAATTGTCTAAATAGTTTTGGTTTCGTCACAAAGATCAAATTGTATTATAAGTAGTTACCGTAAGGTATGATTAAATTTAGTTGTAATAACCGGTTAGCACTTACGTCAATAATTATGTCGAAAATTAGCTCGACAAGTTTCGGAAAACTGATGATGGAAACCTTAGTTTTCCGATACTTGTCGAGCTAATTTTCGACATAATTATTGACGTAAGTGCTAGCCGGTTATTGCAACTAAAAAGAACAAATTTATTGATTTTATCATTCTTTTATATGGAATGTATTTATACCTGTTCAGCAACATACATTCATCAAATTCAAACCTAATCAATAAAAAACATTCCAAAAACGTTGACCAAAATAAGTTTAACCTTTACTCGAGAAAAAACCAAGTGAAATAAAATTAAAAGCCAACGGTCTCGCAGACCTAATCTTCGCTCACTAAATAAGTTATTTCTATGTTCCAAAAAAGAGGTAATCCAGGTAAAACAGGCCAATCCTTCCCAGCGCTGAATCTATCAGATCGGGAATATTGCATAAACAATGTGTTTTAAGCAGCTATGGAGCCTGCTTGAATTATGCACGAGAGCCCCAACCTCTCCAGTTTCTCGCTACTTAGCATATTTCATGGGGCGAGTTAGTTTGTAAGAAGACTCGCCTTTTTCAAGTAACTGAGGTTTTCTCTTCTTAGAAGTTTGACGAAGTGTAGTGTTTTTAAATCGTTTGTTTAGTAATATTTATTAACAAAACAATAATTCAACTTTAACGAGGTAAAGGTTCCCGTGAGACTACAGCCCGTTTGGTGTACTTGTAAGTAAGCACACTAAGTAATTTAACAACCAAGTGACTAAAATTATATCAAAACAGTAGCCACGTAAGTATATACATCTGGATAGATTTATAACTTTCAGTAATGAATAGATTTTTTCCTTGAGAGATAAAAATACTCGTACACGTAAAAGAGCAAAATCTAATCCATATGTTAGGTTGGGGCCTACATGTGTTAGGTTGGGACCTACATATGTTAGGTTGGGGCCTACATACATATGCAGGTAGGTACTCGCAGTATAGAAACACCCATCTAAGTTGCTCCCGCAAGCTGAAACTATAAATAACCTTCGACTAATGTTTTGATTTAATTTTCCCGAAATTCGAGAACTATCCGAAAATGTTTGGCTTCCTAAACTAGAAGTATCTATTCGATGTTAATTTGCGAGATTGAGTTTATACATAGTTTGAGTGTTGTCTAAACCCTAGAGTAGAGGTAAAGCCAATCAAACGAAACTTGATAGGTATTATGAGAATAATGTAAGTAATCGATCGACAAATATGTACAAATATATATTTTTTAAACGGAATTGTTTTGTTTGATGATGGTCAGTGATTGGTCAAAGATGGAGCGAGTAAGAACCATCTATAAAGTAAACCAACATTTGATTTGTCGTCAGTCGATACGTCTCTGGCCTAGGATTCTCAATATAAACTTAATATAACCTCTTTCGTGGTATCTGAGGTATGAAATCCAGGTTTACTGTTGCATTTTCATGCAAAACGTAAATTTCAACATCGTAGTAAAGATACTGTTACTTAAATAATATATAATACTTAATTGGTTGAAACTACAAGTTTTGGACGGTTCTTGTAAGTCTAATGGTTCAAGTTTAACTCATGGATATGTACATCTACATATATGGTAACATAGAAATGTGACTATTGCGTCTAACATAACACATACATGTTACTTTTCAATCCAAACAATATTTGATTAAATTTTTACTAGTATAAAATCAATGACGGCAGTAGGTCAGTCTGTAACTGAAGCCGAGTCATCAGTGAAGCACATTACTTGTGCACACAGCCACAGAATAAATACTAGTATCAGAGACGTAGAATACCTAGCAGTTACTGCTGATGGCTTTGTTATACTTCTACTCACTACTTTGTCGATTTTTAGAACCAACTTACATTGAAATCATAACTAATGTAGTAGAAATATGTGATAGTGGCTTGCAAATGGACAAAACTGGATACGTAATTACTTTTCTAGGGCTAACTCGAATAACTCTTTGACCGAAGATGTTAATATATAATACGGATAATATACATCTTCACCTATCAGCACAAAGTCACTTTCTTTGATCCTGATAAAAATGCAATATCCTGCATGGGACACAGTCCGTTGCTAATAACGTAGGTTCATATTTGCGCCGCATGATGTCGCCACTACTTTCCCATTACATTGTGATTGGAGTAGGTACTACGGCGAGGGACGGCGGGGATGCAACGCAAAATGAATGCATTCCCACCCCAGAGAGAAAAATGTAGGCGAGTCAAGTTTCTTCGATTAATAACTGCTTATAGGCTTTACTGGCAGCGCCTTGAGGTAATACACATGCAAGTTTCAGATGGCAGCTGAATAAAGTATTCAGTATTCCGTTTCAGTATTAGTACTAGAGTACGTACAGTACTAGTACTTTCAGTTTCAGTACTATACTGGCAAGTTCTACTTATGCCTACTACAAAACAGCAGATGTCGCTTCAGGTGATCTAGGTGGGCTACTCAAAAGCAAAATACAGTAAAAATAATGTATGATACTTTTATCTCTTTCTTTCTTACATGAAACATACAATATTTAAAAAAATATACTAGTGGACACCCGCGGCTTTGCTCGCACTATTTGGAGATAGTAAAAAGTAGCATAATGACACTTCTAAGATCTCATACTACCTAAATACCAAAAATTATGAAGATTAGTTGAGCCGTTTTTTCGTTATGGGCGTTTAAATAAACAGATAAACTGTTGAAACGTGTTCTGTTATGGATTAAAAGTATACCCAAATATATATTTTTTTTCTAATAATCTTCTATGTTCAGATTTTTACCCCTTTTCGCTAAAAAGTATCACTAGCTTATTTTAAACTCGCTGTATCTCAGACAAAAAGTAATTGAAAAGAAAGTCATGTTATATTTATATCTCACCTTATTCTCGATGTTTTCTGATATTGCTAGAAATTGATCCTCTTTGGCTGAGCTGAGATAAAGTTTCAAATATTATCTGAAAATAAACCAATCTTGGTAGAATGAGAATTTGACGCCAGACTGAGGTGACAATATGTATAGGACGATACAAAGAAAGATGGAAAGCTTGTTTTAAGAATATTATTGATCCGTTGAACGTCTGTCGCTAATTTATAAATAGCACAATGTTGTGACATATTTACATTTTAAACAAACTTTGTGTACTTTGGCTAAGTAAATGTTATTTTTAGTAAAATAAAAATAAAATGTTTATATATTGAGTTTTAAAATAAAAAACTGGGAGTGCTTTAATAATTAGTCAATATTTTGTCGTAAAATATTTTAAATGTTACCTTTTTACCGTCTGTAAATATTGCAATTTCGTACACAGAGCAGCCATAAGTGTATTTCATATTGAAAAAGAAACACCTATCCTACATTTTTGAAGCCTCGATCTGTCCACATGGATTCAGTCTGGAAATCTTGTTAATAGTGTAGATGTGACTAGAATCTAGTAAATAGAGAATACTCGACTCGCCGCGATTGGATGGCTGCGGTCGTAATACTAGCGGATTGAAAAATAAATAGGTAAAATCTGGTACATAACGGTGTTTCACGAGGATTTTTCTTTCCGTGGAAGTGGTGAATTTAATCTTATTATATTACCTTTCAGTAACTTTAATTTTCTCAAGAACGTGATTTTTTGTGACAAAAATACAATAAACAGACAGGCGATATAATTGTACGTACGATTTACAACCACCTATGGATTCCTTTAGATCTAAATGCGTTCTTAGTACGTCGTCTTAATGATATTTTTGACACAAGACAGAAGTAAATGCTCATACACCTACCTTCACAGAAAATTTTGAACGGCTTGTGCAAGATATTATTACTATACTAACATAAAATGCACATTCACTCATTATGAACACGAGTAGGTATGTCATAAGTTCCTGTATTCCAGCCTATGACAGTCCCGCCACTCAAAGTTCTACCCGAGGTCAGCGGAGGTAGCTGCGAGTCTGCACGCGCCGCAACTTAGGACAGTTTACTCTGTGTTTGACCCAGCGCCATCTACACACCCAATCACGAACTAACCACCAACTCTGGAAGATAACAAACGTATATTCTGTATGTTTACGTATATGTTGGAAAGTTTGACAGTTGTTGTATGGTTACTGATTTATATTAATTTTTTAGCACTATAGGTTGTAGAATGTGGGAACCACATTGAATTATTCAGAAAAAGTAACCTTTGTGATAATAAAGAGATTTGCCTGTCAGTTTAGTAGTCTCAACTGCCAGTTTTTTTGTATTCATTGTACATAGGTATGGTAAAAATACATTTTTTAAGTTCAAATTTCTAAGCTTCAATGAGTCTTTTATACGACTAAAGCTGTAATAAAAATACCTGGTAATACCAATTTCACTCTTCGAAGAATTTGAGAACAGTTAAAAGTTCAACAGAACCACAGAAAATTGTTCAGCAAAATGGCAAAGGAATAACTAGAAATTGAATTGGAGCCAAGGAAATGAATAATGCATTCCGATCCATAATCGAGTTTGTGAGATAACTTCTGTTTAATAAGTAGGGATTTTTTACAATACCCGCTTAATTACTGAAAGGAAAAGTTGAAGGAAATCTCAATTTTATGGAGGAGAGAGTACAGAGGGTTGACAGTAACTCATATAGGTATATTTCATTGATACAGCGGAATAAGCTGAAAAGGTTTTGTCTATTTCACTCATTGTATAAGTAAGGAGGCATATACAGGGTTACTGGTAACTAACGCATAACCTTTTAAGGGTGGCTTTAGTAGATATCTATACCAACAACTTTTGTTCTACAACTTTTGGAAATTCATGAAAAAAAATCAGCTGTTCCATACAAAAGTATGAAAGATTTTCGTCAAAATGTATGGAATAGCTGATTATTTTTTCACGAATTTCCAAAAGTTGTAGAACAAAAGTTGTTGGTATAGATGTACTAAAGCCACCCTTAAAAGGTTATGTGTTAGTTACCAGTAACCCTGTATAGTTAAGCCATTGGAGGTAGCATGGAAGTAAAAGATGCGATTATTTTTAAAACCCAACCGCATCAGAAGGTCCATGGTGGAGCCTATGAATAATAAACATTTTCATGGATAAGGCTATCTGATTCTTGCGTAGTACCTATATATTTGTTATAATTACAATTTTAATAAATTAAAATATTTGTGAATCTAATTATAACAACGTGAGTAACTAGCTTTTAAAACTATTGTTCTGCTAACGTCCCTTACTGTTTTCCCAACATACTGCGTTTAATTTTAAATTGAATTGTGAGATGAAAGCGTGGAGATGTAAATTGATAATATTGAGGAATGAGGCTGAGGTGCTCAAACCAGGTTTTATGAAGCTTATGAAATGACAGCCACTTCCTCCGGACCAACTTGAAATTGATGAAATTTTGTGGAATAATTTTGTAATGGCTCTTTGATGAAATATTGCGTCATTTATTTGTAAAAAAATGATGAATAAGGCTTTGATTTTTTATTTTATTTCAGAACGATAAAGTTTCGTTAATACTACTAAAGAAACTTTACCTGTAAATATATCGTTTAATGAATACATAAAAAACAGATCACTCTCATAACGTTTTACTTGTTCTTTACTTGGTGTGAAGTAAAGAACTTTATTCTCAAAAAGTTTTAGAATAAAGCTTGTAAATACAAAGTAAATTTGAATCGTTTAGTAGTCTATTAATACCCAGTTCAAACACTATACTCCGACTCCTTGTACTAAACATGGCTATTCCAATTTAATACCCAGATTTAGCGCCCAGACTCAACCAAGGACCTGATTCGAGTAAAGCAGCTATCTGACTTCAAGAACACATATTGCGTAGTGTTAATTCTAACTGAATTTAAATTTGAATTCGTATGCTTGGGATTTGAGATACGTCTACGCATCAACCAACGTTGAGACAGCGGTCGATCAAAAAGTTGTTAAATGTGATTTTAAAATGTGATAAATTGTAGATTTCGGTTGTTCATAGTAATTCAGTATTTGTTAAACAATATCAATTCCTTTAGGTTGAAATGTGACATCGTTACACAACTGTTGTCAGAGTTAACCAACCTCTTTCCAACGTATTCATCAAGTAGCTGAGCACATTGTGTGTATTCTAGTACTAAAACTGAATATGTACCTGAGGTAACTCTTCAGAGTAACATTTTTAGCAGCACTATAAACACTTACCAAAGTTTAACGACTGTTATGTTAAGATAAATAGCCAGGTCTTCGGAAGCACTTAAAATAATATATAATAATAAATTGTTTATTGTGCATAAAATACAGTGTTGTACACGTTTGAGTAATAAATACTTACATCAATTACATGGGTGTCATACGTTGGTAAGGTTTACTGAGTCTTGTACAAGGTACCTCAAGGGTCCTGAATTGCAAGACTGCAGTACCTCCCGCCGCAGCAGGCTTCTTTGCCTATATTTACACTGACTTTACGTTTTAAAACATAATTATACTGTCCTAACCATAAATAACAAGATTACAAAAATATGTATTGCTATTTGCTAATTGTAAACTAACTGTTGGTCAGTGATACCAGCATTGAGGTAACTAATCCGTAGAATGTACATGGATTATCTGATTTACTGACCGTCAGTGTACATTTTAAAAACTAAGCAAGTTTTCAGCCTAGCTAGATACTAGCATATTTAATGCGGCTGAGAACACGGTACTATGTGGTGTGTGTGTGTGTTAAAAGTTGTGATCTGATTGTGGGTGAGTAGGTATTGTGTGTAGTTCATATGTTTGCCTTGACGAGTGTTTGATGATTGTGTGTGTGTGTGCATTTAGTTTCATTAACCGATTCCTTTGTTCCTGTAGTTGAGCTATGTAAGCTGGGCGTATGTAATAAATTGGTATATAAATAAGTAGATGGAGTATATTTAGGTACGCAAACTTATATTCAACTTTGTTAAGAAAACAACATAATACAGTATATAAGACATTGTCAAAAAAGGAAAAAAAAATAGCTCCTGTATAGGCCAGGGAACTGATAAATGTCATAAGTGTTTTATAACTTTCGAATATCGACCGTCGTCTCTTCATTCCGATACCCTTTTTACTTCTCTACATTTTTATCGCTCTAAATAAAATTGATTACATTTAACAAGCAAAAAACTCCATCATATTTGTATTTCTCGTCATCTTCTACCATATTTTCTTTTTAGCTGATCATAAAATAAAATAAAAATATCAAATATTGGGACCAGTTAAAGTTCGTTAAGTCCTAATGCTTTGTGTGATTAACTAGACGTAAATGAGATAGATGCTTCACATGGACAAAGGCTTGTGAGCCAAACATCTATAGAGCTTGGATTTGGGTATCTTTAAAGCAGACTGCAATAATATGGCTAAGCTTAGCTTTGAACTAGTTTAGATTTATGCGTAAAATAGATTAAATTTGTAATTCATCCCGTGCGATAAATAAAACGAATGGACGTAATTAGATTACAAGATAACTAAGTGGCAGTGAACTCATTTTCAAAGTAATCAAAAGTTTGGTTAACTTAAGTTTTTAACAAAATTAAAATATAGTACATTTTTGCGTGAAAAGTATATCACAGGATTAAATTGAATGCCCCGAACGTAATATTTGTACGAAGTTAAGTTAAAAATTTAAGTTAAGCAAGTGAACCACAGAAACAAAGCTAGTCCGTTGTAAAATATTAATGATAAAACATTACAGCTTACTCATCAGAAGGCTGTTTTAGAGATAATAAGGCCCTTTAGGGGTAATAAGGCCTCCGCCCGGGGAAATAATATTCCCGACCCGCTGGGAAATCCTCTCTAATCGCATTGCTTGGGCCTTGCTGGGAACACTTCCCACTACAAGATATGTTTGCTTACAGATTGTTATACAATTTTCAGCAATCAGTATTCATTCATACAGTAAAACAGGAATATACAGGTATATACAGGAGTTTAAGACTTACATCAAGCAATACGAGATGGTATTCCATTGACCGCGTCCGATGAATGGGCTTGTGTTGCGGGAATTCTATTGCTTTCAACTTTTCTGTTTTTGATAGGGGCGGGTTGGATTTGGATCTTTGTAGTTAAAAAAGTGGACGTGTAAAAGTTATAAAGTGCTGTTATTTTATTTAACTATTTTTCCAACAAAAAATAATTTAATAAAATTACAAAAAAGTTTTTCATAATAGTTTATCAACTTTTTTTATGGTTCTTCATTCCATTTCTTTAAAAACTTAACATACAGCCAAATAAAAAGCCTAAAGCTATCTTCCAGAGGAGCAGAGCTTTAAGGCGATTATTAAATAGCTACTTTATAATTAACTTATTGTATAGAGCACGTTCTATTCGTTAACCGGATTTTGTTTATAATTGTTACAGGTTTACAGTCAAATTGAACTTGAAAAGAAAGGTTATATAGTTAGTTAAAATCACTTTTGTTACTTACTTTTATTCATTTTTATGAACGTGGTTTGATTTAGATATTTTTTAAATTCACTGTAGTGAGATATTATATTATGATCAGTACTTTACTAACTTTGAAAACTTGAGTTAAAATTTCTTACAATAAATTAGATTGCTACGAAGTAAACAAGAATCAATGTGAAAATCTTTTAAAATTCAGGGGGTATGTGATAAGCAAAACAAAATTCAATAAATATATAAAAAAAATATAGTTACCTCATTCAACCAGACCAAATGATTACAGGCTTAATTATGTGATCAGATATAATATTTATTGATCTGATTAATTATAACAACTTGGCTATATACAATTTGGCTATACCTAACTTAGAATATCACCACATTCCAATTTAGGCTCTGAATTAACATGATTACATTTTATCCCGGATTATTGTGTTACATGGCCACCGCGGTATTACCAGTTTAAAATACTAACACGAATAAATTCAAATTGCTTCACACAAATACTAAATAGTATATACATTATACATACTTGGCCTACAATTGAATGTCTAATGGTATGTTATTGATATTAAATTTCAGGAATTATGAAATGGTATTCGTTTAGTAAATTATTCATGGTAAATACAGCGCTCACCTTTAACGGGAATTAACTAGGTTGTTGTAGTAAACAATAGTATTTAGGAATACGGATAACTACGAACTAGAAAATACGATGTTGGTACTATTGTTTCGTGATCATTATCCGGTGTGGTTGATGCTCTTTTCATCAAGCAAGAAGTTTACAAATTAATACAGCGTTTATATAAGTTTGAGTAAGAACGATTTCGCTATCGAGACTTTTCAAACTATCCATGGATCTCTAACATGGTATTTATTTATAACGAGTGTTTCACTGAGATTTCACTCCATGGAATACTAATTAGTATCAGTATTACTGTCGTTAAATCCGGTTCCTTCAGGCGCCTTGAAAACTCTCGACGCTAAAGTTGACCACACAACTTGCATGGACTCGTAATAGTAAGCAAACGAACAACGGGAGCACACAATTTCAAAACGTTATCATATCTACAGTTGGAAGTGGGCAGTTATTGTCGATGACGAGTCAACCTCGTTGAATGATTGAAAGCGGCTAATTCCCCGTTTGCTGCCCGCCGCCCACCCTGCTGCCCACCGCCCTGCTTCCCGCGCCGCCCTGCTGCCCGCCCGCTCCAGCACGCACGAGCTGAATGTTTCATGAGACAAACCAACTAAGTGACGGAAGCACGCAGTTACCTCATCATCATCATAATCATTGATTGATTCGAGCGGTGATGTATTATTACAAAGTTGAAAGGTTGTGAATGAGTGTAAGCGTTTGTTACACTTTGATGGTTAGGAATGCTGCTACTGCTTTAACGCTCGGCCGATTTGTTTTTTTTAACTCTACGTAATTTCACTTCATGAATACTTTCAATAGGAATATATGTAATGCACTCGATGCAGATTACTTGATTATATTTTTATGGAATGCTATTTAATTACTATTTCAAAAATACTACTCGTACCTTTAAATGTTTAATGCTTTAATTTTTAAATGTTTAATGTTTTAAATGCTTACGTTCCAAAATCATACCTGCGCTAATTTTTATTTAAATCACCTCCAAAAAACGTTCCACAAAAAGCCTGGCATACAAGTGAGGGTTGTTTTCGTTTATTTCCACCATTTTTCAGCGTATTCCAGTCCCCGGCGAGTCGGAGTGAAAAAACGTATCCGCCACATAGGGAATAAGTAATAAAGGGTAAATAACCACCGAATTACGCACGAATAAACCTGCACGAACACATCGTACGTACATGATGATTCTGGTTTATAACCCGAGCTTTAAAAGAGAGGTGTTGTAAGTTAGACATGTTAATGACTATCTGTTGATCTGCTTGTTAAGATTTCTATCTGAAACATGGTTGCTCACAAACGAACAAAGTGATTAAATTTACTCTTTTACAGGTGTAACTCTGATAGAACGTACGAGTTTCTCTTCACATAAAAAAATATGATTAGTAAAAACTTCAATAAAAAAATTAAGATCATAATCTAATAAGTTAAGTCCGCATAGCTCAAAAAAGCTCAACTTAGGTACTGTTCCCGCGATGCTTGAAATATTTTTAGGTTTGTAATCCGTTACTCAGTAATGAGGCTTATGTCCCGCGGCCGGTGGGGGCGGGGGGGAGCGGGGTGTATGTGTAATTATATAAGCAGCTTTACTGGCTGGCTTTGATGGCAAAAAGTTTGAGCACTTTGAAGGAAACTTGGTAGGTCTTCAACACAGATTTGTGGTCTTTCAGCAGTTTGCAGCAAATACATAATTTCTACTTAAACTTGAGCTGAAATTGACTTTTAAATCATTACTATACCGATATTACCTTATTGCCTTCTTGATCTGTATACATCATTACCATCTCATACCAATTCGTTGGGAAAGGTTCTCATAGGTAGTAATAGTATTTTCACGAATTCCATGGCGGATTCTTAGAAAATATTTAAATAATGTCTTTGACAGATACATACATATATGTAGATACAATTCACTTGGCCAAAGTTCAAAGGAACAATACCAGTGTTATTTGAGTTTTTATTACACGGAATAGGCTTACATTTGACTACAGCCTGCCTGACGTTAAGTACCACTGTAGTCTAACCAGTTAAATATTGAGGAAACAGGGCTTACAAATGGCCAAATCATTTTGATAGACTTGGTTATACCTATTTGGGATAGGCACATCCTATACCAAAAACCTCTATCACTAGTGGATGGTGCAACGTGGAACCAAAGGCAAGAGACTTATAGCTTACATACATATAAAGACTTGATCATACATAATACTACATGTATCAAACAACAGAGACCCACCACCACCAGTGATGGTGGAGCATGGGGTCAAGGCGATGCGTCCCATCGCCCGAGCTGGTCGATACGCTAATGGAATTAAACAGGGACTGCTGCTATACCCGCTTGTGGCTCCATCTATACGCTGTCTTGTTGTTTAATAACGGTGGCAAATTTATTGATAACTGAGATTGGCGTGGTTGCTCGCTAGAGGCGCTAATGTAGCAGGCGGTCAAACAACTTCATAAGCATTAAACATTCTAAAATTCAAGAAACTTCTCAACATGTTTTCAGAAGAAAAACTTGTATCAAAGTAGTGTCTTATATCAAAGTCCGACAAGATTTTACTAGAAGTACTTTATTTGAAGACTAGTAAAATATAACGTTTTTAATAAATATTCACAAGTAACATATCTTACTTTTCGAGTCTTAAAGTACAAAATATATTTATATGTAAATACATTCACCTTCTCTACTCAACTCCCAAGTACAGTCCGTCCAGGTAAGTGTGGTGACCTGGTGACGTAGTCTCTACTCAACTCCCAAGTACAGTCCGTCCAGGTAAGTGTGGTGACCTGGTGACGTAGCGGTGATTCACGTGAAGTGGTATTGATCCGGGGTCAGTATCAGACGATGAACTATGATATGATGCTCACAAGGTAATATCACGGGACCAGCGTCGCGACGTTAACAAGTATGAAGGGCTTAACAGAAACATTATTTATGTAACTTTTTTTAAACCAAATTATCATAACTCATATAATTATTTTAAACAAAAGCAAAAACCGACTTCAACTCTACTGTCACGTTAGTGAACAAATCTAAGCCTATAAAAAAAACTACAATATAAATTCATTTGCTAAACAAATCTAAGCCTATCAGAGAAAACCGCATCAAAATCGGGCTGATAATTCAGAAGATATAGTGTATACAGCAGCGCCCCCTGGTGAGTTGTCATCGTAATACATAGTTTAAAAGATGCACCCATTAAACCTCAACACATTACAGAAAACTGTATCAAAATCCGACAAGTAGTTTTGGAAATATGGGTAAAATTGGTTTGCATAAACTTCATCAATTTGTTGGTTTATTAGTTTTTTCTCAAAAAGTACTGAACCGAATGAAAAACAATTTTTATGGAACCATCTCGAAAACTATCCTCATCGAATAAAAAAAGAATTTTTAAAATCGGTTGTTAAACAACTGAGTAATCGCGTAACATCCCCACAAAAAAAAACTTTCAGTAGACTTGATAAGTAACTTCCTTTTTTTGGAAGTCAGTTAAAAATAACAAAATAGTAGCCATATGGATACCTCCAGATTAATATATTTACACTCTAGACACTGTCACTGCGACTGCACTGAACAGTATTACAAGAAAAATTGACGCTTCTAAGCCTAATTATATCGTTTTTATCAGAAATTCAATGCTTCTACATTACTGCTCAAAACGTATTATCTACTGAAATGATACCAAGATTTTGTTATCAAAATATTAGCTGTAAAAATAAAAAAATGCTTCCTAGATGAACTTCAATAGTACATTGTTACCCTAGGGGTGAAAGTAACTTATTTAGTCCCGAGACGGGGTTTGGATATATATTCTTTAATCAATACTTAACTTTAAGTTATTTCAATTTGACATCGTGGCTGTATAGAAAGTTGGAACATGGTTCAATAGATATGTGAAAAAGAACTAGTTTTTTTCTATAATTTGAGCTGTCAGTTGAAAGCGTTTCTCCCTAGAGATGAAAAGTATTACTTTCAACCCGCTCCTCAGGCAACTTCAGACCTACTAAAAAAAAGTAAAAAAAATAAATTAAAGTAAGTAGAAAGTAGGTCAGAAGTTGCCTGAGGAGCGGGTTGATTTAGATTTAGTCCCTCGAACTATTGGCGCCCTCACTTCGTTCTGGGCCCCAAACCCCGTCTCGGGACTAAATAAGTTACTTTCACCCCTAGGGTAACAATATACTATAAAATTCAATGCTGTTTTTCTCTAAAACCTTTTGACATAACATTTGCGTCTTGTTCAGAGTAAACAAGTTTATCTTTAGACTGTGCGCCGTCATGCCACAGTTTACTGCATAGTTCCTAAGGGGAGCAAGTTTCAGGATGATGAGTGTGTAGCATGATAACCTTTTTATTTATAGGAAGAGATCGATTTTAGCTATAAAAGCATTATATTGGCAAATGTAACGGACTCCTTTATATTTTTCATAAAAATGTACATATGTCTACAATAAATTTTATAAATACAGATAACGCTGGAATCACGTAACCTAGGTATTACGTTTATAGAAGTACAGCTTGAATTTCGCTTTTATTGGCAATTATATACCTTCGCCAGGTCTTTTTACAATCAACCGTCCAAACAACTTTCTCCATTTGCTTCCTAAAACCTTATAACACCACAATATAAATTAGCCAAATGAATAAAACTAAGCAGCGTCATTAACCAACCGCCGTGAAATATCACCCGCGGATTAAACGCAATCTTTTCATCGGCAAATTGGCGGAAATACAACAACAATGGCCGCTTCCGCCGAGGTTTGCTCGGATGTGTAGCAGATTATATTGTGGAAGCAAAAGGCCAACCGTTTGAAAAAAAACTTTATTATATAGTTATTATTATGTAGTTAATTAGTTAAATAGTTATGTACCATACACGTACACGTGGTAAACTTGCAAGCACTATTGTGCTTTGTGATTGTTGTTTTTTAAAGCTTAACAGCTTAACTTCCCTTTAACTACAGCCCACATTTAAGCTCCACTATAGTCTAAGTTGTACCACGCTTGCCAATAGTCAAATTTGAAAAAACAAAACAAATAAAACTTTTTACTTTGAATTTGAAGACTCTAGATTATAATCAGGAAAACATTAGGTTACAGAAAACTCTGTTAGGAAATTTCAAAGTCGTGCTGACCTAACTATAAGGGTAGAAAGTACTTGGTGCTTAGTTTTTTTACTATACTTGGTACCACAAACCTCACCTAAGGTACCTATACCCCTGTTCTTCCATACTCCGCAGCGGGGTGTCGTGCGTGGCCGGCGTTACTGGCGGCAAATTGGCCCGGACAGTGACGCGGGTAGCGGACGCCGGTATTTTTACTCAGCCGGCCTGGGGTCCACTCCGGGCTCATTACGAGGATGATTTACACACTGAGAAGGTATATTGAAGTCGGATATTTAGGATTGCTGCAAAGTAACGCAATATATTAAGACCGGTTTAAGGACATCAAAGTCAGCAACATTTGTTTTTCTACATCTACGTGGCGATAATCATGGAACAAGGATTTTATTTATACTTCACTACGAGCGTACATAAATAACCTCGGCGTACAATCGGCCCACCGGAAGCACAGAATGAATAATAATACTTTCCCCTCGATAGGGAATAAAAGCTCTACTTTAACACGATTTGTGGGAAAACCTTTAATGATTAGATTGAAAACATCCTTGTTTTGCTCGAACCCACGATATTCTTCAAGTCAGCGCGCGATATCGTAGCGAAAATAAATAACAACGGGCAAGTATCAGTCAAGCGTAAGTGTATCCGTAAATAAAACATGTAAATAATTTATTATTTATTTTTATCCTGTTTTTAAAATCAAGAATCTGCTTATTTTATTCAATAATATACAATATTTTGTAGGTTATTGTATTTGCACAGTGTTTTATAGTTAGAAATTAACTTCGTTTGTCTTACTTAGCAGAGTTAACTTACTGATGTCACTACAACTATTCTTACTTAGCAGAGTTAACTTACTGATGTCACTACAACTATTCTTACTTAGCAGAGTTAACTTACTGATGTCACTACAATTATTCTTACTTAGCAGAGTTAACTTACTGATGTCACTACAATTTTTCTTACTTAGCAGAGTTAACTTACTGATATCACTACAATTCTTCTTACTTAGCAGAGTTAACTTACTAATGTCACTACAATTATTCTTACTTAGCAGAGTTAACTTACTGATGTCACTACAATTATTCTTACTTAGCAGAGTTAACTTACTGATGTCACTACAACTATTCTTACTTAGCAGAGTTAACTTACTGATGTCACTACAATTATTCTTACTTAGCAGAGTTAACTTACTGATATCACTACAATTATTCTTACTTAGCAGAGTTAACTTACTAATGTCACTACAATTATTCTTACTTAGCAGAGTTAACTTACTGATGTCACTACAATTATTCTTGTCTCAATTAAAAACATCATTTATTTATTTTATAATGGCACACAAAACAGAATGTGTTCTTAAATGAACTGAATATATATTTAAAGCTGGTTTTGATCTAGTACAAATTCCAAAATATGTGTACACAGCTTGATCTAAATGTGATTAATAATTACAAAAATATGAGTTAGAGAGAGAATACAGTATTAGTGACATATAAACAATAATGATACTAAATTTATACATATTAAATTTTATCTAATATTTGAAACCATACGTACAAAATGTGCCAAAGAACAAACTTCAAGCATCCTTTATTTTAATTTGGTCAAATATTAAACACATTAGCTACACGAACCACTAAGCAGATAAAACACTTTACGGGCAATGTTGTGTTTTTCTTGCCCAAATTTGCCCAAATTTAATAGGGTACAAAATGTTTGAAACATTTGACCCCAAAGTTTGAAATGTACTACGATATGGGTATTTTACACAGACGTGGGAAATACTTGGACAGATAAAAAAGGATAAAAAAATTGTAAAAGTTTGTGGCTCAGCTACTATTTTTCGACAAACTATCTACGTACATTATACAAGAATATCCAATATTTCAAAATAAACTACTCATTACAAATTTCGTAGGTAATTTAACAAAATGAAACAAACTGGGTCCTTCAATAGACATGTCTAATGACAATAATCATATTTTACAATATTTTCATACTGATGGTGCAATGTGGAATAGAATAGAATAGAATATATCTTTAATGTACACCATAAAACATAGAAATAACAAAACAGGAAATAAGCTTAAATATATTAAAGTGATGCACATTGGGCAGCCTTATCGCCTATCCTTTGTTGTGGAGTGGTATTTTATCGCTACCTCCAGCTTATGAAGTTATTTACAAGTTGAATATTTGCCGGATTATTTTTGTCGGAGAATCATATTTTTATTGGTAATAATACATTTCTTCCAAGATAAGCGACTCAGTACAATACCTCCATGGTGATGTACTCGGTACCTAGGAAAGTAGACAAAGGGTCGACAGAAGGGCCTGCCTGTGACGTTTGTAATTCAAATTGAACAGGTGACGACCTACCCACTACCCATCAAGTATATAGCTACTCATGGTAGCTATATACTTGCTTACCTACCTACTTTAATAATAGGTATATATTGCTGCATAAATGATAATGATGATGAAACAAGAATGATGCCCTCTGGCAGTGGATTAGGGCACAATGATGAAACAAGAATGATGCCCTCTGGCAGTGGATTAGGGCACAATGATGAAACAAGAATGATGCCCTCTGGCAGTGGATTAGGGCACAATGATGAAACAAGAATGATGCCCTCTGGCAGTGGATTAGGGCACAATGATGAAACAAGAATGATGCCCTCTGGCAGTGGATTAGGGCACAATGATGAAACAAGAATGATGCCCTCTGGCAGTGGATTAGGGCACAACTTTCGTATTTTTCAATGCTTTTATTATTTAGTAGTAGTCAAGTAGCATTTATAATGTTTTCCTTCTTATTATTTACTAAAGGCAACTGCTATTTAAAACACTAGAAACTTTGGTCTAACTTTTGTAATAGAACAGTGGAAATCAATAATTATGGTTGTTGATTGAATATCTAAACAAACAAATTGTGATGCATAAAACTAGGGCTTTAACATAATATTACTTTGTATTTGTACCTCATGCATAATGTATATGCAATCGATACTGTTGTATCCAATCATTATAAAAACACTTTTGAACCGCCAACACAAAAGACGAGTTTTTTGAAAAAATGTAACATCTTAAATTAGAACGTTGAAGAGATTCCTTTGTAACCTGACTATCATTAAAAACTCCGGTAGCAGGAGCCAGCTTCTTCTTAATTAATTATGTTGCGAGGCGAACAAAATAATTAATTACAACGTTGAAAAATAACATAGTACATATTCTTTTTTTTTTTAACTTGAACGGGTTTGCTCTTGACCATAGTTTAACTGATAGCAAGCAAAGGCTATGGCCTAAGATGGAGCGTGCTTACCCGATATAACCGATTCACTCTCGCTTTGAAGACCAATTGTCACAAATAATATATACACACACTACACTCACACAATACACAAAATTAGGCTAAGATTTTTCTTTTTAAATATTTCTCTTTTTATTTCTTAATTTCAATTTTGATTAGCTTTGTTTCTGTAAGATGAGTTAAAAAAAAATCCCTGAAGGAATCAGCTGCTACAACACGAGAGACCGCTTTCTCTCAGCGTAGCAGCTGCTCGACATATCGTTTGTTTACTAAAATGCCCTCTTTTAAATTACATTATTAATAAGTGTTAATATTATAAGAATTTGTGTGTCCAATAAACATTTTTATTATTATTATTATTGACTATAATATAATGTAGCTATTGTTTTTAAAATTTTACATACATTATGTTTTGGACAAGCGGTAACTTATAATAATCTTAGTAAGTGCATGCGCACTATCAACATTGATTGATAATGGGGCATGCCTGACTTGGCATTATTTATTTAATTTATGATTTTCAAATTATTCTAAGAAGATGGTTTACATCGTGTAATAGTTTTAAACTTTTATGTCACATTTCACTAAAATGCTTCGTTCACAAATATTTTCTTATTTACTTACTTAAAATACATGGCGTGACTTTGCCCGCACCGTTTTTCCATACTCTTTACCAAAAGTTGTATTTTTTTGTCGTTTACTTACGGCGTGAAAGAGGAACAAATGTGAACAAACCACAGAAATATTATATCTTATGTATGATTTGAACATTATAACACTGTCTATATCTCTACATATCTATATCAATTCAATCTCCTTGTCAAATATTCCATTCACTGAATCGTTTCAAATATTCGTGGCATACAACATACATTGTTTGTGTTCGTGTATGACTATGTATGTGTTCGTGTATGACTATGTATGTGTTCGTGTATGACTATGTATGTGTTCGTGTATGACTATGTATGTGTTCGTGTATGACTATGTATGTGTTCGTGTATGACTATGTATGGGCTGTGTGCTCATTAAGAAGTAATTACGGAACCCGTATGACCCGGCCTTAATGTCTATCCAAACGCAACTGATATTTTACTACTTTAGATTGGGCCCATGTTCTATCCTAAATAATAGGATCGGTTTCCTGGGAAAGTATGTTGGCTGTATCTATAAAAGACGTAACATGTAAATAAATGTTCATTGAGTATTTAAGTAAACCAATTTTGTTAAATATTAATAATTTTTGAGGTCGGAAATAGAAACATATCACTTAAACATATTATTTATAGATATATTTTTTTAATTTCAAAATTAATTATTTTTAATAGAAGATTTTTTTAACTTTTGTGAAATTGTATTATATGTTTCACCAGCAATACACAAAAGACACATTTAACTAAATAAGTACGTAAATTGAGAAACTAAAAGCTTCTCAAACTCTTCACTACTGAGATTAAATATATGTACATCTAAAAATACCACAACTTACAGACAAACATCCTACGAAGACTACACACTACTCGTATGTATGAGTAGGTATATCAGTTTGAAATAAAGCACAGCCTGTAAGTAAGTCCCTCAGATGTGCGGCTCCCGCGGCGACTGAGCCTCCTAACTGAGTCAGGGCAGATCCCCGCGAGTCATCACATTATATCAGTGGAGCTCGGAATGAGAGAGACGTTCACTTTCATGTAGTTATGTGCGAGAGACTAGATACCGCGTAGATTATTTAAATTAGTCAGGGGTCTTAAAATCTAGAGTAAATAGGTTTCTTCGAGGCAAGCGTGCTACATGATAGACTACAGTGGTGCTTAACATCAGGCAAGCTGTAGTCACACGTGAGCCTATTTCGTGATGAAAAATAAAAAAAAAGATACGCGTGGTTACCAGGAGAGCTGGAACTGAGGCTTGTAAAACCTATTTTACATTTAATAATTCATTTGCAAAATGGATAATATTTAGAGTTATTTAACATGCACATTGCTTGCAGTATGTTTAGGCGCACCCTAGTAAATTAAAGCGTCGCAAATAAATGCTTGTGACTAGACCTACATATTCAGGTTATGCTCCAAACAAAATAGGACTTTGTCAACGGTTTGTAAATACGTTACATATACTATGTTAATTGCAATAAAAATAAATTCAAAATTCGTGTTTGACACAATCCGTCTCTCTCTGATTTTATACAACACCATCAATAATGGAACTATGATAGAAAAAACTACAATTTCCCATGTATATGATTAATTAACTTAGGGTTGTACAATTATAGGTATGCATAAGAGTTGTGAGTACAAAGCTGGGGCGGTTCTCTTGTCATTTATCAAGCACCTACATACTCATATTGATAACATGCTGTTACTACCTATGTAGTCCCACTATAAGAGTTGTTAGTACAAAGCTGGGGCGGTTCTCTTGTCATTTATCAAGCACCTACATACTCATATTGATAACATGCTGTTACTACCTATGTAGTCCCACTATAAGAGTTGTTAGTACAAAGCTGGGGCGGTTCTCTTGTCATTTATCAAGCACCTACATACTCATATTGATAACATGCTGTTACTACCTATGTAGTCCCACTATAAGAGTTGTTAGTACAAAGCTGGGGCGGTTCTCTTGTCATTTATCAAGCACCTACATACTCATATTGATAACATGCTGTTACTACCTATGTAGTCCCACTATAAGAGTTGTGAGTACAAAGCTGGGGCGGTTCTCTTGTCATTTATCAAGCACCTACATACTCATATTGATAACATGCTGTTACTACCTATGTAGTCCCACTATAAGAGTTGTTAGTACAAAGCTGGGGCGGTTCTCTTGTCATTTATCAAGCACCTACATACTCATATTGATAACATGCTGTTACTACCTATGTAGTCCCACTATAAGAGTTGTTAGTACAAAGCTGGGGCGGTTCTCTTGTCATTTATCAAGCACCTACATACTCATATTGATAACATGCTGTTACTACCTATGTAGTCCCACTATAAGAGTTGTTAGTACAAAGCTGGGGCGGTTCTCTTGTCATTTATCAAGCACCTACATACTCATATTGATAACATGCTGTTACTACCTATGTAGTCCCACTATAAGAGTTGTTAGTACAAAGCTGGGGCGGTTCTCTTGTCATTTATCAAGCACCTACATACTCATATTGATAACATGCTGTTACTACCTATGTAGTCCCACTATAAGAGTTGTTAGTACAAAGCTGGGGCGGTTCTCTTGTCATTTATCAAGCACCTACATACTCATATTGATAACATGCTGTTACTACCTATGTAGTCCCACTATAAGAGTTGTTAGTACAAAGCTGGGGCGGTTCTCTTGTCATTTATCAAGCACCTACATACTCATATTGATAACATGCTGTTACTACCTATGTAGTCCCACTATAAGAGTTGTTAGTACAAAGCTGGGGCGGTTCTCTTGTCATTTATCAAGCACCTACATACTCATATTGATAACATGCTGTTACTACCTATGTAGTCCCACTATATACGTGTATTTGTGTAGTAAATGTATATAATGTGCGATTCCAATGTTCAAACACTGTAAATGGTTTGATCGAATCGGTAATGGATCTCCCGAGGGATAAATTAAACCTAACTCGATCTAAATGGGCCAACTTGAGGACATCTCTAGTTCCAGATAACTTTAGGTTTTAGGTACTATATTGCAGACCTTAGAATAATAGCTGTAATAAACTTTAGTAAGTACTTAGATAGATGATAAGTACCTACATACATACGCACAGGTTGGTCTTATTTTTACCAATTTGAACCAATCGATAAATTGTTTTGCTGTTTTTATCCAAAAATCTTAAGAGTATTATTACATTTGGACTTAAGTGTGTTTCACACTAAGGTTTTATTAAACACGATTGTCATTGTTGTTGTGTTTGTCACTGTGTTTATTAAACAAGATTGTCGCTGTTACAGCACACTACTTGCATAGTTAGTAAGCAATAATCTAAAGACAAAATAGCGCAATTTTAAACTTTATTTATTAGGATATTTTTATGATTCACATATAACATAGCAAACATATCATATTTTAGTAGTAAGAAGTAGCATGTTTTATTTTCCCCCTTGTTTTGCTGTATTATTATTGTAAGGTTTTATAGTACTGAACCACTACTATCTATTTGACAGGTATACCTACATCCTGCTTTGACCCCTCACTGCCATTTGATACACCACATTCACAACAGACAGCAGACCCCGGTATAATGCTGTGGGTACACCTTGACCTATATCCTTTGTCAAACTATCGGCGACTCACTGTGTACTCGGCGCTTCAGGTATTCGTTTGATACCAATGAACGAGTCAAACGGTAAAGGGATAAGTTAAACTAGAACGGGAATAAACAAACCTTATATTTCATTGTTTTATTTTAACTGGTTTAAAAACACTAGGGCGATCTTCCATTCAATTGTGTACTTGGTTTAGTGGATTTCCGCAAAGTAGCGCCTGATTCAATATCTTATATAGCATGCTAACAATTAGGAATAAATTAAAACTATTGAAACCGGTTATAGAAATAACATTTAGCTTCCAAATATTTTCAAAACAAAAAGATAGATACGGGTTGATAGGTACAAGCATACCGTCCTATCTTCCTAACCTCCCCACATCTCAGAGCTCTCAGCTCCAATACACGAGTGTAACATCAGATAGATACGGGTTTATAGGTACAAGCATACCGCCCTATCTTCCTAACCTCCCCA
This sequence comes from Macaria liturata, assembly GCA_964023185.1. Classification (NCBI taxonomy): domain Eukaryota; kingdom Metazoa; phylum Arthropoda; class Insecta; order Lepidoptera; family Geometridae; genus Macaria; species Macaria liturata. The sequence continues at coordinate 293,205 of OZ026822.1, forward strand.
CATCTCAGAGCTCTCAGCTCCAATACACGAGTGTAACATCAGATAGATACGGGTTTATAGGTACAAGCATACCGCCCTATCTTCCTAACCTCCCCACATCTCAGAGCTCTCAGCTCCAATACACGAGTGTAACATCGAGCTTTCAAAGGAAATTGAACGCATTATCGTTTTACTCCATCTTTCACCAACTTTCAGCCAAAAGGAAGTGTTATCTTCTTATCTTACATTTCTTGTACAAGAATTGTCACACCTGCGGGGTATCTACGAAATGTGTTCCTAATTTAAATAATATCCTCGATTCTTAATTACAATTGTTCCTAATACAAAAGTGTAACAGTAGCTCATATTCTAACAGAGGCTGAGAGCTGCTTCAATGTATTCGAAGTAAATAGTCAAAGCTAAGGAATTACTTTGATTAATATAAGTATTAGATCCATTTTTCTAACATTTTATTCAGTTTTTAGTCTAATTAGAAATTGGGAATTTTTTGGAGTAGGTACTTTGAATATGAAATACCTGTGCTAGGACAATTTTCCTGCGTAACCCCACTGCCTGAAGAAACAATTTCGCGCCATTTTCAAACTTCGAACCGGATTACGAGGTGTCAAAGTTTTTGACATTGACAAGCGACAGCGGCGGGCGCCAAATTTTCTAAATGTTTTCTGAGTGTGGCGTGGACAGGCTGTAAATATTCAGCCGCGACGCACAAATGCAATGATTTATTTTGTTTATTACATTTTCAACGCTTATTATAAAATTATAGATTAATTTTTAAATCCTATGTAGCTTATTTTGTGATGTTAAATTTAAACACACGATACAATGAAAACAAAGATAGCCCATTGACGCCATTCTGTGATTTAATCTGATTAAAAAAAATATGGATACAATAAATCTTCAGAGCAATGCAGTGCAGTGGAGCTCGAACCAGAGCCTGTGCTCGTAATGTTCGCACTTTACTGTCAGTTCTGCACTGAACACACTGAACTGAACTGCAGATTGTAGCTCGGAAAGCAAGTAAACAGACCTACGAATGGATGACTTTCTTTAAAAGGTCAACTTGGATTTCAATGAAGTTTCCTTAAATCTTGAAAATATGTAGACTTTGTAATAATTTCAGTGTTTCAGTAAAGAAATTAATTTAGCCTTCTTAATTTTAATTAAATTTAATCATTGATACCGTTGCAATGCTTTAACGTAATTCATTTAATGATTATCAGAATGAGCCTTTAAAGCTGTTGAAACTGAGTTGGGAATACAACGTGGCTTTGTATTGAACAATATCCTCGCTAGCTTTAAAAAATAAAGGTGTACAATAAGTACTTTCTATTTAAATAAAAATCACCAGCCATATTAACTTTCTAAAATCAACATTTGCAATATAACAAATACTTGAATGTATGTGTAATGTGTATTGTGTGGCCACTCCAAACATAGTAAATCTATTCGTCTGGCGCTGGCTCGCACATTACCAACACAAAACACTAACAGACAAATTGCCAGAAAAATCGATATCGTGACTTGTACCACTGAACCACAGTTCAACAGAAAACAAGTAAACTAGTCCAAGCCAAAATCAATCCTAATTTTTCTTTAATAAGGAATGTTTTGGCCTGATTGTTATTCTCTTGTAGTCTAGATGTCCTTTGGGAAAGATAAACATAAAGCCACTGTAAAAATTTACCTTGTATTCGTTACGATGGAGTGTCAAATAAAATAAGTCATGTACTATTTAAACGGTCCCGTCTACAAATCATAATTTAAAATTAGACTTTAGTAATTCCATCTGTAATTGTGACAATGGTTATGTGTATGTCTATAATTATAAGTTCAATATACAGTTGATTATATTTTATTCCAAAATAATACCAATTTCATAGATTACATGGCTCAGAATCTAATAAACTGAAAATTACTATAGTAATCCTAGCACGAACTATACACGAGATACATACATATATGTTAAACGAGATATTATTGTTACTTCTAGCAAATTTCTTCCTCTTTCACGATATTTTGTGCGAGTAAGAAGTTTCCACCACATTTAATTTGGGGGAACCCAAAAAAGAAAAGTGTTGAAATTTATGATCTGTGAAATTGGAGGGAAACTGTTCGAATGTTTTTATAGAGCTTTCAAAACTGCCCCTACTTGTGCTGGGACAGGAATTGTTTTCATTTTTATTCTCTGAAACGGCTACCTTTATTTTTTATGGCGTTTATAGCGCGCCAATAACGGAATATTGCCAGTTAATGGCCAAAGTTTGATACAAATTGATGTCTCGTAAAATCAATTCTGAATATTTTCTGTGTTAACTGCCTAAAATCAGATATTGTTCATAAAAAATAAAGACGTTAGGTACGATTTGATCACATACTTCACTTAGTCATATTTGTATGTCCGTTCTGGTGCCTTTACAAGAGCCAACTTCAACTGTCTTAGCTATTGACAAGTAGCTAAACGTGAGTCAGTTGTTAATTTTTTTAAGGCAAAGCACAGATAGATTTGCAATTAACTAAAGCTTTTTCTTAGGTAATCACAAATTCTGTATAAATAAACGAAAGCACTTATTTAGCCTAAATAAACCTTAGGAGCGGAATTGCAAACATACTCGAAAAACACTTATAAAATGTGGACCAAAACCAGAAGAAATTAGAGAGAAGTAGAGTATTTCGCTTTACCCACGAACTAGGGCTTGCCTCGAGTTACAAGCTGTAGCGGTTTGTCGGTTTCTACGGAAATATTTTAGTTAATCAGTCAGTCTATTACGAATAAATTATTATGAACTGTTTTCAAAAATACACAACAATTTTTAATACCACTGTTTTAAAATTAAGAAATCATGTGTATTAACTAACTGCATACTAAACTAAACCTAAATTTTACTGTACCCACCTACCTACTGTTGAGGCACCTAGATATTTGTGTCTTATATTTAACTCCTGCGAATCTTGCCGCTGGCATAGCTTTTATCACCAGCATCACCAATTTAATTTTATATTTTTTTTTTGTACATCTATTTGTTAAACATTTAGACACTTAAAAGAAGCTTTACTTTACGTACTTTACCTACTTTGTATAATCGCTTTATCTCCCACTACTAACCACGCCCCATGCCCAGTTTGTGCGGAAGTTTTTCAATTATCCCCGCATTTAAGATATTTCGGAGTCCGAGGTGGAGTTCAACTCCGAGACTTAGCGAGTACTTCTCATTGTACTCAAGTTTGAGAACTTGGCTAGGCGCTTGAATTGTTGAGTGAAAGAAAAGAAATAGATTTGTCACTTGTGACTTGATACATCATTGTTATTTCACATATTTATGTGGCCAGTTTACATATGTGCTTGCTTTTGCAATCCACCTGGTTTTGCAGAATACAGGTAATACATAATTTCATGATTTAGTTATTGAAAGAAGTATGCAATAGTTATGTATGTATAAATAATGTGCACGGCATTGTGCCGCCAGCAAGAGCTCATGATAGTAATATCATGACTTCTTGCTATGAGATAAAACTGTTATAACTCATGTTTTATCGAACGACGGCAATAGAGATGCATAAGAAATACATAGTTTTTTTACAAATTACTTGTCTTGATTTTATTTTAAGACATAAGATTACCTAAATAAAGGTGTTTGTTCTCAGTCTCTATAGATTAATATTTTAAAAGCCCTCTATAAATAGCACACTGGTATGTCTCGCCCCGAGGTCCATAGGTTCAAGATGATGGGAGGCAATCGGCTGGAAGATGTTCATTTACTGATACAACTCCATCCAACTCTGCAGGGATGTGGTGGGATCTGAACAGGTGGGAAGTGAGACTCAAACCTCTCAGATCTCCTGAGAAAATTAAGGAACAGTTACACAAAAAACATTTCAAAAAAATTCAAAAAATTCAAAATTTATTTATTCAGAATAAGTGTAACAATAATTCTTAATTACTACCTAACATACTGGGTGAGGGCACACCCGTGCTATGTTACCAGTAGTATGTTTTTTTTTTTTTTTTTAATATTAGCAATATTTACTTCTATGTTGTTTGAAACGATACCGTAGTCGAAGGTGTAATGTCTCTGCGAGCAACTAATCCTTGTCGTTAAATACTTAGGACATATTTACATTTTGAGTGTGACCATGATACAAAAAATTAAAAGAATGCATAGCAAAGCCTCCCCCTACCTATCCAAGCAAGTAGAGCGGTGGGTTGAGTGAGCTCGGAGTGATTGGGCCCCGATGTCCTTTGATGTAAAATCAAATGGACGACCAAATTCCATCCTGACCCGTTTGCAACCTGACCTGTTTGTATTGCTACTAGCTAGAGCTAAGCATTTTGAAATTTAGCGCTATTATGTTAATATTCATGATTTACGTAGCTTTTACACATCAATGTATGGTAGGAGAGCCATCGTATTATCTTGAGCTGTATAAACATACAAGAATAAAAAATATACCCTGTTTTTCCCACCGAACTACAATATAGCGATCTTCAAAGCGAGAGTGAACTGGTTCCTATTGAGTAATCACGATCCATCTTACGACTATAATTTCTGCGTACCACCAAACGAATTATGATCCAGTGCAAGTCTTTTTAGATTAAAAGAAACATACTCATTTATATTCCACATGTACGTGTACGTTTACTTATAGGCTTGTTCCATTATCCAAACCACGGGCTACGATAGTTTACAAACAGCGTTCGAGGCAAAACGAAAGAATCCAAATGAAATGGACTACGAAATGTTGCTTTGGAGAATGGTTTGGGAAATTTTGGAGGTCAATTTATATTGGAACTAGATTGAATTGTAATTTGGGACTGATGTTGAATGAAGGGATCAGATTGCTTGTTTATAATGTCCATTCATTCATATGAGACTTTGAAATTCGTCTTTTCAGACGAGAGTCTTCTAACGAATTTATTTTGCGGGAGAGTCGGGGGAAAATTTATCTCTGTAATAAATAATTAAACATCTAGAAAGTTGCAGGCAAGCGTAAACCTGTCTAGCATAAATGATTAAGTCGTTTCAGTATGAGGGAAGGACAAGCACACATTTTTTTTATTAAATAAACTTATTCAACTGTAAATATCTGCACATATAAACAGTGTAGGAATCGATATCTCAATCCAATCCAATACCCACATATATATAATACAAAACCTTCCCAATAATTGGAATCAATCAGTAGCCATTCGTTCGAGCGCTTCCAGCAGGTCGCGGATAGAAATTAGCTGTAACAGGTGTATTAAGGAAAATTACTGAAACAAGCAATGCCTAAGTAATGGCGGATATTAACCTATTTACAATATTACCCGACTGGACTGTTTGAGGCATTTCACACTGTACTGTGCTGCTGTCATTTATGTCACACGATTATACAAATATGTGTACTTGAATAAGTATAATACAAGATTGTGAAAAGAGTTTGAAGAATAATGAAGATGATATTCATATAATAATCCGAAACATAGTTATTAATTTTTTTTAATTGCCTTGCTTTGCTTTATTTATAAAATTGCAATTCGAATCGCATTTAAATGACAGCTCATGGTGATAAAACGTTGATAGCCATGACACCTACTTGTGTTTCCATAAAATATATTAGGACATTCCTATATGTATAATAATTGAGAAGTCATCTATTCGGGAGATGTTGTTAACTATTCAACCGCCAATCAGTAGTCTGCAATCACTAGCGCAAACATAACGGTTAGTAGGCAATGCTCTTAATGAATTTATAGCTTGCTATAGGCTATAATAGCAAGCTATAAACTCTTAAGTGGCTGTGGTTAAACATAAACCTATCATTTGTTAGCGAATTAATGAACTTAAATATTTGAAAAAATCGTTTTAAACTATCTTAAGAGGCATATAATTCTTAAAATGTACTACTTTACAACTTTAACTTTACCACTTCAGCCGCAAATCATACCATAAAACAACCACGTGAACATGAAAGTAAAGTACCTACATACACGATATCTAATTAGCAAATGCTATGATTTTTGAAAATGATAAAGGCGGGCATTTGTTCGTCTCGAGTTTTGAAACTCTAAATGAACCCGACAATACAGGGTTACTAAAAAGTGTGACTACAGTAAGTACGTCAAAACAAACAAACCACGTTTTTGTTCAACTACTTTTGGACATTTGTGAAAAATAATATAAATTTGACTCCTCATACTAGTACATATAGTCAGGGGACGATGAGCTTTTTGTATAGAAAATGTGAATATATTAAACCCATTGTTTAATTTCAATAATTTCTTCTTTAGTTGCCAGTAAGTAACCTAGTATTGTCGAAACCCTCCATGGCTATCCATCACGCCGCCACAATCCAATCCGAAGCAATGATCCAAGTTGAAGCGCTACCAACAACTTGAAACTTGACATATAAAGGCGAAACTTAGGCAGTATCGTAGGTCATGTATATTTACAACACTATCTTCTATATGGAGTATTATATTTTCGTAGAATTGCGTAGGCGTATTTCCGGTGCTGCCGTTGGTATGAGATTTAACTAGGGACCTATTTAAATATTGTTATCCCTAGGGCTAGTATTATTTTTAAGTATATTTTGTTGTGTTAGTTTATTTTGCATTCATTTTTAGATAAAATGTTATTTTAGATTAAAAGTAATTTAATTAATTATAATTATTTTGGTTTACAATTAATCAACGGTTTTATTAGTAATTAGTGGATGCCCGCAACTTCGTCTAGATTGCGTTTTATTAGTAATTAGTGGATGCCCGCAACTTCGTCTAGATTGCGTTTTTTTCACTCCCGCCGGGACTCAATACTTGTACTATTGCCACGCTACACACTGCAGCGATCCTTCGCTTACTAGTGATGTAAAAGTAGCACTAACGGATCAACAAACTATGTACTCGTACGATTAATACACAAACAATAAATTATAATGATAACCACACAGTATTTCGGAACCTGTCTACATATTCCAAGTAGTCATCTCATTTATTGTTATACTTCTATCTACCTTCAATAACGCCGGAAGTGTCGATGATATTCCAAGTAGTCATCTCATTTACTGTTATACTTCTATCTACCTTCAATAACGCCGGAAGTGTCGATGATATTCCAAGTAGTCATCTCATTTACTGTTATACTTCTATCTACCTTCAATAACGCCGGAAGTGTCGATGATATTCCAAGTAGTCATCTCATTTACTGTTATACTTCTATCTACCTTCAATAACGCCGGAAGTGTCGATGATATTCCAAGTAGTCATCTCATTTACTGTTATACTTCTATCTACCTTCAATAACGCCGGAAGTGTCGATGATATTCCAAGTAGTCATCTCATTTACTGTTATACTTCTATCTACCTTCAATAACGCCGGAAGTGTCGATGATATTCCAAGTTTCTGTGTCAACTCTGTGCGTAGATTTGCGCCTCTTCTTGTGAAGTTCCCAGCAGCCCCCGCGAGAGGTTGATTGCTTTTGTTTTCGTTGCAAATGGATCATAACCCGCTCTCGCATACTGGGCTAGTGCTAATTTATTTGATAGGAAGGAAATGATAAAAACTTGCAAATTGCAGTAATTAGTTCTTTTAAGAAGTGCGTCAGTTTGGTTTCTTTCAAAATTCTAAAGGTATGTTTGACAACCAATTATATAACGGTAAAACACATTAGCTATAAGTAAATGTGCTTAACATATATGTTTAGTAAAACGTTTTCCTAGCCTTCACGTAGACACAACGTAGCTTCGAAATGTATTCTCGTGGAGTCACAAAGATCCCAAAGAACACTGTAGACGACATTAAGCTTGAAATAACATAAACAAAGACAATGTGGGAAGTTTTACATCTTACATCGTTAACGTCACTAGAAATCATATGAATGAGTGAATTAAAAGACAAATATCAGTAACATTACTTTGCCACGCATCTGTCTACATATATAATATAATATTATATATCTACACAACCTAACAATTATATCGGTTATAAGAATTGATTTGGCTTGAACACTTGAACAGTCCATTACGTCTAATGTGCACATAAATAATAAATAAATAAATATTTCAGGACATATCACACAGCGCCATCTAGCCTCATACTAAGCTTACGCTTGTATCATGGGTACTACAAATTTTAATATGCATAATTACTTGTGTTATGCGGGAATCGAACCCGCACCCCTAGATTAGAAGGCACAGCCACTACCAACTAAGCTAACAGAGCAGTCAAATATGCATGTACATATAATTGTGTATACTGCCTCAGAATACAGAAGTATATATTGCTCAGTATAACGTATTGCCGGACTATGTTAACCAGAGTGATGTAACTCTTATGTACTCCTATATCTATACTACAACAAATAAAAACTTCGGAACACATACACTTCAAGTCGAGGTCATGCCTACATTAAACCTAACAATTGATTTAAATATAACTTCAAATAGAGTTTAAGTTGACACCGTTCAATTGCATACATAGTTTCCATAGTCCACATACAAATGTCAAACATAAATCTATACATACATATACCTATATAATAAAGATAAAGGGCGAAAGTCTGTGCATAAAAGATATTCAGAAAAAAAAATAGAATTAAATTTTACCTATAATAGAACATATTCCAACAGTTTTAGAACTTTGGCTATTTATCTATTTATTAGTATGCTCATCATATAAAGCGGCTTCACGGATCATCATGCTTGTTTGTCTGGAGGTAGTATAGTGATATAGGTTACTTCATACTGTCTAATAATGCAAGTTAAGTGGCAGGCCCTGCGAGTGCTTGCCGTGTCAGCGCCAGATAAGATAGTATTTCATTAACTGAGTGCTGTATGTACTCGTGTGATAGTGTGATAGCCGCGGCGTGATAGCGAAGGACGTCTGATAGCGCTGGCGTGGGATGCACTGATTAGCTTATTCTGTCCATTATTGTGTGACTAAATCGGTTTCTACTAGTACTAGGCAAGTACGCTGATCGTAGATTATAACGTTCCTTAACATCAGGTGCGTTGTAAACATAATAATAATAGAATTTTCGTTGAGATTTGATGATACCTGCCAATTGTACGCTAAAAAATGTACAAATGACCAAAAGTCTCAGTTTAATTTTGTTTAAGGAAAAGGGCACTTTTAAGATATCAACAACCGATCACTGAAGAAAAAATGAACGTGTTATTTGAGCCACGGATAAAATACCTAACACAGACACAAATATCACATAACTCGTCATATGCGAGTACGTCGTTCTACGCAAAATCTTTTTTTTTGTAACTACATAAATTCGTAAATAATTAAAGTGAGAAGTTTAATAATAGAAAAAAATCTTTTTAAACAAACATTACTTTTTAATATTGCTGGCTCATAATTTATCATTAAATTGGACATTACGAAAATTTTGAGCTTTTCGCTATATAAATAACAAAACATCAAAATAATATATTTTAAAGCTTATAAAAGCAAGTAAATGAACCCTATAATATAAATCCTTATCATTTGGTGCAAATAGCTCATTAATAAAGGCCTCGTTAGCTTGCGTTACTCAGCGAGAACCAATCATAATAACTAATAATAAGCTTTTATATATTATACGAGTTTAGTAACCTTTTGTAGATATTATAAGTTTTGTAGATGTATTATAAGTTTTGTAGATGTATTATAAGTTTTGTAGATGTATAATAAGTTTTGTAGATGTATTATAAGTTTTGTAGATGTATTATAAGTTTTGTAGATGTATAATAAGTTTTGTAGATGTATTATAAGTTTTGTAGATGTATTATAAGTTTTGTAGATGTATAATACGTTTTGTAGATGTATTATAAGTTTTGTAGATGTATTATAAGTTTTGTAGATGTATTATAAGTTTTGTAGATGTATTATAAGTTTTGTAGATGTATTATAAGTTTTGTAGATGTATAATAAGTTTTGTAGATGTATTATAAGTTTTGTAGATGTATTATAAGTTTTGTAGATGTATTATAAGTTTTTTAGATGTATTATAAGTTTTGTAGATGTATTATAAGTTTTGTAGATGTATAATAAGTTTTGTAGATGTATTATAAGTTTTGTAGATGTATTATAAGTTTTGTAGATGTATTATAAGTTTTTTAGATGTATTATAAGTTTTGTAGATGTATTATAAGTTTTGTAGATGTATTATAAGTTTTGTAGATGTATTATAAGTTTTGTAGATGTATAATAAGTTTTGTAGATGTATTATAAGTTTTGTAGATGTATTATAAGTTTTGTAGATGTATTATAAGTTTTTTAGATGTATTATAAGTTTTGTAGATGTATTATAAGTTTTGTAGATGTATAATAAGTTTTGTAGATGTATTATAAGTTTTGTAGATGTAATATAAGTTTTTTAGATGTATTATAAGTTTTGTAGATGTATTATAAGTTTTGTAGATGTATTATAAGTTTTGTAGATGTTTTACTATGAGATTCTGTAGCAGATATTTAGCTATGTGCTTATTTGTTATTCCTTAACGTTCAAACGGGTGGATAGATTTGGATACAATTCAGTATAGATATAGAATGTATATGAACAGATTGACTACTTTATCAAGGCTTATTTTGTGTTAGACCACGTAGCGCCACTACTACGAAATATTATAAAAACCACAGACGAAAAGCTACCCTGCATATATTTATTCATGTTTAGAGTCCCACCGGTCGGTCGCACAAAAAATACAGCTCAGTAATTTCTGATATGTATACAAAATAACACGGTTTTACATTGAATGTATGCAGCGCTGTGCTCCGTGTGCTCCGTGTGCTGGCTACACAAACCAATAAATATCAAATATGAAAACGAACAATTTTACTTTTTATGTGCACTTAATTATGTGACTGTCAGCGTCATTACCTACAGTTAATTAGCAATGGAAACTTATAATTAACTGACGCATTATAATATTTGTCAACTCATTTTTATTTGTTAAATGCTAAAGGGATTCGTTTAACGCTCCATTGTAGCCTTTCAATAAAAGTTACCATAAAACAGTTATGTAATGTAGTAGCGATACAGTTTTATGTTATCAATTATTTCTTAATTTATTAATATCTTTAAAAGCTATTTAATCAATCTACCTAAATTCAAACATAAACAAATTTCAGGAATTCCAAACTCTCTCTCAGTTAAAGTTGTAAAGAAATGCTAAAAAGAAACAAGGAAAAGTTTCAAAGAAAGCTCGAAATAAAATCCGAAGTGTATGTGAAGGCGGTGTGTTTGTTGGTTTGTTAATGTTTGTTTCATTCACAATAGAGCCTAGGGAAGTAGTTGTATGCACGATAATGTCAACGAAGGCTCTCTTACACCGACACGTATTTACAATAATTTCAGTAACAGGCATTCCTTGGGTATTGCTATACCTAAGTTAGAGTATGTTACAATATATTATAGTATATATGTTGTCAAAATTGCCTAATTTTGACAACATCTCAAAAACCAGCTCTCATTTCTCCAAATCATTGTGTTAACATGTTTTTTTTCAATTAACGTTTCTAAAACAATCGAAAAACATAGTGTAAAATGACATTCCCTAGAATGACTTGTAAGACCGAAATTCCCTCCGCGCAACTTTATAACTGCATTCTCGCTCATCGAGACGGAAACTTAGGGATTAGTTTAGTTCTCGCATCACTTAACCATTTACATTGAAACTCAGGCGAGACCATTTTCAGCCAATTTGTGGAACATACGAGCAAGTGGAACATACGAGCAAGTGGAACATACGAGCAAGTGGAACATACGAGCAAGTGGAACATACGAGCAAGTGGAACATACGAGCAAGTGGAACATACGAGCAAGTGGAACATACGAGCAATTTGTTGGCAAAGATAAATTAGATATCATTCAACTAATATTATAAAGGCAAAAGTTGGAACAAAGAAATTGTGTGTGTGTGTGTGTGTTTGTAACTTCTTCGTGTTCAAACAATCATTTTGAATCTGAATCAATTTGAATTATTTTCGTTTCGCCGATACATTACACTCTGGATTAAAATATACAGACTACTTGTAACTCCGGATTAATACGGGATAATCGCGAGGTGCCGCTAGTGATTTATACAAGCCAAAGTTTCTTCTAGGCGAGCTAAAGGCTATTCAAGACCACCCGATTGCAGATAGCAACATTGCTTATCATCATTAGTCAAACTCTAGTCGAATCAAAACCTATCATATAAATTACATAAGCAGAGGTAATATAGTAAGTAAAGTAAATGCTCGCAAGTTCACCTGCCTATCATTGGGATAAAAAGTTCTTTATGTTTAGGGACCCCTTTGTATTACCTCCATACCAAAATCACACAGATTCGTTGCTCTGTTGCGGCGTAAAGGAGGAATAAACATCGTAGCATTGACTAGAGTTATGTAGCAAGCGCTACGACAAAATGCTACGCTTTTCGTAGCAAATCTTGGTCACGTAATCAACGATATCAACGTAACGTCTCGTTTATTTTCTTTCATTAGCTTTGAACCATAATTGTGTGTGCAACCTTTTAACCATACCATTCAAACTATATTTTTTCGTATTTTTTTCATTAATTTTGACTTAAATATTTTATGCATCGTAAGGTTTTTATTAACAGACTTACAAATACATAACTTTCATAATGTGTCGGTGTAAGGGCGCGTCTCCAAGTCCAACAGAGATTGGCAAGTCCTTTCATAGCTCCATGTTTGTGTTGTAAATAAAGTGTGTTATGTAGGTACTTGTAGAAGCGGCCTAATGTGGCCCGAGGCGTGACGTCACTCCCAGAAGATTAACAAAAACAGGACTAAAGATAACAGCGAGTGTGTTATTCTGTTTTGACCAAGCGAGAATACTACGTCTCTAAGTTTTATTTATGTACAACTTTTTATTTCATTGCTAGTGGACGCAGGCGACTTTGCTTGCAATAAGTCAAAATAAAAAGTTATGTGAATCTTGAATCCTATACGTAGGAGATAGGACTTCAAGATACCAAAAATCACGACGATCAATCCTACACAAACTAACTTTTATTTCTATATATTGGTATTATCGATATATGTACAGAAAGGCTTAAACAGGTTTTCTTTCTGCATTTACCTTGTAGGTATTATAAAATCATCAAAATTTCAAGGACAATCATTTTATTCATGGTAAATCAAATAACGATACTAAATTAAACGATCAGCGTAAAACTATGTAATTAACCTTATTAACTAATTTTGCCTACTTAAGTACAACAATCTATAAAGCGTTACATTCCATAATATAAAAATGCTGTGGCTTGTATAGGCGAATTCCTTTACTCAAATAAAAGGCTTTGACAAGGCATTGAAAAAAGATCTACTCTATTGAAAGCGAGTCATTTTTCTTTGGCTTTATTTTGGAAGTCGAGGCGACAGTGACTAATAGTACACGGCTCGATGCGATGGCAGCATTAGTGGACAAGTCACGTACATACAAGTATAGATCTAGAAATTGAAAACATTTTCAGCTGACACGTGAATACCGCGGGGATATCTAGAAACCTAGACGCAGAACATCTGGGACTAGAAAGGCAAGTTAAGCTTTTTCTCTGATCTGTTTGTTAGAAATATTTATGTAGCATAGCTATAAAAGATATTTTTATTTTACTTGCATAAAGTGTACCTGAGTCCGTGCTTATCTTAGCTAAGTAGTTTATGTGATAATCCGTTCAGCCGTGAAGTTCAAACATTCACCTTTGTTTACATATGTGTGTATTGTATACATATTTAACTCTCATACATTATAAACTATGGTTCTGAGTAATTTAAGCCACTTTTAGGACATTTACCTCAACTCGGTTACTGGGTTGTTTAATGTCTTGTATTTTGATTAGACAGGGTAGCGTGCCTTACATCAGTTATAACTAAATACAAAAAAGCTGACAACGAAGTTTGAAATGATAAAAGCGTATTACTGGGAATATGAATTTTATGGGAAACCGTCTTTTGTGAAAGGTACAAATAATTTGTGTTTCAGCGAATTTTCCTACATACTATGATTTTTCATTTACGCTTTTGTTCAGTTTTTTGTTAAATAATTATAATGGAATATTGCAGTGTTACACATACTTTATAAATGTATAACATTCGAATGATTTACAAAATCTTTAAGAAAATGAACTAATAGCATTACCTCATATTTTATAAAATTTACTTACACAAAACCTAACTTATACTAAGTCTGTGAAGTGGTTCTATGAATTCAAATGGTAAGGCTAAGTTTTATAGCGTTGTTATTGTAGCAAGGAGCGTGCCCCTACATGTACAACTACAAGTAAGTTTCACTTAATACCATCTCGGTATACAATAGCAGGAGGTTCTAAAAGTAGGTCGTATTACGTAACGGATTCCGAAAGTTGGGCTGCACCGTGCTCACACTGAACAAGGCAGGCTAGGACTCAGGGGTAGTCCTGGTTTATAGAAATAAGCGTTAGTCATAAACTATTGAAATTCATCGGGATTCTTTACTCGTTAAGTACTATACAGAAATCATTCATTGTTTCATTTTTTTATTCCAGATAAGAAAACCATCCATATCTTGTCAGTCGCTTATACTATTTTCTACAATTAAATGTAAAAATAAACAAAACTCGACTTGGATTATATCAGGGTGACTAACAATCTGACGGGGCCGGAGTTTGTCACGCGCCTAACATAAGTAAGTGTTCTGATATTAATTTACAGATTCAGGGGTTTTCACGTTAACGTTAAGTTATCTTTTTGGACAAAACGATTCACATAAGCCTACATTTATGCAGTATTTTAGAGGATTGGTGGAATACATATAAGCTTGGGTCGATTGAATGTTTGAAATGACCTAGCTCCGCTCCTGGCGACTGAAACATGCCTGTTGTACTAAAACACTACGATTTATAATATTGCAGTTTCAGATAACACGTACCTGCTTCCTACGCCTTGCCATACTGCCGACCCCCATGGTCCGGCAATGCTATTTTGCATCTGTGCACTCGCTGCTGCAGTACGGGATCGAGCTCTGGGGACGCGCCGCTGACTGGGAACGCGTCTTCAGGATGCAAAAGTGAGCCGTACGAGCGGTAGTGCGAGTGCCACAAGACACGTCGGCTGAGCAGTATTTCCGGTCCCTGGGGATACTGACCGTCCCGAGCCTCGTGTGCCTGCAGGCGGCGCTGTACGCGCGGTAGTGCGAGTGCCACAAGACACGTCGGCTGAGCAGTATTTCCGGTCCCTGGGGATACTGACCGTCCCGAGCCTCGTGTGCCTGCAGGCGGCGCTGTACGCGCGGTAGTGCGAGTGCCACAAGACACGTCGGCTGAGCAGTATTTCCGGTCCCTGGGGATACTGACCGTCCCGAGCCTCGTGTGCCTGCAGGCGCTGTACGCGCGGTAGTGCGAGTGCCACAAGACACGTCGGCTGAGCAGTATTTCCGGTCCCTGGGGATACTGACCGTCCCGAGCCTCGTGTGCCTGCAGGCGCTGTACGCGCGGTAGTGCGAGTGCCACAAGACACGTCGGCTGAGCAGTATTTCCGGTCCCTGGGGATACTGACCGTCCCGAGCCTCGTGTGCCTGCAGGCGCTGTACGCGCGGTAGTGCGAGTGCCACAAGACACGTCGGCTGAGCAGTATTTCCGGTCCCTGGGGATACTGACCGTCCCGAGCCTCGTGTGCCTGCAGGCGGCGCTGTACGCGCGGTAGTGCGAGTGCCACAAGACACGTCGGCTGAGCAGTATTTCCGGTCCCTGGGGATACTGACCGTCCCGAGCCTCGTGTGCCTGCAGGCGGCGCTGTACGAGCGGTAGTGCGAGTGCCACAAGACACGTCGGCTGAGCAGTATTTCCGGTCCCTGGGGATACTGACCGTCCCGAGCCTCGTGTGCCTGCAGGCGGCGCTGTACGCGCGGGAGCTCCTGCACTAGCTTAGACCCTCGTAGTACAAAGCCTAAAAGATCCGTAATCTTTAACTCGTTACAGAGTCGCTGACAACTCGTATGGGGTTCCAGACCGAACAAATGACACTCTAATGAATGCTGACTCACTGTTAATTACACACTTGTAACGTGCATTTTTAATTAACAATGGGGAAACTCCTATGTGACTATTATATCTACCTATTGTTTGAAACAAACGTATCAGACTAATAATCTTAAAGACGAATTTAGTGAATGGTCAAGGACCAACCTTAACCTTGAACTGTAGGATCTTCAGAAACCCCAGAGTTAGTGTGATGTTTATCCTCGATTCTTTTTTAGAAGTTGGTCAAAACTACCTTTTCTTTTGTGTTCAAATTGAAAGGAGCCCTCACAGTAACTCGTCATATTTCCAAAGCATTTTCGATAAAAACATTCTTTCTAAAAGTTATTTAGTTAACAAAAGAGTTTGAAAGGAAAGAAAATCGCTTTGGATAAGAAAGGATGGAGGAATGTGACCTATTATTGCGTGAGATGTACGAATTGTTAGTTTGATGTATCTTAGACAGCCATACAGGGTTACTGCGAACATATTATATGTAATTGCACAAACTGTAGTAAATAACTGATGTTTATACACTTACATATAACAATAACGTCTTAAATACGCGACGTGTTTCGAAGCAAATTAACACCTAATTTGTCTAGTTATTTATGTATGTGAAACAAAAGTCCTACAAATATGTTATTATTCCAGTATACTTCTAGTTGACTACGTAGTTGATGATGATGCTTTCCAAGCCGATTTCGGCTACGGGGAACGTATTTGCTGCGGAAAGGTTACGTCCTCGTCCAAGATGCGTCCTCACATGACTAATATACCCTATTGTACCGGTTAATGTTCTAGGACAGTTGCTACATGTGAGGATGCCTACGTAGTGTAACCACATGTGTATTTCTGAGTTAAATTAAACTTTTTATTGGAAAATGAGCGAAAATAATCACGACCGGCAGGATTCGAACCTGCGTATTTCGGATTACCGTCCCGAACGCCTTAACCACTAGGCTACGGTCTACTAACTGCCAGGCGCGAAAATCCACACTCATTTCCATACACTTCAGACTGGGCGGCTGATGGCTGATGGCTGATGGCTGAGCGGTAATCCGAAATACGCAGGTTCGAATCCTGCCGGTCGTGATTATTTTCGCTCATTTTCCAATAAAAAGTTTAATTTAAAACAACCATAGTGCAGGTTTAGCACTTAATAAAAATTAACTCATATTTCTGAGTTGGTTGTTTGTAAGTGTCATGAAGTGTGTCACTAAACTTGTCAAAAAGTTTATCTAATAAACAACCTTTAACAACGACCAGCTCCAAGTACCGGAAGAATCCTTGAACCATGAAACTACCATAAAATTCGATTTCACATAAAAATTGACATTTACGAACCCAATACTTATTCAGCATAAAAAACCAGTGAGGTCTTTTTAATGCACCTTATACTTTATTATGGGTTATAATTTAACCGTAAATGTTGAAATATTTTCCTATGTAAAACAAATTTTAAGCTTTTAATAAAGTCCCGGCAATGGCCATCAATATCATTAATCCTACCTTATCAGCCGGACAGCTGGCTCTTCAAACGCCACCAACTTTTCCGCGCGAACCAAACACACGCACGAACACTTTCCAACTCAAAATTGAAAAAAGATCAACACGACACACTCGCACTCAAGAAACAGACAAGCACAACACGCGCGTCGCGAGTCACGAGTCACAGCTGGAACTTGTCGCGTCGAGGGTGAGGCGGCAAGCAGGCAGCAAGCAGGCGACCGCGCGCGCGAAAGAGTTCACCGCCACTGCACGCTATCATAACAGAAAGGAACTCTCCGTCTCGTGAAATACCAGTTTTCAGCCACTCAGGACGAAATTTTCGTGTTTGTTTTTAATTTAACTTTTTCCGTTTGCATTCCCGGTTTTGTTTTACGTTTTTCGGTTTGAGAGGCCGTGATTTTTTTAGGAAAAGTTATGTTGAAACGTCGTTAGAGAAAATGTAATTATAACAGAGAATACGAGTATTATTGTCTTAGAGAAACACTCCCGCGGGCGGTTTGATAACTTTATGATTAGACAGATACATGAGGAAGCCGACTGGTAAGTCAGTTTTGGAGTTTTAAATGAATTTATCCGGAAATGGCGCAATGCGCTTGTGTCGGGCGGAACCTGCTTTCAGGGCGCATACATTCTTTGTTCTGAAAAAGATCAAAATATAATAATGCTTGTGAGTATTTACAACTTCAACGTAGCAACGTTTTACAAGAAATGAATTAGGTAATTAAAGACAAACACACGTTTAATTTCACTTAGCTACTCTTATAATTAATTATGTAGCTATCCTAATTTCCCCGGCCGCAAGGCAGAGAGCTTACTTTAAAAGAATGAGTAGGTATATAATACCATTATTTTGCTAGGCAGTTGTTCTTTGACTAAAACATTACAAAAGAAATTTGTAAATGACTTTTGACCCTATATGTACATATATTTTATTTTTGTATACCTACAGCTTATATTATACACCTTGGCAAACACCGTCAGTGCAGTAGGTAGGTACAACCGTCTTAAATGCGCGGCAAGCGTCTTCTTTTTTCGAGTAAGTTGTTTTTTAATATAAATTTTAATTAATATAGAAACAGTACTTATATGCAGATAATATTTAGTTCATTTGTGAAGCTGTAGGTATATAATGTAAAGATTCGTCATCATCATTTTTTTAATTAATGTAATTTTTGTTTCGCATCTTTTTGTGGGATGAGAAGTTTCCCCGTTTATAAGTTTTAACTTGAGAACTGGCACATTACGTAGTTATGGCCAACAAAGAAAATACAGATTTCAAAATCAGTTGGAATCCCTTAGTAAGAATGAAAATTAGTCCCTTAGTAGATTAGTGGTTTGGTATGTTTTACATTGGTTGCTATTAAATTACTTAGTCCCTTAGTAGATTAGTGGTTTGGTATGTTTTACATTGGTTGCTATTAAATTACTTAGTCCCTTAGTAGATTAGTGGTTTGGTATGTTTTACATTGGTTGCTATTAAATTACTTAGTCCCTTAGTAGATTAGTGGTTTGGTATGTTTTACATTGGTTGCTATTAAATTACTTAGTCCCTTAGTAGATTAGTGGTTTGGTATGTTTTACATTGGTTGCTATTAAATTACTTAGTCCCTTAGTAGATTAGTGGTTTGGTATGTTTTACATTGGTTGCTATTAAATTACTTAGTCCCTTAGTAGATTAGTGGTTTGGTATGTTTTACATTGGTTGCTATTAAATAAGGTAGCAGGAACCATGTAAATATGTATTGGGTAGATCATATATTACAATTCTACATAACCTATTCTTATTCCGCGAGCAGCTGGCTGCCGCCTCCAGGAATCCAGAAGTAGTAATTTACATACCTTAGGGAGAAACTCCTTGGGACTCATTAAGGACCCTTTTTGACTTGTCCCTTACTCAGCGAAGGAACGAATAGTAAGTAGATGACGTCTCATTTTAGATATAGACAGTTCTAGAGCAAGCGATTTGAAAACTTATTACGGGAGAAAGAATCCGCCGGGCGAAAGCCTAAAGTTACATAATTTGAAGGATAACTTGCTTGGAAGGCAAAGTCTTGCTAGTTAGTTTAACTTTCATATACTATGTAGGTTCAACATAGTGATACAAAGTCCGTGTTATCTATAGAAGGGTCCTAATTGCCACCCCAGTTACGAGTGCTTGTATTTATGCCGAGCCCAGAATATGGTTAATTTTCTAGAACTGTATTTCACACTAGGATGTTATACATACATAGTAGCGGTAATGTCCACTTTGATCCTAGACCCGGCGCTCATCGGAAAACTGTCCCAACTCGTAACAAAGTTGTCGTATATGTAATAAAATCGATAAATTGTTGCGATCCCGTGACCTTACACTTGGTGATCGGTATCTTTTGTGTCCTCGCCCCTTCCTCGACTAACTATATACATACATATACCTACACATTGTATCGTGAGTATAGAATTGTGTGTGTGTGTGTTTATAGAATCGTAAATTTCGTGTTAGTTAGTTGGCTAAATTGAGTCTTAATTAATTATTTGAGTAAGCGACTTCTTTTATTTTATCGTCCTCATCATCGGTCTGTATCGATGGACCTGATTAAAATGGAAACCCCAAGACACGCCACTATTATGTATGACTTGTTAGGCGTGACTTCAGAAAGCTTAGCTAACTTAGGGCGGTTTGAAAACAGTCAACGCAATTGTAAACGATTCTCATGCAATAAAAAGTTTACTACTACTACTTACGTATTTTTATTATTACGTACCTATTAACCAGAGAGTAAATAAGTATACAGATAAATAAAGTAGGTACCTATCAACTTAGAGACAATCCCCAGCTCGTGCCGCGGTGTCGCGCCGCCGCCCCGCCGCCCGCCGGCACCGGCCCTACTACCTACCTTCAGGCGAGCACAGGTGGGGTCGTCGAGTACAACACAGAGGTCGCGGCATAAGCGATTATTGCTTTTATGATCCACTATTTCTATCAATAGTAAAATCTGAGATGGTTTGAGACCATTTTGGGTCTTCTTTCACCTTACTACCAAGTTTTACAAAAAAAATATTTTTTTTGGCCAAAACCTTGCAGTATCAACTCGACATTTACATACATCGTGATCATTTACAAAAAATATAAAAACAAATGGTGTTAAAAATAAAAAATCCACACTGATTTCGAAAATAAAGATGAAAGACAGGATACGTAATTGTGACATTTGTGCATTGTGACAGGTCGACAGCCCTACAGCTGACATTTACATATTCTGTATCACATAGCACACGCCACTTTGAAATACATAAATTCCTTTATAAATTCCTTAAATTCAAATCATTGCTTAGATGCTTCTAATTTGTCATCCACACATACACAGTACAGTAACTAAACTACAGCCAAGTATATATTTTTTCCATAGGATAAATAAACAAATTTCGAATAATCAACAACATATTTATTGAACAGTAGTTATTATATTTATATTACCTGATTGATCTACAGCTTCATTTCTTATTTACAAAACTATCTAAACACATATAAATATCACTGCGAGCAATGTTCAAGTGTCGAGACGAGACAACATTATCCTTGTATCACACATGAAGTTGATGGAACACTAATCTGTTAAAGTTTGCGTCACATGTTTTTTTACATTTTGTCAACTGACATCTCCATACATTTGACGCGAGTTTGAGGTAAAGCTATTGAATGTATGTATGGTAGCTAGTGTATCTGACTGGATGACAGAAGTAGCTTCATTCCTAAAAGCCACAACTAAGCGTGTTCCAGCAAGCCAGGTCAGTTAGAAAACTAGCTTCCTGTCTTAGCTTGAAAACTAGCCTCGCGTCTCTCGGGCATCCCTTTGTAGGACGACTAGCTATTGTCTAGTACTAGACTAGCTAGGAAGCTGTTACACAACATCGGATATTTTCACTAGAAAACGAAACGCCAATCAACGACGTCCAAACTGATATGTTATCACTTATCTATCTATTTTTAACCAATGAATAATTCAACATTCAAATCTTTAGGGCTTCGTTAGTTTTCGAGTGAAGCTTTCCGAGTTTGTGAAACACACTGCAGTTTCTTCAGAGGCAGTATAATTAGATTTGTTGTCCTGATGAACTCTATGTGTATGTCTAGTCCATATTGAGTTGCTTGACGAGTGCCTTCATCTCGTTCTTCAGCATGTCTGCCTCCGCGCGCATCTCGTGCAGCGAGCGCGGCGGCTTGGCGGGGTGGCCCGACTTGAAGCTGAGTACAAACATGAACAATCATTTAATCAAATAATCACATTAACAATATAACAAACCCTACTTAACACTTACATTTTTATACACAGTATAAGAAAAAAAATCGGTTAAATCAGATATCCCATTGATGCTCTCTTGTTTTTGGCAGGCGTTGCCGGTATTTTTTCGTCAGGCGTTACGGTATGGTTTAGTATAAATAGACTAAAGTAAATGGTTCTACTTACTGGTCATGCTTGGCGAGCTCGAGGTAGATGAGATCATTCTCAATGAAGTCTCCCTTCTTGCGCGGCATGATGTGGCAGTGCAGGTGCTGCCACACAGTAAACACGAGTATTGTATGTGTAGGAATAATATAGCGATAATACAGTCTCGTCAGACAGCATATCGAATTTACAGTCTTGCTATTTAATTGTGTACGAATAAAATATACATTTTACGGTCGCAAAATAAAAAGTAAGTTCGTACAAGATTGGCCAGCTCGAGATAGCGTGAGCGTGCGTTCGTAATATAAAGGGTCTAAAATTTCGTTACAATCGGTTAAAGCGTTGTTGTTGTGCTAGGTGTTAACAAGTAAGAATTGTTCACTATACCTACTTAAGATTACGTGAGGCATTATGTGGTGACGTTTTCGATGTAAATGCTAGCCGTCGTTATACCTATATTTGAAAGTGTTTAATGAGAGTGTACCTTGACCGTCTGTCCGGCGTCCTGTCCGTCCTGTATGGTGAGCGTGCAGGAGTGCGCGCGGTGCACGCGCTCCACGAGGCGCTGCACGAGGCGCACGGTGCGGAAGAAGTCGGCCGCCTCCGCCTCGCTGAGCTCGGTGTTGCGCTCGGCGGCGCGCAGCGGCGCCACCAGCACGTGCCCCGGGAGCACGCATCTGCGCAGGAGTAACTTGTTGTATTAGTAAACCGAGTACATACCCAATATTACAAAGAATATGCCTGCTGAAAAACATCAAAAAGCCTTAGCGTTCACGTAAGAGAGTAACTCTTGGGTAGACTTCTCCAAACCGTACCAGGAACCTTTGAAGTTGTTTTTCTATTGATAATTTATTTTGGTAGATAGCGTGAATAGCAGGCATTTCTCTGATCCCGCCAGCTTCAATAATCTCTCCAGACGTAAGTAGGTATATGAATGATCTCACCTTAAATTAACAAACGCATAGCTGAGCTTAGACTTGTAAAACACGCAGCTGTCCGGGACACGCACGTGGCCGAACACGTTCATGTGCTCCTCTGGCTCAGTGCTGGAGCAGGCGGGGTTGGAACTGGGCCCGCAGCTCGACTCCCGGTGCGCCGGGAGCAGGTCTTTGCGCAGGCTCAGCGTGTACAGGGAGTAGATGTCTCTTCTGGAAGGGAAAGAAACATATGTTTTTTAAGGTAAGCTTGAGTTCCGAAAATCTTTGCCACTTTTATGTTATTGATCAAACGAAATGTTAATAGCAACCAGTAGTATTCTGTATAATCTGAATGCCGAGTCACCTGCGATGCTGGAAGACCGGCATGTTGGCGCGCACGTCCCGCAGGCGCTGCAGGTCCAGCTCCACCACCCTCACTGCCTCGTCTGTGGGCCCGCAGTCTGCCAACACCTGACAATAACGTATTGAATGTAATTATTATCTCCTGTTATAATCCTATATCTATATATAAAGGGAAGTCTCTTTACCGACGTCTCAGAAAAAAGGTTATTAATTTGAGTATGATGATCTAAATAGGTTTCTAAGCATGTGTGCATGTCTGTATGGAGGGTCGGATGTACATATTATGTAAGTGTGTCCATGAATTTCTCTAAAAGTATAAGTGATATTGATGTGGTACTTAGTATTAGGTTAGGTTTATTTCAACTTAGGAAACAATAAGAGTTTGATGAAAATCGATTCATTAGTGTGTGAAATATGGATACACTATTAGCAGGGTTAACGACGCATGTTTCGAAGCGTGCGTGTATAGGTAAATGGCGTCGTAGCAGTTAGTGCTCAAATAATTATAGTTAAAATGACTTACAATAGTCTGTCAATGTGTATAAACATTAGTGCGTACCTCCCCCCAGGGGTCGACGACGAGCGCGTGTCCGTAGGAGGCTCGCTTGTGGTTGTGTGTCCCGACCTGCGCCGCCGCCACCACGAAGCACTGGTTCTCTATCGCACGGGACCTGCGCAGTGCAACATACACTACATACATACATACTAACAATATAAACACTCTATTTAATGTTTAATCTCGTCCTTAATTTTCAAGTTACCCATCCCGCCAATGTGCAATATAAATTATAATTATTTTTGGCTTTCTATTATCACACTAACCGATAAACTTAAGCACTTAGGATGCTCCCTTGCATGTACTCGCCAGAAAACTATGCAGTGTAGTACCTGAGCAGCACGTGCCAGTGCGCGCGGCCGGTGGGCACGGTGAAGGCGGAGGGGAAGGTGAGCAGCTCCGCGCCCAGGATGCTCAGCGCCGTGCTCAGCTCCGGGAAGCGCATGTCGTAGCATATCGACAGGCCTGCGCACAACCACACTACTATTACAAACTCGGGAAATATTGGAACTATCTAGTGTTGCTCCACTGTTATGCCTATTGTTGTGTGGAAAAAAAACAAAGTATTGTCAATATGGTGTGATTTTTCTTTCTTCACATTCAAAACAATGTGTGACATTCAGAATGGCTAAAACAAGCAGAAGCAGTATCATTGACACTTGTTTTTAATACAACTAACGAAAATTATCATTAAAGTAGGCTAGTATTACCTATTAATTTCAAATCAACTCTAAACCAAATTTCTTTCACTGTTTTACCAAGACCTGGCACAAGACTAGTTCTATCTCATGAACTCACCCACCCTCCCGACGGGCGTGTCGACGGGAGTGACCACGTGTCCCCCGGGGTGGCTGAAGTCACTCTCCTTGAGCCTCACATTCCTCTCCGGTATCTCCACGTCAAACAGGTGCAGTTTGCGGTATGATTGGACCAGCTCACCCTTGTTGTTGATGATCAGGTGTGTGTTGTACATCTTTGAAGGGTTTGATTCATCCTGGAATTATTGAATGTATGAATCCAAGATCTCTATTATACTCTCCACCTGACATGCTACCTGGAGTCCTGTTACTGGATAATTATTATGACCCTAGAGACTTCAATCCAGAGTAAATAGGTTGCTTCTGGGCAAGTGCACTACATCTCAGCCTAGAGAGTTGCTTAACATCTGGAGGGCTGTAGTGAAACATAAGCCTAATTTATGTTATGTTAAAAAAGAGAGTATTTTTCTTTTTAAAACTTATTCAGACAGCAAAAATTTTACAACAATTCTTTTAATCAGATAAAGTATGTTTAGTGCAAGCTCACCAACCTTCTCATGCACACCGCCCATTGACAGCCAGACATTGTGTCTCAGGGCCAGCTGCCTGTATGCAGCCACAGTGGGCCCGCCCAGCACCGGCTCAGCCAGCGCTACAATGTCCTGCTTGTTGGGGCTGAGGTAGTCACACGCCTCGGGGAAGAATACCATCTGCAATGGACAGCTTTAATACAGATAACATTAATACAGATAAAATTAATACAGATAACAAAGAAATAAATGTCCCAAGACATTTCATACTGTGACATAATATAGCCCCAACCACTAAATTAACACTTGAGTCATAGGTAAGTACTAGGTATTGAAAGAAATCTGTTTTATTTTAAAAACTGATACTTGTTTTGTTTAGATCTACATTTATGTTGAATATTTACCTCAGCATTTTGCTTAGCTGCTTCTCCAACCAGCCTGGTAACCACCTCCAAATTGGCCTCCTTCTCCGCCACAGATGTCATCTGACACACAGCTATCTTTCTACTCATTCTGCTGCTTGCACTTATCTTTCTTATGGGCACTTGTGTTATGCGTTTTATACAATGCAGGACCCAATTCTGTAAAGAATGTATTACCAAGTCATTTATATGAGTATGTAATATTGTCGCTTTTACACTGTGTTTTGTATGTACACTACGACTGTAAAAACAATTGTAACTGATTAATCTAATCTGATAACCAGTCATATTTGTATAGATATTTTACCTACAATAAAATTATAATTGTAAGCTAACCTTCAAAACTAAGCCGCTTTCTTAGAAGTATACTTTTAGCAACTTACCCGCATTATATAGTAACGATTAATTAGATCTTAAAAGTAATTTAAGCCCAAAAAATTCAATTATTACAAAGCAAATTCAATTATTACTTTTATAAAATGTTTTGATAAAACTTGCAAAACAAATCTTTTTGGTTGCTCTTTGCTTTGCTTGCTTTTCTTTTCTACTTTCTAACATCAATAGAAATGATACCAACCGAAATTGAATTTTAAATCGATTATTTCTTGATTATTCCGATAATATTTTACAAGTGAGAAAGTTCTTTATAATCTGTTCCACAGATCTAAGAATCATCATTTTATAGCATAAACTCTCTCTTTTTCTGGCTACTCTGTAATTTGTTTTATATCTCAGCTACGCACGCATGCTTCAAAATATATTTCGGAAAGTGAACACTTTCAAAAATATTTTGTTTGGCAGACGGGGAAAGCAATTTTTTGCAATTTTTGCAACAATTTAACAATTTTCAGTGCTAAAATTCCCATAATTAGTCACTTACCTACAACATCTAGATAATAATGGAATAAATAAGCAGAAGCTTTCTGTTTATCCGCTATAACACTCCTTCACACGTTGACTCGAAAACTGCTATTTCAACCCCAATTTCAGCGATATAAAAGTGCAGTTTGTCTGGTCTATCATCATAAATAATCAGTGTTTATATCGTGCGCCGTTAGGAAGCCGTATCGTTACTTTCTGTATATTGTAAGGTGTGGAGTAAACATGAGTAACCTCCTGAACCTGTCCCCCCGTGTGATGGTCGGTGCTGCGCTGGTGGGCATCGTGGGAGCCGCCGGCGTCTTCATCTACGAGCAAATATACGCGGAGAAACGCCGCGCCATGCTGGGTATGTATGCACAAGGACTATAGGTACTATTTGTTTAGAAAGCTAGAGACGCTACGGTCAAAGTTCAACCTTATAATTAATAAGCTAGAGGTGACTTTCAATGCTTAAAATCAGGCAGGCAAGGCAGGCTGTAGTCAAACGTAAATCTAACCCATGTAAAAAAAAAAGATGTAGGTGTAAATTAATTATTCAAGACATGATGTGAATTTTGCAAGATTTCCTGCAGCTGTATACAATGCATGCCGCCACATTGAATACCTAAGGAATCTAATGTCCCATTTGTTATCTTTGATAATATCCTAAGAGATTTTGTAATTTGCCTCTTACTACATTGATTAAAGCAGCAATAAAGTAGAATTATAGTTCTGTTGAACACATCAGCTTCAGCCATCATCAGCAGATTGTTATCCAATGGCAAAACTGTCTAACGTAGCTTGATGCATTAAAATCTGATTTAATTAATAAGAATATTATTATGAAAAGTAGTATAAACAAATATAAATATATTATTTACTCCTCATGTAGTGATAAGAAATAACATCCCAATGGCATTTAATTAATATAAATGTGGCTGTTGGTTGGCCCGTAGTTGCAGCAGTAACTAGGCTTATCTCTGTAATCTCTCTATTTGTGTCAACATGTGAGTGATCACACTGACAAATATACTTTCATCTAGCAGCCCCTACATAAACAACATTATTATACCTAACTATGTATAACTTCTACCTGAGTACTAAGTACTATAGATATTATATAAGTTATACCAAGGCACGTGTTGCTTGATAAAACCTATTTAGGTAGGTTTGCTTGAGTATACCTAGTATTGCTTAAGGATCTTGTGGCCTACTCAATATTCTTGTGTTATATGCAAACATTCTGGATATTTTTTGGTTATGCCCAAATCTTTATTTGACTAAGAATAATAAACAGCCTAGAATGCTCAGTGATCCCAATCACCCAAAATAATTGTATTTTTTATTATATTAATTAGATAAATAACCAAGTAATGTAAAACATTGTTTCCAGTGAGAGAAGTGGCGCGGCTGGATAAACAGGTGGCTTCCATGAGGACAGAACTGGAAAGCCTTAGAGAACTACAAAAAGAAACGTAAGGCATTCAGTGTTCCTTACCATTTAAAAGCTTTATTTTTTATTCTACTTTTATTTACGCTGTTTAATAAAATACTTTGTAATTAGCAAGAAGTAACAAACTCATGGTATTCTTAAATTCTATAATATTAATAAAAAGTCTCTGAATAAAAGAACTAGCGTTTGCTTAGTGGGCTAGATCGCTCTGTGTGCATATTATAATGAAATTCCAATGGCTTATCTCTTTCTATTGTTAATGTCTACATATTATGTCCATTGTTACAACTATGATCTTTATAGTTGATGATCAACATCATTAATCGACTACACTGTAATGTTGTCAGGCACCTCCGCCGCCAGAAGGCGCGCAAGTCGGAGCGCGCCAAGCGAGAGCGGCGCGCGCTGAAGAAGCCGGCGGCGGCGGCGGGGGACGCGCCCGACGCGCCCGAGCCGAGCTACGCGTCCGACTCCGAGTACTACACTGACTACCAGTCTGTTATAGGTACTCATACCCACTACAAAATACAACATACAATATTACGACAATTTTCAAAATTTTAGTCATATTCATTGAATGAAATAGGATTTTAAGTCTGAATATACTCTCTGTGTGTTAATATAATTAGAACACAGCTTCAAAATATATCTAGGTAGTTACTTACATGTGCCTTCCACTAACTTTATTTAGAGTTGCTACTCTATCTTATCTAAATGATTTTTGTATGTTTATTAAAAACTTTTCTAGTATGTTTTACTGAGCTGTCTACCAGTAAGTGTAAGCTTATTTGTGATGTTTCCAGGCACAGACGGCGAGCTAGACAGTGAGGAGTTCTACGACGTGAACACAGACGAGGATGATGATGATGACACGCTGCGAGACTCCATCAGGAACGGACACGCGCACAACCCACTTGACGAGGTGCGAACTGTATTTACTAATACATATGTATTAGGATGTTGAACAGTTGAACGTTTTTTGAATATATACTGTTATCCTAAATATGTTTGTCTACATGATCGTTTGTTAATCACTTATAATTAATTATTTTGTATCTATTCCAGGACTCGTCTGATAAAATCGATCTTCCAAAATCACCAAAGAAAAGTAGTACATAGCTAACAGTCATCATTGAATAGGTAAATATGTGCACATGTTACACGCATCTTAATGAATAATGCGTAGTTCTCATAGCAACACATACTTACACATTACATACAACACATGATTACTAGGTGTAGGTGGCACCCCGTACTGTTCATACAACACATGATTACTAGGTGTAGGTGGCACCCCGTACTGTTCATACAACACATGATTACTAGGTGTAGGTGGCACCCCGTACTGTTCATACAACACATGATTACTAGGTGTAGGTGGCACCCCGTACTGTTCATACAACACATGATTACTAGGTGTAGGTGGCACCCCGTACTGTTCATACAACACATGATTACTAGGTGTAGGTGGCACCCCGTACTGTTCATACAACACATGATTACTAGGTGTAGGTGGCACCCCGTACTGTTCATACAACACATGATTACTAGGTGTAGGTGGCACCCCGTACTGTTCATATGAGTGATAATGTTTTTAAAATAAAGCTCAAGAACTGGCTAGTTAAAAAGACTTTTTACAGTATCGCTGAATTTTTTCAAAGTGAAAAGAAATGTTACTCAAATAATTTCGGACGCAATGTTGCCGCTGAATAGTTATAAGAAGTACATACATAATGTCTCATGTACTGTTATACCAACTTATTTGTGATTAAAACCAATGTAATGTGACATATTTATTGTGTAATTATTGAATTGAATTACTTATTATCAATTTTTATTGATCTTTTATTATTTTGTATAAAGACAAATTGAAATGTAATGACATGTAATTCTAACAAATTATGAATAAAAATGTTTATCTGTTTATCTGTTTATCATACAACACATGATTACTAGGTGTAGGTGGCACCCCGTACTGTTCATACAACACATGATTACTAGGTGTAGGTGGCACCCCGTACTGTTCATACAACACATGATTACTAGGTGTAGGTGGCACCCCGTACTGTTCATACAACACATGATTACTAGGTGTAGGTGGCACCCCGTACTGTTCATACAACACATGATTACTAGGTGTAGGTGGCACCCCGTACTGTTCATCTACTTTCTAATCTATTTCTATAATGTCATCCAAATCTGCCCAGGTCTTTGATGTTAAAAGAAGCACATAGTCACACTAACATACAGATAAACTTTCACATCAATATTATTATTATGTGGTAAAGTGTAATGTTATACACTTTAATAAATTAGTTAGGTACTGGTTAAATAAAAACTAATAAACATGGTATGGTAACACATTATTATTTTTGTTTCAGTGTGTGTCTAGGTAGAAGGCAGTGAGGTAATGGGTACCACCGCACGTACGAGTACATGTAGTGCAGGACTTGGATAGTCATGTGATAGGCACAGGGAGCAGATAACTAGCCGTACAGAACACAGTTGCAATGTAGATGTCTCTCTTGCAAAACATACATACTATATGTAAGACATTATGACTTTGTATACTGTTCTTTATGGTACCTATCTAATGAAATATGTAGGTATTTATCTTAATAGTTACTAACATTCCACATTGTTATGTAAGTAATTATTAATTTGTCTGTATGTATGTACAGTAGTTTTTTTTTGTCTTGTATTATTAATTATCTATGTAAATCATGATAAATAAGGCTATGATTCCATTGAAACAATTTTTTTAAAACAAAACCGACTTGAAATTTTATTTTCGTACTATTTTATAAATAATTATTCCATAAAATTTTGCTTGAAACAATTAAAAAAGTAGCATTCTGATAGTGAGGTAGGCATATAGTAATTTAATAACCCAGTTTGAACTATCTTCTTATGATCATGCCTTACATACTCTAATGCAGCTCATTATGTATAATCATGACTTGATGATGTAGGAACTTAATGGAAATATTTAGAGAATTATTGATATTAAACTGCGGTTGAATGAACACCTACCTACTTCGAGTAAATACTTAAACATCATCTGTCTCGCTCGCTCATATATAGACGTGCAAGCGAGACGACATGATCTTTGAAACTAAGTGACTTGAGGCACCAGTATTATACATTACTAATACAGGGTTACAAGTAATGACATAGCTACATATTAAGGTGACTTCATTGAGAATTGCATACAAACAATGGAAAAGTTT
Source organism: Macaria liturata (assembly GCA_964023185.1). Classification (NCBI taxonomy): domain Eukaryota; kingdom Metazoa; phylum Arthropoda; class Insecta; order Lepidoptera; family Geometridae; genus Macaria; species Macaria liturata. The sequence goes on from OZ026822.1 coordinate 324,201, forward strand.
GTTCTTCCAATTAAAACGAGCTTTGAGGTGCAGAACTTCTCGCATATTTTCATACAAACTTTTGTTCAGGACTAACAAGGATGGAGTGATTGATTATACCTAAAATTGTAGGTGTCTAATCAAAGAGCTCACTCTAGAAATGCGGTGAGGCTTCTGCACCTTAATGTATTTGGTATTTAGGGCATGTAGTTCCCTTGAAATATCTGCTAGCGTGTTATAATAACCCTGTATAGATGCAAGTAATGCTCAAGTGAGCAGGCTGTACGAGTAGGTGTAACATGATTGCGAAAGATAAATTAACTAGAACTCTAAAATTTAGTCGTAGTACATAATTTGAGAGGTACGCGAAATTAACTATGGACTTAGCAAAATCTATTATTTTTTTATTTATTGACTATTGTAATTTTATATTTGTTTGACATTTGTGAAAGATTGACTTGGAATTCCAGCATGTATTTATTTTGTATAATATTATTTCTAGAATGTTCTAATAAAGTTGTAAGCCTTATAGAATACTACAGTTGGGCGGCTGACACGATGAGTTGTTATATAGGGGCTGTACTTAAAATAGATATTTATTTGGTAAAAGTTACAACGGAACGCTACAAACTAATGTATTCAGGGAGTAAATGCTACTTATTATATTGTATGATAGTGGTGCTAGAAACTTCACTGGTGTAAATAAAATGCGATTCTGTCTAGTTTGTTAATGTACCTACAAATATGTATTTTATTAATATTATATTTTTCGAAGTTATTCTTTGCTCAAGTACAAATGTTAACTCACGCACTTTTATTGTTGTAGTACTCTGTGTAATAGTTGTACAAAATGTCGAATAGATGATATTATTACAAGTGGAATAGCTCAAGTGATAGAGATCTGTATAAAATTTGATATTTTCTTGGTACCTAATACACATATATAAGTACTTATGTTTTTATTGCTATATGACACTACATGCTTACATTATTTACCTATTGTACTTTGTTGCATGTGCAATGTTTGCCATAATATTCACACAAAGCACACTTGATGGTTAATCAATGCATTTTTGTCGAGCTCTCATGTTATGTTCATGGCAATATTTTATTTTTCTCATTTATTTAATACCGTCACAATGAACTTCACCCGCAGTATTGTCTCACACTGTCAAAGAGATCGGATAATTAGTTCGTACACGTCGCAGGTCGACTACATTTGGATGATGAAAATGAAAAATTATTTTATTTATAAATATTGGCCAGGCATCGTCATAACGCGAGTAGACAGCAACTAACTTCTCGTGCGGGAGCACACAATAGTAATGTAAAATTGAAATGTATTCTTAAATTAAGAGGCGAAGGTCATTCCTTAACTTGTATTTATTAATAGGTTTTTTCTTGTATAATCATTCTGGTGTTTTTGTTATGGAAATAAAATGAATTCATTTTCAAGAATTTTACTTTTATTGCTGAAAGTACACCTCTAGGTTTCTGATAGATATATTGCATACCGCTTTTGTTTTACTAAAACAGGTTTGCACTTGACTATTGACCGTGCTTTAAATACCAGATAGGAACCGGATCACTCTCGCCATAAAGATCGTTGGATTATGGTTCGTGGGGAACAGGGAGTCAGGCAGAGAGCTCCACAACTCGGAGCTTGATTGATGATAGGCTTTCAAATACCTACTTGAGGTTAGAATGCTAAATGAATACAGTGCTGAGCCTACCGAATATTTTACCTGACTGCTCGTGACATTTTCACTTACCAAGTATAAAAAGGTGGTTCGAAACTAAACATTTATTGGAATAAAACAAGCGTTACGTACATCTATAATTTTATTTATACATTTATAGACAGACATACAGACTTCTCTTAAAAAATAGTAATACTGAAAAATAGATTTCTGTTCCATAATTTGAATAAAATCACAAAATAGTGTAAATTAGTACCAACATAAGCTAGAGCGCGAACACCAAGTGGAGAGTGAGCACATCCAAGCACATCACATGAATTTTATGTACTTACTTATTTGGAAAATTGTATGTATGCAAGTATGCATAAATAATAATTATATGTTTCAAGATATAAGTGTCGGACCTCATGTATTATAAATTATTATGTTCCAAAAACATCGGGCGCTTGAAACCGATAAACAATGTCTAAATAAAATAATCAAAATATTAGTTTTTTATTCAGTTTACAGGTTACCTATGAGAAAAAACTGATATTTTATTTATTTACGACAGCACACGTTCAAACTCCACTTCATATACACATTTATACAAGATACATTCTACAGACGTAGGTTTCATAAAGTTTGTACACATATTGGCAAAATCAGATCTATGTTACAGCATACAAATCATGTAAAACAGCTTACAACTAAATCATGTCATGACTTTAATTTACAAAATCTTGAGAGTTCTACTCCAAGTTTAAGAAATTTTAACGATGCACATTTACATATTTATAGTGCATGGCAAGGGGAACTAAACACATAAACATTAAGGTCAGTATTTGATTATAAGCTGTCCGATGGAGACATGGAGGATGTTTAACATCGGAAATGTACTGGAATAAAAAAAGTTTGTAATTTCAGTGTCTAGTAGAGCACAACATGGCATGCACTGTAAATATAAGTCATTCGCATATTTTTATAATATTTAGAGCCTACATCCATTAGGCCTTACTATAACAACAAATTCGAAACACATTCACTATATATTTTGGATTCATAATCTAATAAAAATTTATGACTATTTGTGCATTTTAGCAAAACAGCGACTTTTACGTTTCAACATGTTATTTCTTGTACTCACGCATTTTAAAACTATATCTACTCGCGGCGTCACCACCGGTCGTTTGAGATAAAATAATCATCATCTTCAACTCTTGTCGACCCACTGCTGGGTATAAGCCTGCTCTTCTATCTGCCACAATAAAATAATATTGTCGCGATATACCTAGGTATATAATGTTGCATTTAATTTTTTTATTATATTTTAGCTTACCACTAGGGGGCGCTGCTAGTCATCACACAAGCCCCGGAAACGAATTCAACGAAATATTTTCCACTATCTAAACACTTATCTTATTATAATACATACAAATTAGTAAATGCATACAAAAAATAATTAGAAAAGAACTTATAACCTAGTAATAGTTCTTAAATGTATCGACTTTGTACTATGAAAGTTCACTATCATGTCAGTTTATTCGTAGGCAATATTAGGTAAGCACATTTGAATTTGCAATGTTCGTATGCGATGCGCAAAATTATTTATTTCAAGGCTATGTTTATCAATTGCATATGAACTTAGCTTAAAACAAGACTGTTTATAATTCGGCAACCATAAGCAATAAAACTATAAAACAAGTAACAGTTAGCTTGGTACAAGCAACGTAACGTTCCTCCATGCGGCCGACAGCCAATCACAGCGCGGGCACATGTTAGCGCCTCGTGATTGGCTGACGGGCGCATACATGTTCATATAAAATATAGCGTGTGTGTGTGTGTGTGTGTGTGTGTGTGTGTGTGTGCGGACACAGTTAGCTAGTCAGTATACATTAGTATATTGGTGTTGTCGTTCAACTAATGTAAAGTACAATGCAAATACACATCACATTTAAATAGCATGATCCACGACATCTAAAAGTTATAATTAATTACTGGACACATCGACTCCTAGCCAATATCAAACATTTACGACTATTTGTATTGCAATTAGTAGCTTCCAGGAAAACATGCTCGTTGTTATTCTTACTTTAAGTACTGTATTCAACAATAACAATTAAATAAAAAACTAGATAAATACAGTCTTTCGGAACGATCTATCTAAAAAAATACTAGGTCTTTCACACTATCGTTTATTTTTAAGCGAAGTTATGTTTATTCAGCTCGCTAAGTAATAGAGTACTTTAAACATATTGTTGGTTTGTACGAGGGCGGGTCAATAAGTCCGTGACTTTTTGAATTTCTGACCTCTACTGAAAAAGCAACACTACTCCTGTCAACAGGCATCTGTCAGTTGACTCCTGTCAAAATTTGAACTTGCTGCGTCAGTTAGTTTGTGTTTGACAGCTATCTTTATCAGACTACCCAGTAATATGAGGAAAAAATGGAAAAAAGTGAATTTCGTGTGCTTAGCATTATTTTTTGCGAAAAAAAACCATTACCAAGATTAAGGCTAAGCTTGATAAATACTATGGGGACTCTGCACCATCGATTTCAATGGTAAAAAAGTGGTTTACTGAATTTCGTTGTGGCCGTACAAGCACTGAAGATGCCGAACGTCCTGGACGCCCAGTTGAGGTCTCTTCACCCAAAACAATCGAAAAAATTCACGATATGGTGTTGGCCGACCGAAGATTGAAAGTGCAAGAGATTGTGTAAGCCATAGGGATCTCGCATGGCTCAGTGGTTTCAATTTTGAATGATTTGATGACTTGGGCATGAGAAAGCTTTCCGCAAGATGGGTGCCGCGTTTGCTCACAGTCGACCACAAACGCAATCGTGTAACAACTTCACAGGAAGGTTTGGCGTTGTTTAATCGCAATATGGAGGAGTTTTTGCGCCGTTTTGTAACCGTGGACGAAACATGGATCCATCACAACACACCAGAGACCAAACAACAGTCAAAACAGTGGGTTTCTAAGGGTGAATCGGCGCCAAAGAAGGCCAAGGTGGGTTTGTCAGCCAATAAAGTTATGGCGACTGTTTTTTGGGATGCACGCGGGATAATCCACATTGACTACCTTCAAAAGGGAAGAACAATCAATGGGGAATGTTATGCCAACTTATTGGACCGATTCAATGACGATTTGAAAAAAAAACCGACCTCATTTGGCCAAGAAAAAAGTTCTTTTCCACCAAGACAATGCACACATGTGCAGTTGCCATGGCAAAAATCCATGAATTGGGCTATGAATTGCTCCCTCATCCGCCCTCTTCTCCAGATTTGGCTCCGAGTGACTACTTCTTGTTCCCAAACCTGAAGAAATGGCTTGGTGGAAAAAGATTTGACTCCAATGATGAAGTCATCTCGCAAACAAAGGCCTATTTTGAGGACCTCGACAAATCATATTTTTTGGAAGGGATAAAAAAATTGGAGAAGCGTTGGACAAAGTGTATAGAGCTCAAGGGAGACTACGTTGAAAAATAAAATGATTTATTTATCAAAAAATCTGTGTTATATTCCAAAAGTCACGGACTTATTGACCCGCCCTCGTATTTGCGTAACATCCGTTTGGGCAGCAACCCGCGACAGTGGAGACACTCCTAGGTGATGTAGCCCGGGCGGGACAGCAACCCGCGACAGTGGAGACACTCCTAGGTGATGTAGCCCGGGCGGGACAGCAACCCGCGACAGTGGAGACACTCCTAGGTGATGTAGCCCGGGCGGGACAGCAACCCGCGACAGTGGAGACACTCCTAGGTGATGTAGCCCGGGCGGGACAGCAACCCGCGCCAGTGGAGACACTCCTAGGTGATGTAGCCCGGGCGGGACAGCAACCCGCGCCAGTGGAGACACTCCTAGGTGATGTAGCCCGGGCGGGACAGCAACCCGCGCCAGTGGAGACACTCCTAGGTGATGTAGCCCGGGCGGGACAGCAACCCGCGACAGTGGAGACACTCCTAGGTGATGTAGCCCGGGCGGGACAGCAACCCGCGCCAGTGGAGACACTCCTAGGTGATGTAGCCCGGGCGGGACAGCAACCCGCGACAGTGGAGACACTCCTAGGTGATGTAGCCCGGGCGGGACAGCAACCCGCGCCAGTGGAGACACTCCTAGGTGATGTAGCCCGGGCGGGACAGCAACCCGCGACAGTGGAGACACTCCTAGGTGATGTAGCCCGGGCGGGACAGCAACCCGCGCCAGTGGAGACACTCCTAGGTGATGTAACCCGGGCGGGACAGCAACCCGCGACAGTGGAGACACTCCTAGGTGATGTAGCCCGGGCGGGACAGTATGGCGTGCGCGGGCTGCGGACATCTACAACGCGATACGACATACAATTATATAGAAATAAATTTATTACTTCGAACGTAATGGCAGCATAAAATTACTATTTTTGTGTTGAGAGGCGTTTCATAAACAATTTATTGTTGGAATATGATGTTTTAGATCAATATGGTTATAATGTACTATGTATATTTAGGCACTGCTTGCATAACACTGTAACGAATAAATAAATATGACATATGAATAACGAGTCGAAAACTCACTTAGTATTTTTATAGCATCATAGCATGTACATGAGATAATAATATAGGCTCACACTTGACTACTATCTCATGTAAAAAAAAGTAAAAAACAGTGTAAGTATTGTGATGTGTGTGACATATAGTGTGTGTTACCTGGCGCTCTGCCTGGGCTCGTCGGGTCGGTCGGGGTCGGGCGGCGGCAGGCGCGGCGGCTGCTCCTCCCCGCCCGGCAGGCAGGTCTCCACCATGGCCTCCAGGCAGTTCACGAACAGCTCCGCGTTCTCCGCCGTGCACTGGTTCTACGGGGACACATGGGACACGTTGAAACAGGCGTTACATTATCGCACATTATAACCTAAAGATGTTCAGCGATGTTCGTAGTGAAACAACACTAGGTACATCTTTCCATTTGATATCTGCTATCAGAATATCAGACACCAAATGACTAGACCATTCTCCACGCGATGTAATTAACATTGCTTGCTTAAGATCCTGCTGTCCTGAAAAACAAATTTGGTTCTTTACAGTACCTAAATTGATAAGACTGTTCGATAAAAAACGATTGTAAGTTTCGTGTACCTTAGAGAGGAAGGGTCCCGCGAACCTCCAGAGCCCCCCGAAGCCGCAGCTCTGCATGTAGTGCAGCGCCTGCTGGCTCGCGTCCTCCGTCGCTATCATGTTCTGTGACGTGACATACTATAAGAATACTAATAAAAGATTACACAAAAAAAAATCGTTGAAGCAGTTTTTTTATTGAAGTATCGTTTCGCGTTTGACTAGCTCACCTGGAGTTAAGTAATGCTGCAGCCTAGGATATACAATATATACACTCGTGGCTAGAAGGTTAGTATCTCTAGAAGGTGTGTGTACCTGTATGATGCTCTGCACGGCGCTGAGTATGACCTGGTCGTGGCAGTGCATCAGCACGTGGTTGATCTTCATGTCCAGCAGGCTGTGGCTGCGGGCGACACCGTACAATACAATACTGACACATATACTAATCAACGTAACACTTCTATTTAAGGTGCCGAACATACTCGTAGTACCACAGAAAGTAAAAAAAAAACATAAATATTCATCAACAAACTTTTTTAATAATGTCGGTCGATTTGTCGGCCGTAATAAATTTCGTAGCAATATTCCAATATTCTGATTCTAGTATATTAGCAAGCATACTTACATGACGGGGAAAACTTTGGGGAACACGACGGAACCCTCCGCTAGATATTGATACAGGATTCTTATTTCATTCTCATCTGAAAAAACAAAGTGAACCTCAGCTATTACATCTATACTAAAGAACGTAATCTTCGCTAATGAAACGTTTACAATTAGGATGTATGACTGGACTGCCTATGCCTTCTAGCTTGCTAATTCAATGTCATATAAGTTCTAGATCACCTCCGTACTTCGATTCTCTTCAACTTTTTGTTCCAATAAAAGGGCGTTCAATAATAAGCCGAGCTAACAAAGAGACTCGGAAGAAAGAAAGCCGAGACGTTTCATAATTGATAATATTCGGTACATCACTATTATGTTTATTGCGACTTGCTGTAGCGGGAAAAAGAAGGTAGATTTCAAAGGATAGTTATAAAGCATGTCATGTGTACACTTATGCTCTCACCAGTAGTATACTTGACGAGCGTGGCGAGCACGGTGAGCACGAGCGCCTGCGTGGTGAAGTCGGACAGCACGGCCGGGTCCAGCAGGCTGTTGCTGTCCGGCGCGCCCGCCTCCTTGTCCGTCGACACTTGCTGGAACAAGCAGCTATACCGGTTAGTGAGAGCCGTTTAAAAGAAGCACCCGTAGCGCAGCTAGCTTTCGCATGCGAATACCAACGTTAAGCAATTGTCAACGCGGCTAGTGTTCAGAAAGATGATCAAAATTGGTATTCCATTTGAGTACTTCATATAATACGTTAAATTATAAATGGCTATTAATCATAGTACGGCAACAGAACGACAGACTTAAGCCATGTCAGAGACCCTTACGGCGTTGTACCAACACTAGAGTTGGCCAGCCTCATACGAACTTATTTAAGATACTTCCAATTTCTCACATAAAATAACGTAAAGAAGATACTAATTAGTCTTACCTTAGTAGATGTGGTGTCGGGGTAGTCGCTGTCCCCGGACTTGGTGGAGGGCGGGCGCTCCGTGACGTCATCCGTGCTGGCCGGCGAGCCGCGCCCGTCGTCTTCCACGCCCTACACATACGATAGGGTGAATTACAAAGACCCAATTTTGAATTTAAAAAGGCCAGGTGAAGCCGTAATATAGATAAATGTTGATTCGGGCACAAATCGACGCGGCAAAAACATTATACAGGGAAATCATAGCGGTGCCCGCGTGGCTATTATTTTTTTTATATTTACATTACTTCACGTTACGTCGGTGTAAACGCTGCCTAAATCTCAGTTGTTGTAGTGATACACATTCTTACGTCGAGCGGCAGTTCGTCGCTGGAGTGGTCGGCGCGCGCCGCGTCGCCCGCCGCGCCCGCCTGCATCGAGTGCGCGCGCCCCTCGCTGTCCTGCGGTCATGGAGTATAATTATAGTATAGCTAATACACACAACACGGGGAGTAGGATGGCACATTTATTGGGCTCGTGGAATTTGGCTGGATATGCTCAAAAACACAGAGTAATTTCAGTATAATTATACAACACATGATTTGCTTTAAAGAACCTTTAATTAGTACAACAATTTATGGTTTGATACTACATGTTTATGAAAACAAAAATGGAGTTTAACATACAACCTGCCAAATTCCAATATAACACAACATATATCTTGGACGAATGTTAAAAAGGGACATACAAACGTAGGTACTGAAAGCTAATTTTATCAATTCGTAAGGGTTGGAACTATTTATTTTAAAAAGCTCTTGTTTTTTTAAACTTCTTTAGAGGAGTCGAAGCTAAAGCGAATTATTTGAATCACCTATAAACCTACGTGGAGTGAGAGTTTTGAATATGTGATGTTTTGCTATACTTGTTTATATTTATACCTACTCCTACTTTTTACAAGTTTCAGCGGAAACATGTTTCAGATGTGGTTAAACTTCATCAACATAACTACAATATTTTGTTTTGTTTTGCAAGTGTAATCTACACAATTTCTATATGTACCGAGTGAAAGCTAACTCACACAGTGGTGAAGACGAGGTGCAATTCGTGTCGTTTATTTACAAAGTATTCATTGCTTGTGAATATCACACCAATAGCACGGACATGTTTCTGTTATTCTGAATATCACCTCTTGCCTCCGAGTGATATGAGAGCGTGTAGTGTATTCGCTGGCCTCTGATTTCAAATCCATGCTATTTCTAAAACCTTTAATCGCATTGCAGGGGACATTAAGGGGAAAACTAGAAAGTAACTATATTTAACTCTTACCAAAACCCGAGAAAAATCTAAAGCCTAGTATATAAGCATTTTTTGTGTATTTTGATGTTGTGACGTTGTGAGGTGATATGTTAAATTTAATAACGACCTGATTGACAGTAACCATTCGATATAATATAACTGCTGAAATTTCCTGGTTTACAATATCAATTAATTGTAGAAGTAAGTCATATTGACGATAATTTTATATGTAAGCTGTAAGATAAACTTATTTGTTAGTTTAGTAGTATATATTTTACCCGCGGCGGGCCGATAGTATCTTTTGAAGTGGGTACAGAGAACGATCGCTGCGTCTTAAAAAGCATTCTAGCTGACGTCTAAATGTTGGAAGCAGTGCAAGGCGCCGGACACGACATGTTCACACAAATCACACATTCATTTTAATAATATTTAAAAATCATGAGTGATTTGTCAGTCACGATTGCATACTCGTTATTTTAGGAGAAGTTGTAAGAGATTTTTCGTTTATTATTATAAACATGTCAGGATTTTGTGTCATGTTACAACAAATAACATTGATATTTAAATAACGAATAGCAGCGAGCAAGCGTGCGGGTATACGAAGTATGGGCGTTAAGGTCAATGCATACGAACGATATACGATTTAACCGAGTCCGCAAAAGTAGCGTGGAACAGAACACAACATGTCAATACATAGTAGAAATGGTCAAGGTAGTATCGCCTATATACTGAAAGGAAATAAGAGTTATTATGCACTGGCGAACTGATGATATCACGTTTCACTTAGGAGTCGGAGACATGGTTAAAGTTCTATCATACATGGATCCATAGCTCAATCAAATAAGCCCAGAATTATATTGTTGTCTTCCATGATTAGTGGATTCGCGGTAATACGTTTTCACTGCAATAATCGGCATACCTTCGCATTCGTAATAACAATAAAAGTCGAAATTCAGTTGTTTAAACATAACTTATCACCAATTCGCCAGAAGAAGAAGAAATAAAGAATACATATCTGGACTAATATAAGAGTATGGATTGAATTGACCTTGCTGTAGAACCGCTGATTGTTCCTCGGTGGTTCAGTTCAGGTACAAGTTCAATTCATGAATAACGATATTTGAAAATGTATGAACGATTTCTTCACATAAGCTTTTCCAATATCCTAAGAAGCCAATATTCGGTCATCTGCTTGGGAAAAGCCAGGATATAATAAAGATGAATTATTCGTTCATCTGTTTCTCTCTCACTGAAACACATATGCTATGATATTCTTATTGACGTATTGTTTCACTTCTGAACAACGCTATAAAATAGTTATTTAAATGTTAAATAATGTATTAGTTTCCCAAGCAGGCGAGCCTTGGTTTCATTCACGTTAGTTAGAGACTGGCATTCCTTTCTAAACACCGACCGACTGATTGGTTGCAATTGATTGTTACACCATCGCATAGGATGAACTAGTTACACCATCGCATAGGATGAACTAGTTACACCATCGCATAGGATGAACTAGTTACACCATCGCATAGGATGAACTAGTTACACCATCGCATAGGATGAACTAGTTACACCATCGCATAGGATGAACTAGTTACACCATCGCATAGGATGAACTAGTTACACCATCGCATAGGATGAACTAGTTACACCATCGCATAGGATGAACTAGTTACACCATCGCATAGGATGAACTAGTTACACCATCGCATAGGATGAACTAGTTACACCATCGCATAGGATGAACTAGTTACACCATCGCATAGGATGAACTAGTTACACCATCGCATAGGATGAACTAGTTACACCATCGCATAGGATGAACTAGTTACACCATCGCATAGGATGAACTAGTTACACCATCGCATAGGATGAACTAGTTTTTATTCCTTTAAGTATATCAAACCATGCATTTTTTATATTTTATTATTTTGTCAGTATGTTTTTTTTAAAGCTAGAATCAAAACTTAAAAAATATCGATAGAGATAGATCAACACAAAGGCTAACCTAACCAAATCAATAAACTAACGCACTTTGCCAAACAAACTTTACATTGTACTTAATTGTTTAACACTTGTGCGAGACAACTGCATTTTTTACAGATATTTTAGAAGTAAATTCTATTTTTCTTTTTTTTTAGTAGTGATTTCCAATGTTTCCGTCTATGTATAATCGATGGTGTAACAATGTATCAGTAACATGTACGAGCACGAGACGCAAGCATCTACCGGCCGCCGAGCGAGCACGTACCTGGTGCGAGATAGTCATCAGGTGCGGGCTGTGGCCGCCGCTGCTGGAGCCCTGCGTGGTGGGAGACTTGCCTGGAACGAGAGGTCAGGTTATATTGGGTGTTTGAACTAAATTTTTAAAGAGATTGTGACAACGTTTCGTGTATAAAAAAGACTATTTACTATTATTCTTAAAGATTCAATTTTACGTTAGTTATAATTACTAACTACATATATTCAAAAAGAAATAAATAATGAAAGTAACTAAATTATTGTCTTTTCATTCAGGCGAGTATCAATAACAAAACCTAGTTATCGGTTATCTGTAGTAACCAATGAACAATAACTTGTGCATCACCTAGTTATCGGTTATCTGTAGTAACCAATGAACAATAACTATTGTGCATCACCTAGATATCGGTTATCTGTAGTAACCAATGAACAATAACTATTGTGCATCACCTAGATATCGGTTATCTGTAGTAACCAATGAACAATAACTATTTTGCATCACCTAGTTATCGGTTATCTGTAGTAACCAATGAACAATAACTATTGTGCATCACCTAGATATCGGTTATCTGTAGTAACCAATGAACAATAACTATTGTGCATCACCTAGATATCGGTTATCTGTAGTAACCAATGAACAATAACTATTGTGCATCACCTAGATATCGGTTATCTGTAGTAACCAATGAACAATAACTATTGTGCATCACCTAGATATCGGTTATCTGTAGTAACCAATGAACAATAACTATTGTGCATCACCTAGATATCGGTTATCTGTAGTAACCAATGAACAATAACTATTGTGCATCACCTAGATATCGGTTATCTGTAGTAACCAATGAACAATAACTATTGTGCATCACCTAGATATCGGTTATCTGTAGTAACCAATGAACAATAACTATTGTGCATCACCTAGTTATCGGTTATCTGTAGTAACCAATGAACAATAACTATTGTGCATCACCTAGATATCGGTTATCTGTAGTAACCAATGAACAATAACTATTGTGCATCACCTAGATATCGGTTATCTGTAGTAACCAATGAACAATAACTATTGTGCATCACCTAGATATCGGTTATCTGTAGTAACCAATGAACAATAACTATTGTGCATCACCTAGTTATCGGTTATCTGTAGTAACCAATGAACAATAACTATTGTGCATCACCTGTAAAAAAAATAAGTCTATTTTGGCACATCAGAAGATTTTAATACAAAATTCAGTTAAATGTTTGGTTACTATACCTCCGTGCGCGGTGCAGATGGCGGCCTGGTCGAGCACGTCCCAGGACTTCTGGCGGCGCCCACCCTGGCACGGCGCCTGGCACGGAGCCTGGCACGGCGCCTGGCACGGCGCCGGGCCCGCCGCCACCAGCAGGGACGACTGCACACAGGGGACATTCAATACTTCTCATCGGATTAGATAATGGCTGTCACATGTGGATGATTATTTGAGCACTATTTTCATGCCAATCAGCACAAAGACGAAAAAAAGGTTCACAATTCAATGTTCATAGGTAGGTGATAATTATAAGCCAGAAAATGAATCCGTTAGAGAATGAAACTCAAAATAATTTGGTCAATTGTGCTTGAACACAAATCTGTTTTGGAATAAGATGGCAATAGTTCTGGAATCATATACATATGTTCAATTTTCAATTTCAAATTGAAATTGAAAATTGATATACATATGTTTGCAAGAATACATTATGTTATACAAGCTACATACCTGGTGATGTTCGTTGGTGGGGCAGTAGTGGTCGCAGTTGTCGGGCAGCCACTTGGGCAGCGAGTGCTTCACGTGGCAGCGCGAGCGCACCTCCTCGCTCACACCCACCAGCGCTGCGAGGGAATTACTACATTACAGTATATTATTAAAACACACTAAGTCTATAAAGAAGAGATTTAAAAAATTGCCAATAATAATTATAGTAAATTAATTAACGATGACATATGCCTCGAAAAAAAAATAGCTTTACATACTTTTTGTCATGATTAAGATTTTATAAAAATATTCGATTTGAAGGCAAAACATAGATTTTATCACCAAAAAGTTAGTTACGTGAATAGTACGCGTTTTAATTAATCAATGTAACAGTTAGCCCCCGCGTTTATTTATTTAATAATAATCGAAACGGGCGAAGCCAATTACATTAGATAAGCGCTGCTGATATTTTAATTTAAACACAGAAATTTTACAACAAGTTTAAAACTTTAAATAAATGTGTATAATAAGTTTCCACGGAGTATTAACACCATGTGGCACTGACCCGTGAGGTAGGCGACGGTGGAGCTGGTGACGTGGAACTTGTCCCGGCTAGGGCGGGCCGCCAGCGCCAGCAGCGCGCTCAGCACGCGCGTGGTGCGCGACACTGTGCCCGCCTGCGGGTGCCGGAACCCCTTGATCAGGTGCCCCACCAGCGCGAAGTGGAAGTTGGCGCGGAAACTGGGCAAAAACACAACTAGGTAAGCAAATAGTAGCCAAAAGTAGGGACTATAAATAAAATTAGGGACCACATAATTAGGCAAATAATCAAATGCAGGAACTAAATAAATGAATGAACTATGATCCAGTGATCTTCAGAGCGAGAGTGAATCTTCTTCTTGGGTTAGCACGATCCATCTTAGGCCATAACTATTGCTTACCATCAGGCAAACTATGGTCAAGTGCTAATATGTTCTAGTCAAAAAACCACGTCCGTTATAGGTAATCATTTTACTAGCGATACTCCACCACTTGTGGCACTATAACAAGTTGGTTTTCTGTTTTCCGCATTGATCCGTCACGTGCGGATATTACTTGAGGTGACCAGGTGGACTAGTGCTCGACCGCACAGTATTTTACCAAAAAACCAACACACCTGAGTCCCACAGCGTGGTCGAGCTGTTTGAAGTGCCACTCCAGCGGCTCCCGTGTCTCCATCATCACTTGCTCTAATGTCTACAAACACAAAATATATTACATCTCCAAGAAGCTAAACAATGCTGTCGTGTGATTATTTGATAGTAGTAAAAAATAGACTTTGCACATTGTAAAATCGTTTTAAAAACAGCGCAAGAACAACAGGAACGCAAGAATGCGTTTTCAATACGCTTCGTAAATTGAAATTCAAAAAGGGGGCATGTGTAAATAGACATACAAAATAAGAGGGCAGCGAATGCGTTTATAATGATAAGATAAAAGAATAGAAACTACTGACAGTAATAAAGATACCTTATCATCGAAGACAGCCTGCGAGTGGAGTGTGTGTAGGTTCTGCTCCATGAGCGCGAGTCCGGCGGCGTACAGCTGCGCCTCATCCAGCTGCAGCACGGACAGCCCCACCCAGAACAGCGCCTTGTGGATCGGAGACGCCTGCACAGTGCACGTACACACAACATACATTGACATACGGCAGTGCATACGCGACGAATTGTTGCCTTGACTGCGAGCGAAAATAGGGTAGACTCTCTGTTGAAGCGATTATTAACGCGAGAATTAATCAAAATGCGATAAGCCAGTGTGGCTAGGTGGTTTAAGCGTCTGCTCTATCCTGATCTGACGCACCCTGGATCGAAACCGGCTCCACAACCAATGACATGTTTTCAAGATATAAGTGGATTTGCACTCGCTTAGCAGGATGGTAAACATCGTGAGGAAACAGACATGCTTAAGGACCACAAAAATTGAGAGCATGCATCTTCTTGCCCAAGAAACTCAATTAGTTAAATCTGCGGGAGAGTCACGACACGACCCTCAATAATGAGAAACACGGCGCGAGGAGGAGGAAAGGAAATGAAAGACCACATTGATTACTTACAATGAAAGAAATTATGGTGAAGTGCAAACTTATTTCCACTAATATAATATACTAGTGGGTGCTCGCTGCTTCTAAGAAATAAAACTTGCATCCTCTTTTTCACCCCTTCAAAAGTGGCATTTCCAAAAATCCTTTCTTAGCGGATGCCTATGTCATAACATCTACCTGCATGCCAAATTAAGCCCAATCCGTCCAGTGGTTTGGGCTGTGCGTTGATAAATCACTATGTCAGTTAGTCAGTCAGTCAGTCACCTTTGAGTTTAATATATTTAGATGTATACGTTACCGGGTACAGCAGCGGCTGCAGGCGCGTGAGGCACATGACGAGCGCCTCCAGCAGCGCCAGGTCGTTGCACGACTATATATGTATACGTTACCGGGTACAGCAGCGGCTGCAGGCGCGTGAGGCACATGACGAGCGCCTCCAGCAGCGCCAGGTCGTTGAACGCCTCCAGCGCCTTCACCAGGATGCGCAGCAGCTGCTTCATGTCCTCGTCCGTCACGTTCTTACCTGCACAATACAGAACAAACCACTCATTACACTCAGAGTACTCTCAGTAAATGCCGCACGAGTTATTAACGGCATTGAAAGTAAACAAAGCTCTAAAATCTTATAAAAATACGTGTGATACATTTGAGTATCTGCCAACAAATTACAACTTTGCTCTCTTGTGTCACAATAGTTTTTTACTCTAATTGACTGATTGGCAAAACGCAGTGAGTAATTTTTGTCAATAGCACTATAGGTACACATTAGTCACTAGTATAAATAAAATAAATAAATAAATAAATATTTCAGGACATATCACACAGCGCCATCTAGTCCCATACTAAGCTTACGCTTGTATGAAATGGTATTATGTTGTATTCAATGTAAAAGCGCCGACTTACTGATACATCCGAACACGATGAGTGCTCTGGGCTGCAGCGCCGGGTTGAAACAGAACGCGAAACTCTTCGCCAGGCTTGTCCTGGAACAGCAAGCATTAGCATTAAAACTTTACAAAACAGAAACTTATTTTGCCAAGTACAATAATTCCCACTATTAGTTCTAATGTAAACCTGTTTCTTTTTTATAGTGATAAAAGTGTATAGTGCAACTGAACATAATATTAAGGTCAGTTATAAAATAATAAAGGACTTAAATTAATAATTCATTTTTTTTTTATAAATGTAACGTACCAAGTCTGCAGCCAATCACAGCCGGGTATGTCCGCCTGACACGCCTCCATTATCTCCAGCAGCGCGTCTGTTATCGTCTCCAGTGATTGTAGCGGTAGTCTCTCTCTGGGGACAAACGGAATATATTGATTGAGCAAGCGAGGCGGAAATATATCAGGTTGCATTTAGGTTTGCAAGTCAATACTTGGCTCCTTTCTTTATCTCTATTAAATTAAATTATTCAGTTTCTCAGCAAACTACTTCTGTAACTTCTATAATATAAAAATGATTTGCAAAATATGTTGGTAAGCGCATAACTCAACAACGCCTGGACCAATTTGGCTAATTCTTATTTTTTTAATATTTGTTGATCTTCAAGGATGGTTTTGACGGCGAGAAGAAATCAAAAAATTGCTGGTAAAACCCTAAAAACCGCCGTTTTTTTTCTGACAGGACGAAGTCTGTCGGGTCCGCTAGTAACTAATATAACTATAGCCCCGTATAAAAAACTACAACAGTATAATATATAAATTTGCTAAAATGACGTAAAAGTCAGTGTATTAGTAATAGTCGTGTGTCGTATGTGTACGTTAGTTACCTGTCAGTGTGTGCGGGCAGTGCGTGCGTGTGTGTGAGTGCGGCGGAGGAAGGCGCGCTCGACGCCACGTGAGTCGTGGACGTCTCCACCACGTGCGTGTGCTCCGAGAACCTGCCAGATAACATATCATTTTGACAGCTGTCATCTCGATACATATAAAGAACACTGGTGGTATGAGTATATCTCACCAGTCGCTGGCGTGTCGGTTGTAGGGGCTGCGGAAGGCGGTGACGGCGGCTGACTTCACCTTGGAGATGCCGAACATCTGGTAGAACTTCGGCAGACCGAACTCATCCAGCGACAGGCGGAGCACGCGCATTGTCTCCTCTGGGGGATATAACACAACTTTTCATTGATTGCTACTAATGGTAAACTAGACGGAAAGAATTGATTTTAAGCGGTCAGCCTGTATCAATGACTTCTTTTTAAGTTTGTGTGGATTTGCACTCAGCGATGAAAGAAAACATCGTGAGGAAACAGACATGTTTGAAGACCACAAAATCCGAGGACAGTGTCATCCGTGGAAGGATTCAGGCACAGACCACGTTGTATCTGCGCAAGAGAACTACCCTAATGAATTATTTCTGCGGGGGAGTCACGACCTCCAGTCATCAAGAAATAAGAGATGAAGGATTCAAAGAGAGATAAATTATACAAATTATAATTATTACGGAATAACCTGATATGTTACCTGAGAAGGTGGGCGTGGTGCAGGTGCACAGCGAGTGTATGATGTTGATGACGAGCCCGTGCGTGGCGGCGCGCATCGACACCGCGCCCGAGCACACCAGGAACGTCACCGTGTGGAACAGGTACGGCAGGTGGCGCGCCACGTCCAGGCAGTTGTTGAACGACAGCATCAGCTGGGATACAGATACACTGTTATAACGTGTGGAACAGGTACGGCAGGTGGCGCGCCACTTCCAGGCAGTTGTTGAACGACAGCATCAGCTGGGATACAGATACACTGTTATAACGTGTGGAACAGGTACGGCAGGTGGCGCGCCACGTCCAGGCAGTTGTTGAACGACAGCATCAGCTGGGATACAGATACACTGTTATAACGTGTGAAACAGGTAAGGCAGGTGGCGCGCCACGTCCAGGCAGTTGTTGAACGACAGCATCAGCTGGGATACAGATACACTGTTATAACGTGTGGAACAGGTACGGCAGGTGGCGCGCCACGTCCAGGCAGTTGTTGAACGACATCATCAGCTGGGATACAGATACACTGTTATAACGTGTGAAACAGGTAAGGCAGGTGGCGCGCCACGTCCAGGCAGTTGTTGAACGACAGCATCAGCTGGGATACAGATACACTGTTATAACGTGTGAAACAGGTAAGGCAGGTGGCGCGCCACGTCCAGGCAGTTGTTGAACGACAGCATCAGCTGGGATACAGATACACTGTTATAACGTGTGAAACAGGTAAGGCAGGTGGCGCGCCACGTCCAGGCAGTTGTTGAACGACAGCATCAGCTGGGATACAGATACACTGTTATAACGTGTGGAACAGGTATGGCAGGTGGCGGGCCATGTCCAGGCAGTTGGTGAACGACAGCATCAGCTGGGATACAGATAAACTGTTATAACATGTGGAACAGGTACGGCAGGTGGCGTATAAGGTATATATATAGACAAGCTTGTAAATGCTTAGTATGGTCTGAGTGAGAGTATTAGATGAGAATATGTTACCAGGTATCTGGCGAGGATGGCAATGTCGTCCCACATCATGTGCTGCTCCAGCATGGCCGTCGGGGAGTGGCACGTCTTGTCCACCACCTGCAATACAGTGGGACTTTAGATACCACTAAACGAATCTGAAAAATACAAGTTAGAAGTTGTGCTTTCAAAAACTATGTATAAGTAATATTTATTCGATATAAATCCTTAATTATTTGACGGTTTATAGGATAGATAGAGTAACAGTTTTATAGCAACACTTGGTTACACAAAACTGAAGGTAAGAATATAAATGAAACATAAAAGGAAATAGGTATAAACATAAATAAAGAAAGCAAATAATAAAGTAACTCACAGTGGCCGGGGTCACAGGACCAAGAACGTTATTTGGTAGTTTGAACAGTGCCTGGAGAGAAATGTGCAATCAACTCAAAACTAACAAAAATCATAAATAAAAAAAAGGCAAATATATCTATAGGCATTGGTATATAATTACCCTGCACATCCTTCCGATGACCTTCTTTGACACAAGTTGTACGTTGGCCGACGCTAGCGCCACCGCCGTGTCCGCCATTATCTCTATCATGGGCGAGCCGAGACCTGAACGACAAAATAAATGTTAAGCGGGTTAAGGACACATTAAATGTGAATTAAATTGGACCAAGTCAAGCCCCGACCCTCGTGCTACTTTTGAGGAAAACTTCCCATGACCTGAGTTCTTGAGTCCTATTCAGTAAAAGTCCCGCGACTGAAAGATGTAATTCCACCAGACAATAAAATTATAACTGTTAAAAATTGGTATTATATTTTGGGCACTTCCATGGGTCGGATTGTCGGATAATACTGATACGGGATAGGGGGCTGTTTTTAAGGAAAAACACAATGCCTTAATTTATTGCCTTTAATTTGACGATGTTAACACACACACGTAGAGACTACGTAAAACACGAAGCACACACGTTTACTTCACAGTACTTCACTATGCACTCGCACACACGTACTATCGCTTTGATATCGCTTGACTGTTCACCTCGATCGCTTGATTGAAACTGACCCCCGGCCCGAGCTGCGCCTGTTTATATATTGGCACGAAACTTCTCGAATCCTTTTGTATTACTTGAATCAAAACAGAACCATAAATCTTTTGTCATGCAAATTAGGTAGGTGATCGCTTGATGTAAACAAGGTTATAAAGTCATTGTTATGCAAATTAGTTTCTTTTGTCTGACGTCTAAAATGAGGGGTCGAAATCTCTGGAACGCAATTAAAATGTGGTAAACAACTTGTTTATGTGTACGCGCAGGTAGGCCGGTGGTAACGTGAACCTTCGAGAATCGTCGCGGCGCGACAATACGTTAAATTAGGTATCGGGTTTTTATGCGGCAGTTGTTAAGCGATGTCAAAGGCCCTTAGTGCGGTTCTCTCGACACCAAAGTTGGCCACTCTCATACGTACAAACTTCACTTGTGATAACTGACCCGAGTTGTTGCTCCGCTGTATGAAGCTGTCCAGCACCATGTCGATGAGCTCGGGCACGTGTCCGATGGAGCCCCAGATCTTGGCCTGCACGGAGGGATACATCTCCGTCTCCTCGATGGTGAGCGTGATCAGCTTCTCCAGAATGCCAGCCACCTGCTTCTGCCGCCGGGAGTCGTCGGACGGCTTGCAGAACCTGACACACAAGAATTGACATCAGTTACATTTCTAGAACGATGGGTGATTCCTATGATAATATTTGAATGGGAGCGTTAAAAATTCAATTAGAAATCTTTCAAGGAATAGATTACAAAAAAGAATAGAAAAATATTGTAGTCATAATCTCACCTGACCAGATTGGCGAGCCATGGAGTCATGTACTCCAGACACAGATGCTTTAGCTCGATTGTAGATCCTCGGAAACCCTGAAAATATTCACATTCATGTTTGCTTAGTACTTAACTGTATTTTTTGGCGAATTGCTAAAAAAGCTGTTGTCATATGTACTGTGTGGATTATGTGTACCATGTGGAGATGTAGTTAATACCTGTATGCACTCTTCGAGGAATTCCAGCGTGAGATGTGGCTCGTTGTGTGCGAGCTTCTCACTCACTGACTTGATGAAGATCGTGTTGTTGGACGGGATGCACAGGCCTGAGGACACAACACGAGGAACAATTTAGTGTACTGTTTTTATCAATGACATTATGTCTGCGTGCTGCCGCGGTCCCAGAACGCACGTTCTGAAGATGGGTGTCATTACATCCGAAACGAGTAAACAACATACGCGAATTACACGTGAGTGAAAAACGTTTAGTTAATATATTGACATTATGTATCACGCGTGAGTACAGCGGTCGAGCTTCACCTTCTCTTTGACCATCAGATTACAATAGGGGATCTAGAAAACTATAATCAAATAGTTTGATAGTTAGGTAGTTACCGGCGGTCTCGAGCAGCTGCCCCTCGATCTTGAGGTGGAAGGTGGCGGTGAGCGCGCACAGCTGGTTGTAGGCGGCCGTGCGCAGGTTGGGGTCGCACGAGCCCAGGTTCAGCAGCGCCATGTTGAGCAGCGTGCCCGGCACGTCCTTGGGACGGATCTTCTGGTGCACCGTCACTGAGTCCTGGGAGACAGGTCTCAAGTTAACATCTACTCTGTCAAGGTTTATTTTACTTGGAAACAAAACTTCCAATAATGAGCCATTGGAACTTTATGCAAAACGACATCATCTAAACCGCCTTAATAGATGAATGTATTGATATTTTTCCGTCTTCATAATAACCCTATAATGTTGCATAAATCCATATAGTCCGAGTTAGAGTGTCAACTCACCGGCTGGCTGAGCTCCCATCTGTTCCGGATGTGTATGATGGACTGCACGATGTTGTCGCAGTCGTTGTGGATGAAGGACAGCGGCGTGGGGTCGTTGATGATGGACAGCGAGAACTGGTTGTCGTCCACTAGGCACACCTGCGCAGTGCAACAATAAAAGGTGCTAGTTAGATCAGCTCACCTGTGCGGTACAGTACAAGAGTGTTAGATGCTGGGTAGATTAGTACACCTGGAGAAAGACACATACGAGTGGTAGAGAGAAATGTTACCTGATTTTTTTAATTTTTTTACGTGGGATAGATTTATGTTTGACTACAGCCTGCCTGATGTTAAACATTGCTGCAAATAATCTGAGGGTTGTACTAGCAAAGGACACGCCACGACCAGGAAAAAACTAGCTTGCGTTTTCGTTTATCGATTTTTCGATCGCTCCAGTTGGATAAAAAAGCCAGAAAAACGTAGAAAAATACTTGTTTATATCTTATTTATGCAATGCACGAAACTATTGTGAATATGTCAAATAAGACATACTTCGTCAATTTCCGACGCGTAGTAGACATCGTTTAGCAACACAGGAAGTCCCAGCACTTTCGTCTTCTCAACTGATGTTATCTGTAGAGCAGTGGGACCGACCTGCCAAAAAATATGTATTATAAAGTCAATAACAAAGTAGATTATGAGTGATGTATTTTGAAGATTATGAGAACGAAGATTTTTTTTCTAGGGAAGCGAGAGTCATTATTTTTATTTATTTAATAATAATTAAAACGGTCAAAACCAATTACATTAATTATTTCATACTCAAATACCTTACAATCACAATATTTACAATCACTTAACAATGTCATATAATAATTAATATATATATATATATATAATTTAAAAGTTGTCAAAAGGAAGTAAAATAATAATCAGTCCATTCAAATTAAAGTATGTAGGTACATTACAATTCGTATTTACAATTTCTTAATTTTACTTAAATAACAATCACTTAATCTTACATCATGAAATCTATCTATTTCTAAGTATACTAAGTCATTTATACAATCATTAAATCATCTGCTCGCAAAATCTCAAACACGCTAACATTATAACCGGCCAACCGTCCGTAAACAAATCACACGTTGGGTTGGCAGCGAGCAGCGCGTTGAGTGCGGCGAGAGTGCGCGGGAGTGGGGAGGCGGCCCGAGCCACCGTGCGGCAGTGGGGCTCAACCAAAAGCTTGCGTCGCCTGCTACGCAAATATTGGTCCGGTACAAATAGTTGACACAACTTATCGTGCAAGTCTGGTGCATCAACATCTCCACGTATAACCTTACACATGATAGTCAGCTGGTGTTTATTTCTTCTGACCTTTAACGAGTTATAGCCCAAGCAACCCAATATAAAATCAGAAGGATACATGAACGGATAATATCCGTAAAGGCGCTTATATAGGTACCTAAGAAAGGCTCTTTGCACCTTTTCTATCGGCAATACATATGTGCTCTCATGTGGATTCCAGACGCACATCGAGGATTCTAGTTTGCTGCGCACCAAAGTGCTAAAAAGTAATCTAATGACGTGCTGGCTATGAAAATCTTTACAATTTCGGAGTACGAAACCTAGCCGCCTAAATGACTCTTTGACCAACGCGTTTATGTGGTCATGGAAAGTTAGCTTTTGGTCAAACAAGACACCCAAGTCTTTCATATTAGTAGTACGATTAATAGTCTTACTACTAATTTTGTACTCGTAGATAATTGGATGCCATATCCGCCCAAAAGTCATGACATGGCACTTGGAAGCGTTGAATTCCATGCCATTCAGGCGACTCCACTGCACCACAGCATCAACATCTCGCTGGAGAGAAAAGCAATCGACTTCGGAATTGACCTCTGCATAGAGTTTAAGGTCATCCGCGTATAATAAGCAGTGGGCGTGGTCCAGGACAGAGGGGATGTCATTCACCATTAGCAGAAACAATAGCGGCCCCAAAATGGAACCCTATTTATTAGAGTAAAGTTTCTAATAAAGAAAAAAAAAAAAAGGATAAAATCAGTGTAAAACTAAAACCAGGTATTGTTTGTGTGTGTCGTACCTTGATGGCCACCTTGGTGTCCTTGTGCGACAGTTTGAGCGCGTTGTTGAACACCTTGAGGTCCTCCTCCAGCGCCAGCGTGGCGCCCGGCAGCTTCTGCTGCTCCGCCTCCACGTACTCCGACAGCCGCGCGTGGTTGTCGATGAAGATCAACTTGCGGGAGCCCTGCACACAAACCAATACGCTCTATTTGTATAGTCGCAGAAGATTCCAACACTCAAGAAGAGTCAAGCGTCTTCGTTCGACTTGAATTGGATTATTGATTGATGAACGGTCCAGAGATGTATACCAACATGATGAATGGATAACATTATGACACGGTAGCAGATCAAACTTCTAACAAAGAGTATAACACATTGAAATAACTACGATCTCATCCCAAAGACAGTTTTGTTCAGACAAGACAGACAAACGAGGTTCTTCTTGGGAAGGTTTTTTACCTCGGGATGTATGAACCAATAATAAATAAAAATAAACAGCTGATGATAATGTAGACATACCTTGAGCGGCATGAGTATGTTCTCATGGAACTTGGTGTACTCGCGCACCCAGCTGTTGCAGTTGTAGATGTAGCACGCCTGGATGTTGATGTACGACAGCTCGGGCAGCACCGTGAACCACTTCGACAGGAAGTCCGTCCTGGGCACCAGCAAACAGTATTCAATGTCACGAAGGGACAAACGTTTCAGAAGGGGACAAGGAAACTAGCTCTATTCTTCTGCCGCAGATGACAAAATTCTATACAATTAAATTTAAACTATCAAATGTAAACGGCCACGTTTTTCAGCAACATATGACTATCACAAACCGAAGAATTAATTTTTAGGTTAGTAAGTTTATTTTACAGTTAATACATTAGTTTAGGTACTTACAGTCTATAAACTAACTTTTTTTATTTTAAAAGTAAGAAAAGTTAATTAAACATTCACTATAAATAAGTTACTTGTAATACCTGAATCTGTTATCGGAGCCGGTGTGCGTGAAGTCGATGATGAGGTCGAAGGGCTGCGAGCAGAACGGCCGCAGCGTGATGATGACGTGGTAGATCAGCAGGTCCGTGTTCGTCTCGCCGATCCTGCACCACACATACACTAGTAAGTACATATCATTTTTATCTGTATGTATCAGGGAAATAAATGATATACTGTAGATGGTACTAGACCCTTGTAATTCTGTTACTCGCTGACACAAGACCGACGATCGAACGCTCTATTTTGATTCGACTTCGAATTTGAATTTGAATTTGTAAATAGAAACAAAATTGATTGAATTAGGTTGCAGGGCGAATACGAAAAATGTATTCGCCAGTTCAAAGTGCTACCATGTCAATCTTGCGGCCCCATTGTAGCCAAGTCAAACAACAGAGAAGTAGAGATGAGCTCACTTGTATCTCCTAGATATGAAGTAGAAGACGGGGTGGCCCAGCTTGCTGGTGCCGGCCTGGTAGAACATGTTGAGGCTCTTGATGCTCTTGAACTCCTCCTTCTGGTGCATGTTGTGCTTCAAGATGAACTCCTCGAAGTTGGAGGAGGAGATGTCGATGGAGGACCAGCGCGCGTACGAAGAGAACAGCAGGCTCGACGCACTGGGAGGTGGGGGATATGAGTAAGTGTGATGGTGATATTTCTTTCATATCATAATATCAAAACTGATTTTTAGTTTGGACGTAGTTGGTATTTTGTAGGCTGTTTTTATTAGACACAAATGAGTGTAAAATCGACTAGTAAACAAACATAAGATTTCTATAACTAAATAGTCAATATAATAAAAAAGCATTTGGCTTATAAACAGTTTACGTGTTTAGACTCACGATTCGATGGGTTTGTGCTCGGGTGGACCCAAGTAAGCGAGAAGAGTGGCCATCTGGAAATTGAAAATTTAAGACATTCAAAAATTAGATGTTTAGAATCAGATATTACTTGGCCTATCAGAAAGTTCAAGAAAGTCAGTAAGAAAGTGATTGAGCGTGCAATTAGACATTCAATAACTTAGTCAGTAAGAGAGCTTGTCGATGTGCCTTAGTCCAACAGCTTTACAGCCCCAATGGCCACCGTCTTACAGCCATAAGGTGCTAACTACAATATATGTATCACGCCATACTAGACTCTATAAGTAGGTGGGTAAGAGCTAGTTGACCTTGTCGAAGGGCCTCCTGCCGACCGCCTTGTGGTCCCTGCTGCAGGACAGGTAGTCCCCGATCCTCTCCTGGTGGTTCCACAGCAGGCGGTGCAGCGCCACCACGTTGGCGTCGCTGATGAAGGACAGGTTGTGCGACGTGGTCTGGTCGATGCTCTCGCAGTCCGACGCTATCTGGATAAAGAACCTGAAACGAAATTAGATAAGTTTACATTGTTCAAGTTGCTGGCCTGGCTATAAACTCAAGCAAAACTTTTTCAAAAATAATTAAGTGTCAGCCTATTGATGTATCAACTCGTACCTCGCCATTAAAGATGTTGGGTAAGCTACTACTAATCATTTGTAGCCATGTGGATTGAAATTTAAAAAATACATACCTAGTTATACGGTGCCATATTGTCCTAAACTAACTGAACATATAATTTGCGCGCTCATCCAACGATAACAAAAGTCCTTACTTGCGTCCCGCCTCGAAGTGCTGCCTGAGGAAGTGGTTGAAGGGCAGCATGTGCTGCTCTTTGGAGAACTCCACGTGGTTGGCGATGTTCTGCAGGATCTTGGACATCAGCATAAGGCCGCGCTTGATGGCGCCCGGCACCGAACGGCTGATGATGCCCATCTCTTGCGGAGACACTACAGGAAGAATCACACCATTATAAAAAAAAAGTGTTATTAACAATCTGTTTGTTGCGTTTCTACGCCATAGCAGGGACACGGAATAACTGATGAAAGTGTTCTTTTATATGTAGTAGGTGACATAGGCTATCGTTTTATTGAGAAACAACACAGACGAACGAAGTTAGACTGCGCTCGCAGTAATAAAGTAAAGTCAAAGCAATAGAAAATTCAAACAATGTGACCAAATGGTGCTTGCCTTTTCCGTCGGGCGTTACGGCGTGTTGTTTTCCGTTTGTCATAACATGTTTTAACCAAATTAGATATATGTACGTACATGTAAAACTTTACTTACCAATAGCAGGGTTAATAAATCTTAAGAACAGCACTGTTCCGACTGCACCAACACTCGTTTGCGGGAATTGGGAGAACCTCTTGCTCAGCACCTGTTATACAAACAAGGGATTTATTACGCTGAGGGATCTGAGCGTCTGCTAGGAAGCATTCGCCCAATAAAACCTTGCGGGTGATGCATGGATTTGCGGGGAGTCAACATTTTCATTCATTAGGTCTTCTACTTCTTTCTAAGTCTTTCTACTTCTTCAGACTGTTTATATGTAGTGGAGATTTATCATCATTTACGTTGTGTCATTAATGCATTATAATTAGTAAATTAATACAGCATAATAATATTCCGAACAAATTTGGAACAATTTTAGACTTAGTATTGAGCAATCAGAGCAATGAGTGGATTGTAGTAAGCGGCGACACCGAGCCCATGGTCCCGGACAAGGTGGATAGTTACCACCCGCCGCTCGAAGTGCGCTTGCGTTGCGCTCGGACTCAGCGCGAGCGCGTGCTCGCGCCATGTTCGGTTTCGGAGGATTTTGACGAGCCTGTAGGGTGGAATTTCCGCCGAGCAAACTTTTCTGCATTGTACGAGGATTTGGGTACTATCGATTGGGATGAACTTTACCTAGTTTCAGATGTTAATCAGGCCGTTGGCATATTTTATGATAAATTATATAATTGTATTGACCAACATGTTCCTAAGAAAAAGTTAATAAAACGCAACTCAAAATATTTCTATCCGATTTGGTTCACTCCTAGTCCAGTCAATTAAGCTTAAATTAGGTAAGAATCTCGGAATTCGAGATACCCAGCTGTAAGTCTGTAAATACTTGTATATTGACACCCTAAAAGTTGTCTCAAAACCTACATATGGTAGGGTGTACGCAACTATTAAATTTCAAGGTCAAAGGTCACAAAAATCGTTTTTTTGTAAATATTTCATTCCCTATGGGTTTTTGCTATTCGTATATATAATCAATATTGTAGAATACAAAATTCTCTACAAATTTTGTTATTTTTTTTTCATACGGTGAACCTTTTTCGAGATAGAGGGCGGAGAGCGCGCGGTCACAGGATCACTTCAGGTCAACCGGTGCCTCCGGTCAAATGTAAAACGATAACATTCACCCGTTCACACAATCCTATTAAGTACGATTATTGTGTTGCCGGTGTTCCTTTGGAACGTGTCACACAAATTCGCGATTTGGGAGTAACACTGGATGTACAACTAAAACTGTTCATATTGTAGACATATGTAACAGAGCGTTCAAGTCTCTTGGCTTTGTAATGCGGCAGGCAGCTAAATTTCGGGATCGTAACGCAATAATCATGCTATACTACGCTTACGTAAGAAGCAAATTGGAATATAATTCGATAATATGGGACCCTCACGAAAAAACGTACAGAATCATGATCGAGCGGGTGCAACGGAAGTTTGCCCGCTATTTATATAAGAGATTATATGGTTACTATCCGTTCCTATATCCCTCGCTGTTTGTATCTGGCATGGTGGGTATAGATACGCTAATGTTGAGACGTAAATGTGCAATATTATTACACTTTTACTCATTATTAAATGGTAGAATAGACGATCCTAGTACACTGGCTCGTCTGTGTCTATCCGTTCCGGACCGGCAGCGCGAGTCGCGCTCGTGCTGTGTTCGCGCTCTGTTCGCGTCGCCGCGCGTGCACTCGCTTACCTCCCGCTACGCTCCCACGGGCAAGGTATTACTCTACTCAATGCTCTGTTAGCTCACAATACAACAATTGATGTATTTTGTTCAAATTACAGAGTATTTTATAATGCATGTTTAAATTATGTAAGCGAATTTCTTATTCCTTTACTAAAAAATAATAATAATGTATATTTGTAAAGTATCTCTTCTAATCCATGTTGTATGTTTTGGTGAAATAGTCTGTAAGTACAGCATGTAACTACAATAAATAAATAATAAATAAATAAATAAATGGATATTATTTAGTCCGTATGATTTTTGTAACTGAGTTCATGGCTAAATAAGCCAATAAGAAAACTGCAGGTGACCCAATACTAGTAGATGTAAGTGGATGTAATTTTAGGAGTGTCAGATTGGTATGTGGCAATAACCTGGTAGAGGCAGTGGCACATGGAGCGCAGCTGCGGCGGGAAGGTGTCGGCCGAGTTCACGATACTGTCGAACACCTCCTTCGTCAGCTTCTTCAGGTTACAGCGGTTGTGCTCGATGTCTTGTTCCGGCTCCAATCTGACAACGTATAAATATTAGTCTTTTCGCTGTTGGGCGCAAAGGACCAAACATTTCTTCTTTCTAATTTGACAAAATTCATGTGACCAAAACTGTGCCCAATAAGTTTACAATGCGAAAGTTTAGTATGTCAAGTATGTGTCGTTACCTAGCGGGGTCGACCTCGTAGCTGATGTGCGGATCGGTCTCCAGCTTGTCTATCTGCGCGTTGATCAAGGGCGCCAGCAGCGCCTGCAAGTACTGGTACCCGTATATCTTGAAGCAGTGCGCCATTATCTTGCTGCCCAGCGAGTTGCCGCGGAACAACGTCTGCATACAGTCCGACACCTGCGAGAGATATATGGACTCTAGTGGGGTTTGTACGGGTGAAGGCAGTACAAGGATAGTTAGTTGCGGTCTCAACAGACTTCTTAAAATGAAAGATAATTTTAACTTGTAAATTTATTTTGTTTGTTGTCCTAAAATTTTTGCCATAATAATAATATACAATACAATACTATACAATACAATTTCTATTTACATTTGTATTGCTGCAACTTGTGTTGTACGCTGAGGGTTTTCTGTACACCATACTAGATATATTTCGACTCTGTATAGTATCTTATCTGTGTGTGTGGTGTGTACCTCGACTTCCCTGTAGAAGATGTTCCAGAGCAGCGGCGCCAGCAGGTGCTTGGCGTCGAACAGCGTGACGAACACGCGAGCCAGCTCGTCCATCTGCAGGCTGCTCACCACGTTGGCCAGCGCCATCGCTATGGGGAGCTCGCCCTGGGGACAACATATTATAACCATCTAAATATATAAAACTCATAAGGTGACTGACTGACTGACTGATATAGTGATCTATCAAGGCACAACCCAAACCACTGGACGGATTGGGCTGAAATTTAAATAATAAATAAAATAAAATGAAGGTAGATGTTATGACGTAGGCATCCGCTATGAAAGGATTTTTGGAAATGCCACTTTTAAAGGGGTGAAATAGGGGATGCAAGTTTTACTTCTTAATGCGAGCGAAGCCGCGAGCACCCACTAGTTAGTACATAAAGTTGAAGCCAAAACACACACACTCAATAATTGATTAAAGCCATACACGGTCGATTGCTGGTGGAAGATCAAAAAAGAAAATATTGACATAGATATCGAGAATATTCTAGAAGAAATATGGTGTACCTAGTCAGAGGTCATGGTGACGAGCTGCACGAGGTGCTCGAACCTGTCGGCCAGCACGGTCTCAGCGAGTGTGTCGAACTCAGTGCCCTGCTGCAGGATCTTGGTCAGCACCTCCATGAAGGCGGCGCGCGTCTGCAGGTCGCGGTGGTAGCCCAGGTGTATGTACCTTGTCTGAGATCATGGTGGCGAGCTGCACGAGCTGCTCGAACCAGTCGGCCAGCACGGTCTCAACGAGCGTGTCGAACTCAGTGCCCTGCTGCAGGATCTTGGTCAGCACCTCCATGAAGGCGGCGCGCGTCTGCAGGTCGCGGTGGTAGCCCAGGTGTATGTACCTTGTCTGAGATCATGGTGACGAGCTGCACGAGCTGCTCGAACCTGTCGGCCAGCACGGTCTCAGCGAGCGTGTCGAACTCAGTGCCCTGCTGCAGGATCTTGGTCAGCACCTCCATGAAGGCGGCGCGCGTCTGCAGGTCGCGATGGTAGCCCAGGTGTATGTACCTTGTCTGAGATCATGGTGACGAGCTGCACGAGCTGCTCGAACCTGTCGGCCAGCACGGTCTCAGCGAGCGTGTCGAACTCAGTGCCCTGCTGCAGGATCTTGGTCAGCACCTCCATGAAGGCGGCGCGCGTCTGCAGGTCGCGGTGGTAGCCCAGGTCTGCAGATCAAACAATATTGAGGGAAAAGTAATAGGAGTGTGGCAAAATCTGGTGTCAAAGTTTTCAAACCACCCTGAGGTGCTCTGACGTGGCTTAACGATTACTGTACTATGTCAAACATCCAGTAGCTATAACTCAACGTGTCATTCAGGCAATGATAACGCCCAAAATGGAATGCCATTTTATGGCCGCCCATCCAAGGACTGACCGCGTCTACATTTGCTCAGCATTGGTATTCGTATGCGTAGCTGGGATACGGGAGCTGACAGTAATGCGATTCTAATTAATGTAATAATGTATGTCCCGCGAGTTGCACGTCTCTTAGACAGACATGCTGACCTATGCTGTGCATGAGTCCGGAGTCGATGTTGGCGCTGAGCAGGTTGGACATGGCCTGGATGGTGGCTTTGCGCAGCGTCTCCAGCCGGCCCGGGCCCTCCGACAGCTCCACCTCGTTGCAGTCGTTCAGCAGGTTCATGAACAGCGTGAAGTATCTGCAACATACAGTATACTTTGTCAAGGGGAGTAAAAAATTGTAGAAAAATGTTGTGATAGCACACTGGACTGGGTCGAGGTAGAAACGGTTTTGTGGATGCACATCGACTTACAGAGCATCATAGGGTATTTGAACGGGTCACTTAAGGGCCAGTGTTCAAAAGCAAGAGGAATAGACAGTTCACGGATCAGTCTACAATCCAGGAATGTTACAAGCTGGCCAGATGTCTCTAATATTTGCGCGTCCGACGTAAGTGCGCACCAAGATACAACACATTTTTTAGTATATTCTCTAGTACTTACTTGAGGAAGAGTTGACTCTTGGCCTCCATGAGGTCTCCCCGGTCGGACTCCTCGGGCTGCAGCGGGAGTCCCTTCAGCAAGGCAGCCACCGCCTCCATGCAGGCTTGGTCCAACTCTCTGAAATAGATAAAGATGTCATTGAGCGAAGCTTAGGTTAGTGAACAGGCCCAACATGGTTGGACCAAATCCAATCGTGACCTTCAGTATTGAGTAACACGACGCAAGGAGAAGGAGAGATCTTAAATGGTCTGTTGGACTTCGATAACAAAAGACCAGGAGACAGTGCTAGCTAGAAGGTACCTGGTGATAGAGGAGGCGTCCCCCCGCAGCGGCGGCGCGATCTGGTGGCTGGTTCCCAGCACCCAGTCTGTCACGTACTCCACCATCTTGTTGCGGAACTTCATCTCCTGCAAGAAGATAAGTAAAAAGCAATCCATTAATATGTTTTACTGCTTGAAATGTTTGAAAATACTGGTGATTGGCGGGTTTAGATAGATGTTATGGTAGACACAGAAACGTACCGATCTATAAGATTACAGGTGGACACTTATTTGGATAAAAGAACTCACAAGTACAGTTATATTTTAGTGCCTTTTATTAAGAAAAACAACCAGATCAAGTAACGCGTTTTCTATTTCACTGGTTTCACTCTTCAGCCAATATAAAGACAGCATCGTGAGAACATATCTTGAAAATATTTTAAAGACCATGAAATCTAAATGGACTAATATGGATATAAGAAATAGGCAACGCCTGACCTGTCTGAAAGCTAGATCGTCCCGTCTCCGCATCATGGCCTCCACCACCTGGCACAGCTTGGTCTTGATGTGCACCGACAGCACCGTCATGTCCAGGTGACGCACGTATCTGGAGAACACATTACCGCATTAGAAAAATAACTGCATTCCTACATAGTCCGCTGATTTTTACACACTAGAGTACAAAATGCCAATTTAGACGAGTTGAAACAGAAAAGTTCAAAATCCTTACCCAGTAAGTCTTACTCTTATTAAATCCAGTAGCGTGTCTCCAATCGAACTTATTTTTTCTCAAAAGCGAAACGCCGGATACAGATGTCTCATTTGACATATTCTACCAAGGACAGTGATTAATCACAAATTTTAGAAGTTCCAAGCATTCTTATGGTTGGTTTTTCGAGTTCTCGATCAAAAATTTTCCGAATCTGTGAAAAATTATAAAGATGGCTCATAAAAAAATTATGAAACTACTTAAATTAAGCAGGACATTAGTTAGTACCTGACGATGGCGAGCATGAGTCCTTCAATGGAGGTGGTGCTGAGGTGCTCCGTGTGCAGGCCGCTCTTCTTGTTGTCCAGGATGCTGCGCATTATGTAGATCACGTGCTCCACGAACTGCGTGTTGGTGTCCGTCAGCATCACCTGCCAACACCATAGTAAGTAGGTGAGTCGTGGCAATCCTGCTAACATATGACTATCTTCTTCAAACCTCAAATTCAAAATTCCTTTATTTATGCTTTCAAGGTGTGCGTCTTTGCCAGTTATTCGAGTGTATAGTGAAGACAAAGCACAACACATCTAAAGCCTGTTAAGCATTAGAAAACATTTTAGAACAATTGGGAGTACACAGCAACAACTCGCTTGTTATGTTGCTCGAAGAACTTGTCAATTATATTCTTGATCTGATCAATGATTGGGTACAGAGCGGGCGATACCTTCTTTCTGACTAGCTCTATAAACAACTGTTCTTCACAGTATCTCACCTGTTGCTGTTGATCGAAGAACTTGTCTATCACATTCTTGATCTGGTCGAACAGTATCGGATACAGCGCAGGCGAGAGCTCCCTGCCGACTAGTTCCTTGACGTGGCTTTGTATCTGCGACGCGAAGCGCTCGCTGCTGTACAGCAGGAGGCGGAGCAGCTGCCCTATGAACCTGGAAAACATCCTTCAACATCTACATATTATAGGGTAGAGTCACATCACTAGGGCACATCGAATGGAATTGGCTTTTGATGATAGGCGAGGGAGGGGAATGCAACATGCAGTATTTATACATTGACCTGCAATGGGGGTTAGCGCGTGTTAATTAGTTGTTAAAATCCTAAATATGGAGTCTAGGTTGTGTAAAAATGTTTACTAGAACTGTTATCTTAGAATGTTTTCTACTTTGCATTTGTCGAATGTCTCATCTAGTGTGGAGTCAGAAACGTCTATCACAGCGATAACCCTCATTGAACTTTGAACTATGAACGTGGAAATCTATATATATAAAACTCAAAGGTGACTGACTGATTGACTGACTGACTGATATAGTGATCTATCAACGCACAGCCCAAACCACTGGACGGATTGGGCTGAAATTTGGAATGATGGTAGATGTAATGCTTATGACGTAGGCATCCGCTAAGAAAGGATTTTTGGAAATGCCACTTTTAAAGGGGTGAAATGGGGGATACAAGTTTTGCTTCTTAATGCGAGCGAAGCCGCAAGCACCCACTAGTGACTTATAAAATTAAAAAATATTATGAACTTTTTAAAATATATATTGAGCTTTTAACATTTATAAGCGTTACATGTATATTTTGTTTCCATAATACAAATATATGTATACGCAAAGATGAATACTTACTGAGTGACGGGGCAGTATTGTACTTCTTGTGAGCTGTTGGCCAACACATTGTACTTCCGCGCATCTGAATAAGATGTTTCGTTTATTAATTGTCAAGTTAATTATTGGATCGGAATCTTATTACAATAGTACAACATGAAATTTGAATAAATTCAAATAGGTTGGGTAACCAAATGGACCTTCTAGATGAATAATTGTGGCTTACCATGTAAGAGTGCCCAGGAAGTGGTGGGTCGTTTTTGCAAGCACACGCCGCCGAGCGCGCACAGGAATGACGTGATGTTGGCCCACTCTTGGATTTGCATCTGTCAACATTTTCGAAGATCGAAGTCAAGTTCCTAAAATTAACCAACACAATATTTTTAACACAGTTCTTTAAAGATGGGTTTCTGGGAGCCTTTTCGCAAGAATGGAGGAGCTACATATATTGTGCATATAGGATATTCCACAGATTATATTATAACAAATTATAAAGGAATTAATCAGTTACACTTGGGACCAAGTTTACAATCCAAGGTACGAAAATTAAATTATGGGTATGGCTGTCATTTATAAAGTCGGATAAAAAACCGGATTATATTCCGATTTTCTGAGTTTCAGTTAGGTGTGATTCAGTTGTTAGGGTATAGTTTGTCAAGTTGTAGCTACCTCTATGTCGTGCTCGGTGCTGGTGTGCTGCGAGACCCTGCGCTTGGCGACGGCGCGGTGCAGCGCCTCCATCTGGCACTCGTCCAGCTTGTCATGTAAGTTGTAGCTACCTTTATGTCGTGCTCGGTGCTGGTGTGGTGCGAGACCCTGCGCTTGGCGACGGCGCGGTGCAGCGCCTCCATCTGGCACTCGTCCAGCTTGTCATGTAAGTTGTGCTACCTTTATGTCGTGCTCGGTGCTGGTGTGGTGCGAGACCCTGCGCTTGGCGACGGCGCGGTGCAGCGCCTCCATCTGGCACTCGTCCAGCTTGTCATGTAAGTTGTAGCTACCTCTATGTCGTGCTCGGTGCTGGTGTGGTGCGAGACCCTGCGCTTGGCGACGGCGCGGTGCAGCGCCTCCATCTGGAACTCGTCCAGCTTGTCATGTAAGTTGTAGCTACCTCTATGTCGTGCTCGGTGCTGGTGTGGTGCGAGACCCTGCGCTTGGCGACGGCGCGGTGCAGCGCCTCCATCTGGCACTCGTCCAGCTTGTCATGTAAGTTGTAGCTACCTCTATGTCGTGCTCGGTGCTGGTGTGGTGCGAGACCCTGCGCTTCGCGACGGCGCGGTGCTGCGCCTCCATCTGGCACTCGTCCAGCTTGTCATGTAAGTTGTAGCTACCTCTATGTCGTGCTCGGTGCTGGTGTGGTGCGAGACCCTGCGCTTGGCGACGGCGCGGTGCAGCGCCTGCATCTGGTACTCGTCCAGCTTGTCATGTAAGTTGTAGCTACCTTTATGTCGTGCTCGGTGCTGGTGTGGTGCGAGACCCTGCGCTTGGCGACGGCGCGGTGCAGCGCCTCCATCTGGCACTCGTCCAGCTTGTCATGTAAGTTGTAGCTACCTCTATGTCGTGCTCGGTGCTGGTGTGGTGCGAGACCCTGCGCTTGGCGACGGCGCGGTGCAGCGCCTCCATCTGGCACTCGTCCAGCTTGTCATGTAAGTTGTAGCTACCTCTATGTCGTGCTCGGTGCTGGTGTGGTGCGAGACCCTGCGCTTGGCGACGGCGCGGTGCAGCGCCTCCATCTGGCACTCGTCCAGCTTGTCGCCCGCGCCCTTCGCCGGCTTCGACAGCACCTTCACCAGCGAGTCCCTGACAACGAATACACGTCAGGAATCACTTGCAAGAACAGATGTTCGACTTCTGCGGTATGTGTTGATAGTTAGTTCAGAATACCCAGCCTTGATACGCTGTTATCGGTTGTGTAAGTTTCATTAACGCACAAAGAACGAGGTGGAAGTCGGAAAGAGACATTTGTTGATGTTTTTTTTATTACGATGTCGGTGTATGCTGTGAATTTTAAAATCCAGTCTGAATAGACTCACCAGCACCGGAAGGTCTCCTCCCAGACGGGCTGGACTCCGTTGACGCAGTGCTCTATCTTCCTCAGCAGCGCCATTATACGCTTCTGCAGGGCGGCTGAACCTGCGGGCAACATGCACTCTTATGTACACGGGTTAGGGACTACAACAGTTTGACGTTTCCGTGTTTGTTTGAACAAATATTTCAAAACATATCACACATTGTCATCTGGCCTCCCATACTAAGCTTGGTGATAGATATATAGATTTTAATATCTTAATCAAAGGATTCTTCGTTATATGAACAATTTTATTATTAAAATACATATTTCCTTTTGACAAAACTCGTATAATAATATACGATGTACAAGTGAGTGTATACTTACTATGTATGTTTTTGTAAGAGCAGCCTCGAGCCATGTCCTGGGTGGCTGCTTGTAACAAAAATACAATCTGAAATGTTGAGCAACACACACGACACGTTACCAACACATACAAAAACTGTGGGGGACACCAAACTACAAGCACAGTGACACAATCAAATTTATTTGTGTATCTGACAAAATAACTTCAAAGTTTTTTTTATTACTAGAGATGCTAGGCAAGTTTAATAACTTGACATTTCGGTAACCCCCATAAACATAGTTAGAACAGTTACACAAACAAGGAATATCATATATATTGAGTAAGATACGTGCAACAATATTATAACATCGTGGTGAAGACAGTAAAGTAAGTCTTTATAAGAGAAATATTAACTAAATATAAAAAAAAATTAGAGTGTTTTTTTTATAAAGTTATGAATGTACCTTTTACCTTACATAAATGTGTAACATTTATATAAAAAAACATCGACAACTGACACATACGTGCATTTTCTGTAGTATTTAGTTCAGATTGGCGCGTACCTGTGGTGAGCACGGTGCTGGTGTGCGCTATCTCCTGGAACACGGCGTAGTTGGGCAGCAGGCAGTGCGCCGTGATCTCGTCGGAGCCGCAGCGGATGTCGGCCTCCTGGCACAGCAGGGCGAAGCACGACATGGCCACTAGCACCACGTCCGTGTCGATGGACCACAGGCACATGAAGAACACCACCTGATACAAACAGATACCTTCAATCACAGACACATGAAGAGCACCACCTGATACAAACAGATACCTTCAATCACAGATGAAACATGTATGACTTGCTGAGAATACCTCCAGTTTAAGTATGAGATACGAAAGCATCAAGTTTTCGAATCTAATGGTCCCCAAGCTTAAAGGTTTACTCACAATGTTTTCCTTCTGCGTTAAGCTAGTGAAAATTCTCACATAACTTGAAAAATAAGCCTTCTTAAGCATAATTGGTATAAGGCTGGATTCGAACCAGTGTGCGTTAGTTTAAGGCATTCGCTGCCCTCTTATTTTATATGTCTATTTACACATGCCCCCTTTTTGAATTTCAATTTACGAAGCGTATTGAAAACGCATTCTTG
Source organism: Macaria liturata (assembly GCA_964023185.1). Taxonomy (NCBI): domain Eukaryota; kingdom Metazoa; phylum Arthropoda; class Insecta; order Lepidoptera; family Geometridae; genus Macaria; species Macaria liturata. The sequence goes on from OZ026822.1 coordinate 362,186, forward strand.
CGTTCCGGGCATGTCATTAATTCTCCGAAAAAGCAAAGACATGCTATGAGCAGTCAAAGCATTAATTAAGCAAATGCTTCTCCATCACCGAGCCACAGTCTGTTGACCCACTAATAAATATCAAACAAAGTAAAGCGGTGTGTGGTTCACCTCCAGCTTGATGTGCGCCTGCTTGCAGATGGGCACGTTGGAGCCGAGGTTGGCGCGCTCCTTGTGCCGCGCCAGGAACTCGTTCCTGCACGTGAGGATGTCGCGCAGCCAGCGGAGCACCTCGCGGTAGTTGCAGATCTGCCGCTGGATCAGCTTCTGGCTGATGTTGTACAGCACTTGCGAGCTGACAGGGGACAGTTGTAATATTGTCAATGTCAGGGAAAGAAAAAGACGGACCAACAGATATAACTGATCGCAGCTGACTATGTTAAGTCTGGTCGTGTGTATGTATAATAAGTATGTATTTACAAAAGAAAAGTATATCAGTATTATATCCGTTACCTAGTACCCACGACACAAGCGTTTGCTTAGTGTGGGTCTAGATGGCGCTGTGTGCAATGTCTCGGAATATTTATTTATTTATTTTTACTATGAACATTTAGGGTCATCGTGGCAAAACCAGTTTCTTTGTAGTTATTAAGAATTAATTAAGAAGTAATGTTATCATTCTCTTAATGGAACGTTGGAAAACTTCAAACGCCAAGTTCAAAATCTCACTAATACTACATCGACAAAAGAACTATCAGTCTTTTGAATAATGGTAGTAAGGTCACAAAAGTAAGTTTGCCACCAGGTCAATACTATCTGGGATGTACTCCCTCACCTGATGTCCCAGAAGGTGTTGATGGGTGCCTCTGGGTTCCAGAGCAGCACCCTGTCCGGCCTGTGCAGCGCCAGCAGCGCGTCCATGGCTGCCTGCGAGATCTCGCCCATCCCCGTCTGATGCACCAGAGACACCAGGCCGTTGATCAGCTCTGTGGTCGACGATTGGATTTCCAGCGCTGTTCTGCCGGGATTCTGCGTAGTTATAAAAGTTAGTTAAGATGTTTGTATAAAGATAAAGATAAAGAATCTTTATTGATAATGTAAAGTTGTAACATACATAGGTATAGGTATAAGTACTAATATCACAGAATATGCTACACAAATTACAATATCTCGTCAAATTGAATTTATAACATTTAGTTTTTATAAAATTTTAGAAGTTACATATGTCTAGTTTTATTAATAAAATAATGAAAATTTTTGTTATTAAATTATACTAAATTTACAACGATGATGAACATGTCACCGGCTATTAAGACGTGTTGAACACTCGACTCACGCTGTTAACTGATAAATGTGGATAAGAGCACAGCGGCCGCTTCATGCATCAACTTTGCATATTTCGAATGCAGTGACATGCCAACTTTTGAAAGCACAAGATCAAGGGCACACGATACTCACCACCAAAACTTTTTCTGGTGTCGATAACCCAGTAATTTTATCGGAAACAATAGCAAACATTCATACTATATCTTAATCCTGAGTACTCCAAGTTTAAATTATATACTTACATAGTACAGATTTCTGTACATAATTTTTTTTACCGTAACTGGTATCATTATAACCTCAAAACTGTCATCTGTGTAAGCAAACTTTATTGAAATTATGTTTTGTTTTTAATTTTCACTTTAAAATGATTTACTTATTAATATTATATGTAAGTAAATGTAGAATAGGCAAGTTGTAGATGCGGTAAGAAGAACTGCAGGCCTACAATACAGGATCTGACTGGATACCTAGTGTAGGTTTTGCAATTTCTAAAACTGTACATAGATAAATAAATAAAATAAATAAATAAATATTTCAGGACATATCACACAGCGCCATCTAGCCCCATACTAAGCTTACGCTTGTATCATGGGTACTAGATAACGGATATAATACATATATACTTTTTCTTTTGTAAATACATACTTATTATACATAGAAACGACCAGACTTAACACAAATAATTACAAATTTTAATATTCATAATTACTTGTGCCATGCGGGAATCGAACCCGCACCCCTAGATTAGAAGGCAGAGCCACTACCAACTAAGCTAACGGAGCAGTCAGTAAGATTTAAGTATTTCATGAATATTTTTTTTATTATTATTATTATTATACTTGATAGTACACTCACACTGAGCATGAGCATGGGGTCTGCGTGAATGAGCTTGACGCAGCTCAGCAGCAAGTTCCTGTAGGCGGGCATCTCCTCGCTGCGGTTGAACTTGGACTGCACCTCCTTGGACTTCAGCGACAGAGAGATCATGCGCAGCGGCGTGTGCACCACGTAGCCCTGGAACATAATGCAGAGGAAAAGGTTAATTAATAGTGAAGGTCTCTCCCAATTTTTACCAAAGTACAAAAACAACAAACAAAGTACGAGTATGTGTTAAACATCAGTCTATCTAATGTTTGTATGTAATGTCAAAAACTATACAAACGAAGTCGCACAAGTTCCTTAGATTTGTCGATTAACCACCGCCGCCATCAATTCAAATAATTGTGTCTAGTTAGTAACTCTGTGGATAAGCTTCTGGTGATTGTAGCTCACCTGCGTGGCCTTATTGCAGGAGTCGATGAACATGGCTCGCAGCTCGCCGGCGCGCGGGTACAGCAGTGATTGTAGCTCACCTGCGTGGCCTTATTGCAGGAGTCGATGAACATGGCTCGCAGCTCGCCGGCGCGCGGGTACAGCAGTGATTGTAGCTCACCTGCGTGGCCTTATTGCAGGAGTCGATGAACATGGCTCGCAGCTCGCCGGCGCGCGGGTACAGCAGTGATTGTAGCTCACCTGCGTGGCCTTATTGCAGGAGTCGATGAACATGGCTCGCAGCTCGCCGGCGCGCGGGTACAGCAGTGATTGTAGCTCACCTGCGTGGCCTTATTGCAGGAGTCGATGAACATGGCTCGCAGCTCGCCGGCGCGCGGGTACAGCAGTGATTGTAGCTCACCTGCGTGGCCTTATTGCAGGAGTCGATGAACATGGCTCGCAGCTCGCCGGCGCGCGGGTACAGCAGTGATTGTAGCTCACCTGGGTGGCCTTATTGCAGGAGTCGATGAACATGGCTCGCAGCTCGCCGGCGCGCGGGTACAGCAGTGATTGTAGCTCACCTGCGTGGCCTTATTGCAGGAGTCGATGAACATGGCTCGCAGCTCGCCGGCGCGCGGGTACAGCAGTGATTGTAGCTCACCTGCGTGGCCTTATTGCAGGAGTCGATGAACATGGCTCGCAGCTCGCCGGCGCGCGGGTACAGCAGTGATTGTAGCTCACCTGGGTGGCCTTATTGCAGGAGTCGATGAACATGGCTCGCAGCTCGCCGGCGCGCGGGTACAGCAGTGATTGTAGCTCACCTGCGTGGCCTTATTGCAGGAGTCGATGAACATGGCTCGCAGCTCGCCGGCGCGCGGGTACAGCAGTGATTGTAGCTCACCTGCGTGGCCTTATTGCAGGAGTCGATGAACATGGCTCGCAGCTCGCCGGCGCGCGGGTACAGCAGTGATTGTAGCTCACCTGGGTGGCCTTATTGCAGGAGTCGATGAACATGGCTCGCAGCTCGCCGGCGCGCGGGTACAGCAGTGATTGTAGCTCACCTGCGTGGCCTTATTGCAGGAGTCGATGAACATGGCTCGCAGCTCGCCGGCGCGCGGGTACAGCAGTGATTGTAGCTCACCTGCGTGGCCTTATTGCAGGAGTCGATGAACATGGCTCGCAGCTCGCCGGCGCGCGGGTACAGCAGTGATTGTAGCTCACCTGGGTGGCCTTATTGCAGGAGTCGATGAACATGGCTCGCAGCTCGCCGGCGCGCGGGTACAGCAGTGATTGTAGCTCACCTGCGTGGCCTTATTGCAGGAGTCGATGAACATGGCTCGCAGCTCGCCGGCGCGCGGGTACAGCAGCTCTATCTGCGGCCACCACGCCAGGCGCGGCTGCTTGATGATCCTGGAACACAATCGAAGCGTTGCCCACATTACTGAGGGTCAACAATTTGTATTTGTGATTTCAGCAGACTTGTTGAAGGAGTTCTCTTGGGCAGATATATTGTGACTAGTACACAACTCTTTACATAAATGACACAAAAACAAATCTTTCGCACACAAAGTGGCGGCAATAACGACCACCTAGACATAACATTTACAAAGGAAGAGTTTTATAATGAGTACTAGTAAGAGTAGGTACCCATGAGGCAAGCGTTTGCTCAGTATGAGGCTAGATGACGCTGTGTGTAATCCCCGGAATATTTATTTAATTTTATTTATTATTATAACATGTCGATTACCTACTTACATATGAAGTTACTAACCTCAGCAGAGAGTTGACAATAACAGCATGGTATGAGATGTGCGTGTTGAGGTTGAGGCACACCTTGAGCGCGTCGTTGTTGTGCGGCTGGATGCGGAACAGGGACACGAAGCAGTCCGTCATCAGGTCCAGCTCCGAGTAGCCGGCCAGCAGCGAGCCGCGCAGGTACGACTTGGTCGGGTTGAACAGCAGGGACTGGGGGACAACGCAAGCATAATAACTACCTATATTTTGTCAAAACGTTTCGCCGTTTTTTTGGATAAAATTTAAATTAGCTTAAACTGTGATACTAGTTAGCCATACACTAAACTAAAATGTATGTAATGGAATTTAAAACTATCAGTTAACACTTGTACAGTTAACACAAAAACAACTTCCAATTTCTTCTAGTCGAAAATAGAAGCATTCGTTATCAAACGAGTGTCTACAAAATATGTAGCCTCTAGCTCTCTTCAGTTCTTGAAGGTATTGATAAATGATCATCATCATCACCTTGAGGTCGTTAATGACCCTGTTGACGAGCACGAAGGTGACGTTCCCCGAGTCCGCCGAGTTGAAGTAGGTGGAGGCCTTGCACAGCTTCACCGACGTCACCACCGCCGCCTCCGTCATCTGCTTCGAGTTGTTCGACGGACCTGCATCACAAGGTTTTTTTTATCTAACTTCAAAGTCGGAAATTTACGGTTATCACTATCAAAACACAGTCTACGGTTTTTTTTAAACAAACTGAAATTTATCAACAAAGAGCTAAAATAATAAATCAACAAGTCTCCAATGAAATAATACACAACTAAAACAGATCGATGACGTCATGACACAAGACACACAGATACAAACGCAAAATTAATGTAACGATAAGTTGTTTTAGAGGCTACTAAAAAGAAGTACTACTCACTGAGCCCCCTCTTCACAGAGTCGATGAAGTGTTTCTTCTTGGTGTGTCGCGGGCTGCAGGGGGCGCCACTGTCCGCGTTCACTATCTCTTCTAGCACTTTCTGGAATACAAAAACATATATGTGAGTGTAAGAAAAGATCATGCAATATACTTTTGCTAGAAAATATAAATATAGAGAGAATTGCTCACATTTTATTAAATTTATGATTGTTAGATTCCTCAGAATAGTTTATTTACTTGATAATAATGATTTAGACTATATAGTAATACTCACGGGGTTCAAAACGAGCAGCATGATTTGTAGCGGCCACATCGCCACCCTGGACTTCTTGTTATCCGAGAAGGAATCTTGTAATATATCAAATAGTGTATCACAACATTTGCTGAGATCTTCATTAGGCCGACATTGCACTTCGGAGAATTCCTGTAAATGGAAATCAGGTGTAAGCTAAAATCAAAGTTAAAGTCAAATTGTTTATTGTATTATTGTGTTTTCAATTATATTATTATATTATGTTGCAGAACTTATGCATGAATTGGTACATGAAGAATACAATATACCCTCCAAGGGTGTTTATAAGGAATTTTAATTTAATAATAAGCTAATATGTATCTTAAAACAATAGATATAAAGGTAAACATCAAGTTACAACTTATAGGAAAGGTGTACCTTATATTTGTATGTTCTGTTTCTCTTTATGTAGGCTAGCATATAACCAGTCAGATTGTAAATATTGTACCTGTGGGTAAGTATCCATCCAGTTCCATATTGCTTTCTCTAGGCAAGTAACTAAAACTATGTGTGTTGATTTCCTTAGCAATCTAAACTTTTGTATAGATTCTGAAATATGAAACAAATATGTGATAACAATTATTTGAGAAATTAATATAAATTACGGAACATAGTCCTGATACTGAATTAAATTAAGAATTTGCTTAGTATGGTACACAATGGCGCTGTGGTATACATAATATGTGCTGGAGTATTAAAAGTATGAAGTAAATTTAATTTGACAAGATGTCGTAATTTGTGTAGCATATTCTATTACATAAGCACATATGTGTTGCAACTTTACACTATCAATAAAGATTCTTTATCTTTTATCCTGATCTTATATTTGATGCCATGTTTATGTTTATGAGTGTGGTTACCTGTGAGCAGCCGTATAAGCCTCAGTATGTCCACATTGACGTGTTGTATCAGCTCTATGTCTGTATAGTCGGGGTTCTCTTCAGAGTTGGAGGACAGCTCCTGAAAATCCTGTTTTAATTAGACATACTCTTGTATAACTAAACACCTAATTCAAACCCTGATATCTTCATGCACAGTCAACATACATATTTTATATCTCTGGTAATAATGGTATTAGGTAATTACTTTTCTCCTAAACATTTCTTTCTGGATCAGTTACCATCTTTTTTAGCAATTCATATAGGGAATGGAAAGTAAAAGTTAGTATCAGTTCACTCACTTTAATTACAAAATTATATGAGAATCAGCAAAATGTAAGTTACAAGTAGTGCAGTAAGGAAGCCAACATACCTGCAGTCTGCCGCTGATCCTGTTGAAGCAGGCGTTGAAGAAGTTGAGGCTGAGAGCAAACAGCACCTTGCTGGCCAGCTGCCGGAGCAGGGCGCTGTTCACTATGCCCTCATTCCTCATGTCTGGAACATATGCACATCAAATACTAGTATATAAACTATACATATATTCTTTTCAATGCATTATTCATAACAAATTTCTGACAAATGACCTAAAAATAATTTAAGATTACCACCAGTAGCTTGGGTTCTGCCTCGTTGCCGGCGGCACCACTAGTTTTAAGTTTTTTATGATATATATTTTTTATACATATATTGTAATTAAATTAAAAACAGTTTTAAATAAATGAATACAAAATTTTAAGATTAATAAATTTAATTTAAAATGATGGCATCCACACGTAGTAGCTTGATATTTTTTTCAATATTTTGTGGATTTTACAGCAGAATTTAAATTTAGGCAACATGCTCAACTGGAGCTGCTCAGATTAATTCAATTTACAAATTTATTAAGCAGATGAATGTTCACAGCATTTATTACTGGTTTCTTTAAAAAAATAATATTTTTTTCTCTTATATTCACAATCAAATACAACAGTGAGCCAGACACTTACCTATAAACTGTGTGACTTCTCTAAGCAGTATCTTCACATTCATTGCCTCCTCGTACTTGGCAGTGTCCTTGGGCTGAGAGCTGAGACATATCTCCAGCGTGTCCAGGACTATGACCAGGCTGTCATGGTAGCCCTTCTCCAGCTCCGTCTGGGGCCGATTGAAACTGGCCACCGTTGGCTGGTACTGGAAAACAATACATAACATGTAGCCCTGACTAATTTATAGTACTCACTATGTATAAATATAATATACCTATGTACATGTAAAATGTAGAAATACAATTCACAAGATTTTAATAGATAAGTAAATAGGCGCTTGGCCATAAAAAGCTAAGACACTGACCAATTCATTGACCCTCTGCAGTATCTTGGTGAGGCCGGCGATGACGAGCGAGAAGCGGTGGCGGCTGATCTGCACCAGGCACGCCTTGCACTGCTCCTCATTGATCCTGGAGTGCAGGTTCTGGGCGCCAGTCTTGTATGGGAGCTGCAAATTATAACATAAATTTATCACTAAATACTCTGTTTTTATAATAAAATCATATGTATTCGCAGGAAACTATAGTGTACCAATTGGATAGTTTTAGCTTATATGAACATAGTTATAGACCAGCAGCGGAAGATGGAAGCCTCAAAGCTTTAACAGATGCACACAATTTCTTAGAATTGTAAACATAAAGAAAAACCTTAGAAATTAATCTAAAACGTAGTACGAAAAAGGGTGGTCCAACTAGCCCAAATTTTTGAGGAAATCGAATTAAATGCATCCTTACCTGCTCCTCAAATCGAGCAATAAGTGAGTTAGCCCATTCTCCGGGCTTTTGAGTGCCCATTTTTACAAATAATAATGATTGCGACTGGTAAATAAAATAAAAAACAACAATAAATTCACGGTCCCATTTTTCGTTCTTCGCTTCGATCCAAAATTTCTACTAAAACTACCAAACCAATTATTGCCACACTTATTTGTATTTGGAAACATTGGTAAATTTAAACTTAATTTTAACGATGATAGGACGTGACTCATACGCAGAATTAATTCGTTAGGGCAGGGGGTTTTCTTGGTCAAATACATCGTGGTGGACGCCCAGGTCCTTCCATGGAAGACGCAATATGTCCGCGGATATTATTCTGATCATCAAACATGTCGGTTACCTCACGATGTTTTCTATTCTATACATGTTGGTAGTGTAAAACAACCCTTACTTTACAGGGATAAATTAAACACCAGCTTCATTATTTCACTTCAAATATAATAATTCATCTGTACTTATTTACAGTACTTACTTTAATTCACAATCGTCAATCTGACTTAAATTACTAGCTCACAATCTATTAAAAACACTCTTTCGAGCTCCAACGGCCGACTAACCTCGTCGCGCAGATCTTCTGCCCCTTGCAACGCGACGACTCAACAGGAACTAACCTCGTCGCGGGTCTCTCTCCTGCCTTTATACGACTATAAATACCCCCACCTCTATGTCATCGCCACACTCACCGTTTTGTTAGTCATTGAGAATCAAATACACAACCATGTTCATGACACTTTAATATTATTGTGAGCGATGACTAAAGGTGCTGGTATTTGCAGCATGGCAGATAATTTATAAAAAAACAATTACAGTATTGAAAAACTAGATCCATTTAAAAATAACCTTACAGTAGTAAGGAAAGTTTAATCTCTGGCAATACAGTATTACTTTTTCTGACATTGACAACAAAACGTCACTACATTGTCAAAATCAAACCAATCAGTTCAGTCTTAGAGTAAGAAAAAGATATGTATAGAGCTTTGACGTTCAATCCTGTGGACCAGAAAAAGCGCGTATACCCGAAAGGGACGACGACAAATGACGTAGAATCTCAGGGCTGCCAGAGTCATAAAAATTCCCCTACTTTTGTTCATACTTACACACATACACACACGTATAAAAGTTGTACGTAATCATTATTATCACCTGAAAAAGGGACTCATATAAAAATGGCACACACAGTATGTCGATAAAATTTTAAGCAGGAATAAATTATACTTAGTAGGATTTGTAAACAAAATAACTATATGTATATTTATTTCAAGGAAAACTATTTACATTGAAAAAACAAAGAATAAAGTAATAACCAACTACTTAAATAATTTGTTAATATTTTTTCTGGTTTAAAGTAAGAATATTAAAAAAAAACTACTTAAACATATCTACAAATTTACAAAACGTCTTAACTAAAACTGTACATGAATATTACAAATAACAGAAATTTTCCTTTGGAATATCTAAATTCATGTACTTCATTTTTAACTTTTATTTTTGTATTTTTCTTAACAATTTTTTTTGTTATTTAAATTCAGATTACGTTGTTTTTCATTACAATTCAGAGTACTTTATTTATGGAACTCTGGAAAAAATATGTATATAGTGATTTTCCGCTGCGACTGCTCCATAACCGACTTCAAACAACAAACTTGATGGTTTTTTGGTGTGTTCCTCCATATACTACCGCCACACCTCTCCTCCTAACCAAAGTGGCCTCCGTGGCTCTTAAGATCTTACCAACACCGTACCTTGTGTCTTCAAGTTTTGTAGTTCTCCTTCGGCAAGATATTCTCGTCGACACGGGTTTCGCCTCTCCACGTGGCATCCTCAGGACGTGTTGAAAAATCGGAAATCCATCGGAAATCTATATAAATAAAAATAAATATATATGTGGTATATAATTAAAAAATCTAAATGTTTTTTTTTTGTCATTATTGTAGTGCTTCTTTGCAGAGTGATATGCCTATATTTTGCTATGCCTATTTCGACTCAAATCATCTTTATAAAAAAATATTTTGCCTTAATTTCTTGGGTAAATTGCCAAAACGAAACTGGTATCACCAAAAACCGTTTAACCCGATCAAATTCAAAATACTGCAAAATGACAACTATGTTTGACAAACGCTTTGCGAGTAAAACAGTTTACTATACTTTAAATTTAGCCGAGTAATCTCATAAAAACAATTCATGTTTTTAGTCTTATTTTACTATTTATAATCCATATAAATAGCGTTTCAATAAAGCAGGGCTCTCATTGCTCCTAAATTAGTCATAATCAAGTCACATTGTCGTAAAAGTATCGTACTTACGTATGAAAGGATATATTTTCATCTTTCCGTTCACTACGGCTCTTACAGCCTTTTACATAGCAAATCACCATGTTCTATGAAATTTTCTTCAATAATTCACTATGTAAATCAAGTTTTTTCACACTTAGCACTCGTAATCACCATATAAAAGCAAAAATATTTTTCACGCAACTGCCATGTTGGGCGCTACCGAGTAATGACCAACGAAACAAAAAGTGAAATTTAGACAAAGACAAAATCCGATTCCTGTCTCTTTCGCTCTTAGGTTTTCTTGATATAGTTGTCCCACTCGCTCATTACTTGTCAACTCCGCTGATTGATGCTCGAGGGTATAGAGTATCGGGTAGCGTGGCCACACATGAGACAAAAAACTAGAGTCCGCAATCAGAACATTTTAGTTCCAATTTTATCCGCGCGCAGAGTTATCTTGCTTGAACTCAAAGATATTATATGTACAAGTACTAGATTAGTAGATATCGCGCCAAAGCTTTGACACCGCACATATGGCCACAGTCATATGCTCAGCTAACGTCAATTCAGTGCTCAGTGTAACGCCAACCGAGTAGGACACAGTGACATGCGACAAAAACGATGGTCAAAATGGGTAAATGCGTAGTGAAAGAGTGCGATTCAAGGTCACAAAAACATAACAAATTAATGGGAATTACTTTCCACACGTAAGTTCATTGTGTATGCATTCGTAGTAACGTAAATAACGCAATAATTAAAATGCAACATCCAATATTGTTATTTAGGTTCAGTGTTACCACTAAAAAATCGGTTTCGTTTTCCCACATTAATGGGAGAATTTAATGGAATAACTTACTTTGTAATAATAAGAGAAGAATAAGAGAGTAAAAGACAATTCTACAACAAACTTATGTTACACAGCGGTGTTTAATCACTTTAACACCCTGCAGTTTAATATACAATAACGCACTTTTTGTTTTTATTTCTATCTACATAACTTGTTAATATCTTAGATCTTTATTATTTACTAGCTATTTAAATAAAAATCTGCCTTTTATTCATATCAAAATCCATTTACTACAGCCTTTTCTAAATATTTTCAATGTAGGTACATACACGCTTCCGTTACAGTTTTATAATAGTATGGATTGAAAGTTTTATCAAATTCTGTTCAGAATATATAACATTAATCACACCAAAGCAATTAAATACATTTATTCGTTCATTTATTTTGGGGAAATTATTTCTCGCCACTGGCAACTCTGTCCGTTTTCACGCCAGCAATGTCTTGTCTCACTTCTACGGTAATTAGTTAATGACTGGAAGAAACGAGACAAATATAGTTTACTTTGGCATAATGTATCGGTTTCAAAGCTACGTCTTTTGAACTATTAAGTGGTTACGCATTACTGAGAATCGTTTGTTGTCATTACTTCTCTAATCTCTAGTATATGTAAGCTCACTGCTTGAACTCTAAACTCTAAACTATTGTTTTATAGGTTTATCTCTGCTTTTAAACAATCAATGCAAGCAAATATATTTAAAAATGATGCAGAAAAATGCCAAAATAAACTTCACAACTTTACAAAGACGAAATAACTGACAAAGTTTGTTTAGCTACTTATGTTGCTGGCCTTGAAAAAGCTGGCACGCTCTGAGAGACGGAAATAGTATAGCTTTGTCCTTTTCTGTTACTTATAATAACTCAATACTATATCTCTTTCTTGTTGAAATGAAACGGAGCTACCCGCCGTCTATTCTTTTCTTCGTCTAAGAGTTCAGTGATCGGTCCTTGGAGGAAAGGAGGAAGGAATAAAGGAGAGAATCACAATGATTCTTGGTCCGAGGGTCGGTCGCATACCTTCATTATGTTATGTGAATGAGGTTTAGACAAGGATTTTTTATATCATCGCTCTCTTTCCCTCTGGATTGTTCTCTCTTTTGTTTTGTGAAATAGATTTTATACGAATAGAAACCTTATGTTCTTACAATTAAAGTTTATTTTCTATAAATGGTAAATCGGGGGTGAGATCGGTCAAAAATGAAAGGCATATAGAGCAGGCTGTTGTCTTGCTTCAACAGCTTGCCAGTTTAAAAAATAATGTGTGATAAATGTCACTGTCAACTTAAGTTTTGAAATATTTAGCAATAAATAATATTATTTAATTTTATTTATTATAAATTTTACTCGACACAAAGAAATCTGAATTAATTTGTGAAATTAACACAAAATAAAATAAGTAACAAATTAATATTATATTATTTTTCACACAAGCAACATTAAATTATGATGACATTATATGACAAAAGGTGGCGGGAAAAAAATAATTTCATTTGTAACTAATTTAAATATCGCAGAGGCCATTATTATAAAAATAAAAATAAATTAAATGTATTTTATTGTAAAAATAACAAAATGGTAAGAACTTGTAGTGTTCCGGGATGCAGAAGTGAATTTTATAGTGGCTGCAATGTATCTTTCTACAAGGTATGCTAAAGTTTAAGTAAGATTACATTTTTGGGACTAAGGTGACCATATTTTCTCGTGCTTGAAATAATTTGTGCAATATGATATTTTTTCAGTTTACCTAAAAATGAAAACATCAAAATAAAACGGCAAAAGAACTTAAATATAACACGTTACTCGTTTACATGAAACACAAGGAAAAGGATTATATTGGTGTACATAGTTTAAACCATCACATGATAGTGTAAAAAAATATAGGATATAGGCAACTACCTAAGTATATGCAATTCAAATATGAACTTGTAAATAAATATTGTATTTACTGCAAAATGTTTATGATTTTGATTACATTGCCTTCCTGTCAATTAACCGAATCGATACTATTATACGTTACAAACTAAAGTGCATTATTTGTAAGTAAGTTTGTTGGTGTTTGTTACTTAACGCGTCAATAGAGCTAGGGATCATCATGACTGGCAAGCTGCAGGTAAAATAGGACCCCAAAAGAAACTGCTCCAGATTTGGTAAGAAGATGAATTGGTATATCCTATTATATAATTGATTGTCACCCTAGTTAGAAAAAGACAACTGCCTGTCATACTTCGCCTCGCTCTGCTCATATTGGATCAGCAGTAATATTTCCCGGGTTTAGACAAAGATTTTTTATGTCATCCCTCTCTTTCCCTCGGTTTAGAGGAAGGATCCACCCTCCTCGGAGGAATCCGAGGATCCACCGATCATATTTTCTTTAGCTGTCCAAGGTTGCGCTGCTCACTGTATGATAAAATCCCAGATGCTGTCCCTCGTCCTTGTAACTTCTCCAATCTTCTTCCCCTTGTATATTCTCCTTTTGTATATATTTTGTATCACTTTATTGTCTCTAATAAAATTAAATTGTTGTATATATGTATTGTGTTAACACTCAAATAAGCTCAATAAATTTCAAATAAGTTAGTAATTCCGCACCGATCAAATGTTAATTATTTTTACTGGCTAATAAGATAAGCGTTTGTCCCCCTTGTGACGTGACATTGGCAAAATTGCGGCGGTGCCGCAGAGTCCATTAATAAAAATAAAAACCTGCTTTACTTTACTCATTACTGATATTTTATAAATTTTTCGTAGATTTCTTATAACAAATTAGTTATTGGCCGATTAAATATAGTGTCTTATACTTGTTCAACAAGATGATGGTAAGTTCAGCATTACCTAGTGGCTTGTTTTAAAGAAAACCTTGCATAACATTATATCCGCCGGGGGCGTTCCCAATATTATTGTGCTTTAATATAAACAAAATTTCTCAAATTATCTCAAGATTATCTCTTCTATCTTGTTAATTTGAGTCATAACAAAGAAGATAACATAGCGGCAAGGTAGTGACTAGTAGATTGTATGAGTAACGGGCATTTTACGGTCTGTGTTTAACTACTATAATGATATGACGTGGAATCTTGATTGTGACTATCGCTGAAAAAAATGAGTGCACTACTGATCTACACAGCTATAGGTACGCCAAACTAGGAATAATTAATTTTCGAAATATATGCAGGACTGTATAGAAGACAGCAGCCACGACCCCCTGTCGGTGCCGGCGCAGCCGCCCCCCGCGGCGAACCAGGCCGGGATGGAGCCCACTAAGGTGGAGAACAAGAAGCCTAATGAAAATGTCTCCTTGGCTGATAACAGCTTGCTGGTATGTATGATAAGTATGATATTAAATACATCAATAAACGGTTGCATGTCTAACTATAGCAAATTAATGTAAATGGCCTGATAGGTCAGTTGGTAGATTGTCTGCCTTGAGTTCCAAGGGTTGTGGTGGGTTCTCCCACACAATAGAAATCATTGTCTAATTTTGAATTATTTGTGTTGAGTCTGGTAATATCTTTATAATATTGTAATTACCTAATTACAAAAGAAAAGAACAAAAATATTATATCCTATATCTAGTACCTATAACCATTCACATAGTATAAGGGGCTAGATCAGGGGTTCCCAAAGTGTGCGCCGCTGCGCCCTGGTGCGCTGTAGAAAGTAAAGAGGGGCGCCGTGAGTCAATCCTCTAATTACAGTCAAACCTGGATAAGCGAGAGTTCAAGGGAACACTATCTCATTCTCGCTTATAGAGGTTTCTCACGAACCCGAGTTTCTCGCTAATGCAGGTACATGGTAGCGTTTCTCTCTTATAGAGGTACGAAAAGTGTACATCACACGTGTCCTTTTATTCTGCAGAAGCATTACCAGAAGTGCGAAAGCCCAAGATTTGTATGAAATTTTAGACAAGTTTATTACAGAAAATGGTTTGGATTGGAAAAAGTGTATCGGTGTATGTACTGATGGTGCTCGATCAATGTCTGGCATGTATGGGGGATTACAAGCGCTTATTCGTAAAAAAGCACCGAATGCTATTTGGACCCATTGCATCATACATAGGGAAGCTCTGGCATCAAAATCAATGAGCTCTCAACTGAACCAAGTACTGGAATGTGTAGTTAGTGTGGTAAACTATATAAAAACAAGGCCTCTAAAGGCCAGACTTTTTAAAAAACTATGCATAGATATGGGAGCTGAACATACCGCCCTGCTGCACTACTGTAATTCATGATGGCTTTCACATGGAAATGTTTTACATCGAGTGTTTGAACTACGCGAAGAAATTCACACTTTCTTACGGCAATAATGTCAAGAAAATGCCAAATATTTCACTGAACCTGATTGTTTGCTAAAACTAGCATATTTATGCAATGTGTTTGAGAAATTAAACAATTTAAATCTGTCTTTGCAAGGCAACAACATGCACATTCTGAAACTTTCGGAGAGGATTGTGGCGTTTAGAAAGAAACTGCAGTTGTGGATGTTTCACAAGACTTGATCGCCCTTTTCACGGAACACCTAGCGAAGCTAACGGAATGGTTTTCAAAGTACTTTGCAGATGATGAAGATGTTGAAATATTTGCGTGGATCCAAGACCCTTTCCATGCACAAAGTCCACAAGGATTTACCTAACAAGATGAAGAGAGTCTCATTAAACTCTCTTGCGCCAGCAGCCTTAAAACTAGATTCACGAGTGTGGATTTGGTGGAATTTTTGTTATCAATTCAAAATTAATATTCAAATTGAACTTTCAAAGCATTAAAAATTTTAATTCCCTTTGCAACATCATATCTATGTGAAACTGTGTTTTCAGCTGTACTTGTAATAAAAAACAAATATCACTCAAAGATCAATGTGGAGCAAGAAATAAGAGTAGCAGTGTCCAGCCTTATTCCCCGCTTTGAGTAAATATCGTATTTAAATTTAGTTTTATCTTAAAGTCTTTCTTGATGTTTTCTGTTTAAAGTCTTTAATGATTAAAAAAGGAAATTTTATATTGAGGTATTTTAATTTTCGTTACGATTATCCTAACCTAACTTCTATTATTGTAGGTACCTATTTTTTTTACTATTTTCCTCAAATAGTTAACTAGGACAGGGCGCCCTGAAAAAATATATAAATTGTAAGTGCGCCGCGGGTTACAAAAGATTGGGAACCCCTGGGCTAGATGCTTCTATGTAAAAAGGTAAATAAAAATGTATATTTTAAGAATACCTTCCATGTACATAGTTGAGGAAATAATGTTTTTTAATAATGATAGTCTGTTCTATTTATCAAAATATTACATTCCGCAGGTGGATATCTCAGATGCCCTGAGTGAGAAAGAGAAGGTGAAGTTCACGGTGCACACAAAGACCACTCTGCCAGAGTTCCGCAATGCAGAGTTCATAGTGGTGCGGCAACACGAGGAGTTTGTGTGGCTGCACGACAGATACGAGGAGAATGAGGACTATGCTGGGTATATTGTGAGTGATTAAACATTATGCAAGCTTTATTTACTTACTTACTAATGTGTCACTACCCCAAAGTGGATAATGGCCTCCGACACAAAGAGACACCACTTCTCTCTGTTCTGCAACATCTCCTGAAAACTCCACTTGATAGCATGGAGCATTTACTAAATTGCTTTGTAAGTAAACTCACACATTTTCTGTCTACTAAAACAGAAAATGTGTGAGTTTCTTAGTAAATATCACACATATATTACAAACATTTCTGTATTAGCTCTCTAATTTATTCCATATTTCTTTCAATTGCATTGCTACTATAGAAATTGTGATATCAATCATTATTTAAGCTGGTTTTTAAGGAAAACAATAGTTTCTATATAATATGTTTATGTATTATTGTTTTTGTGTATCACCAAAAGTTCAGGGAATCTATATTTTTGAATCTTGTAAACTCCTAATAGTTGTCATATGAAAAGGAGCAGTTTGTGTCAGAGTGTTACATGATATGTGTCACGTCTTGTATCAGATACCTCCAGCGCCCCCGAGACCTGACTTTGACGCGTCCCGGGAGAAGCTACAGAGACTTGGAGAAGGAGAGGGGGCTCTCACTCGGGAGGAGTTCTTGAAGATGAAGGAGGAACTTGAAGAGTGAGTCACCATCATCTTATTATATGATATTGCATATGCTATCCACAGATAATGTGTAGCACACTGATAGACTTGTTGATTCCAGATAATGACCTAGCTTTGCTTGGCTGAGTTATGTACCAAAAGATCTTGTTTATTTGCTCAAATAAAATCTTCATGTATAAAGATAACAAACAGAAAATATAAAACAGTTTATAATAGAACAGTATTATACTGTTCTATTATAAACATGTAACAAACCTTTTGTTTTTTAATATGAAATAGGATTTTGTTTCACTACAGCATGCCTGATGTTAAGCATCACTGTACTGAATGAAAAAATAAACGCGCAGATGGGTTACATGTGTTTTCCATTTTATTGTATGATTGTATCGTTATTATGAGTTTGCTGTCTGCAATCTGTATGTGTGCACATACAATTATGTATGTGCAAGTATAATATTGTTCCTGGCAGTGAGTACCTGGCGACGTTCAAGAAGACGGTGGCGATGCACGAGGTGTTCCTGCAGCGGCTGGCGGCGCACCCCGTGTTCCGGCACGACACGCACCTGCGCGTGTTCCTCGAGTACCAGCAGGACCTATGCGCTAAGCCGCGCGGGAAGATGGACCTTATTGGCGGGCTGGTGAGTCTACTCCTCATCTTGAAGAGCAAGTGGTCATTCCTCTATCACATCCCACTTCCCATCATATACCATTCCACCCCATCCTACTTCTCAATAATGTTTGAAGGTGAAAGTTTTTTATGTTTCCTAGGTCTTCACGCTCAAATAGCAGCATCAATTTACTGGGTTTAACAGCTACTTTTAATCCCAAACTAACATGAATAAAACCGCGGAAAGCCGGAAAGCGGAAGTAAGCTCATAGCTACTAACCTTCGCAATATAATCAGAATAAGTATGAATGTGACATTCCCAGGTGCGCTCCATGACGAGCACGACGGACGAGCTGTACCTGGGCGCCACCGTGCGCGACGTCAACGACTTCTTCGAGCAGGAAACGCACTTCCTGCAGGAGTACTACTCGCACCTCAAGGACGCCGTCGCCAAGGTCGACCGCATGACCTCCAAACACAAAGGTCAGTTAAATACACATACATACATAATTATGTTTTGATTAGAGCGAAATGACATACACATCTCGTATAGTCACAGTAACAACTTTTCTATCAGTCTGTTAACGCCCGCAGATATTCGGTAATACAAACGCCCTACCACAAGCACACTGACGGTGCTACATCACACTTGAGCATAATTAGCAAATTGGCTGAGTAATACCTATTATGTGCTCTCTTTTTGTTTATTTTTTATATATGACATACCTTGATGTAGTATCATTTACTGTATTATATGTACATATTACTTGCACGTGGCAGAGGTGGCGGACGCGCACATCAAGCTGTCCTCGTGCCTGTCTATGCTGGGCTCGCGCGAGCAGCCCGCCACCGAGCGCTTCCTCACGCGCGCCGCAGACACCTTCGACAAGTGCCGGGTCAGTATCACATGTACACTTATATGCTCTACTAGTTGTCTGTTCTCCTGCGTCCCGTGCTATTGTAATGTCACGTTTGTTACAAAATTATGGCAACATACATAAATTTGCATGAGCAGACTGATTGAGAAAACTGTTAACAAAAACACTTTCATTAGTTGTATATCTCATTTCCGAGGATTTAAACCCGTCGCAAAATTATTCATAGAAAGAGTTCTCTTGAGTAGAGTACTAGGAGTAGAGAGAACTGTGTAACCTATATTCCGCAATATATATTTTGAATTTGAATTTGAGATATATCGTAGGATTTTGTTCGGATTGATGAACTTTACGAATTTGTGAATCAACATTGTCCTCTGATTGTACATGTTGTTGAATTCGACACATTGCATATTCACACGTACGCGTGTTTTCTACAACTTACTGATTCTTGTGAGGCTAGGCTACCTACCATCTGGCTAACAGCGATGGCCATGTTCCAGAAAATCGAGGGTCGCATGGCGTCGGACCAGGACCTGAAGCTGGCGGACACGCTGCGCTACTACATGCGCGACGCACACGCGGCCAAGGCCGTGCTGGTGCGCCGGCTCAGGTGGGTGACAAGCTTGAACAGATCACAGTCACTGCTTATCCATCTCCCGTTCGGATGGAGATGACTTGGACACAGTTCCCTCTTGTCCAAGACTTTTTGCGTATTTTAGATTTCTCTTATGGGAAAACGCTGCCTATTTTAGTACTAGATTCAATAGTTATGTTTAGTGTTGTCGTTAATAATAATATAACAATAATCGTCCAATATGGAGAGATCTATTTTGATACGCATTTTGCCCTAAAAGTTGATGTTTTTGGGAGGTATTCATAGTTTTTATTAAATAAGTTTGTTGGAGTTTTGTAACTTTGAAAGTGATATTTTGTTTGCAGATGTTTAGCTGCATATGAAGCTGCGAACAGAAACTTAGAGAAAGCTAGAGCTAAGAACAAAGATGTACACGCAGTGAGTACAATATATACTATCTAAATACATGCTCTATCAATTATTACTCCACTAATTATATTCATATGACACGCACTAATTAACAGAAACATTTATTAACGCCCTGACTTCATACCTAAAATAAAAATAACTAATTAAAGATACAGACATACCAATGATAGAATGTGTTTTCCTATTGGCTCTTAATATGAATACACGACGCTGAACCATTGGAAGATTCTTTACAAATACCACCTTCATACGTCACACATGTATACACTTGAAGATTATTTACAAATACCACCTTCATACGTTACACATTTATACACTTGAAGATTCTTTACAAATACCACCTTCATACGTCACACATTTATACACTTGAAGATTCTTTACAAATACCACCTTCATACGTCACACATTTATACACTTGAAGATTCTTTACAAATACCACCTTCATACGTTACACATTTATACACTTGAAGATTCTTTACAAATACCACCTTCATACGTCACACATTTATACACTTGAAGATTCTTTACAAATACCACCTTCATACGTCACACATTTATACACTTGAAGATTCTTTACAAATACCACCTTCATACGTTACATATTTATACACTTGAAGATTCTTTACAAATGCCACCTTCATACGTCACACATTTATACACTTGAAGATTCTTTACAAATACCACCTTCATACGTTACACATTTATACACTTGAAGATTCTTTACAAATACCACCTTCATACGTCACACATTTATACACTTGAAGATTCTTTACAAATACCACCTTCATACGTCACACATTTATACACTTGAAGATTCTTTACAAATACCACCTTCATACGTCACACATTTATACACTTGAAGATTCTTTACAAATACCACCTTCATACGTCACACATTTATACACTTGAAGATTCTTTACAAATACCACCTTCATACGTTACACATTTATACACTTGAAGATTCTTTACAAATACCACCTTCATACGTCACACATTTATACACTTGAAGATTCTTTACAAATACCACCTTCATACGTCACACATTTATACACTTGAAGATTCTTTACGAACACCACCTTCATACGTCACACATTTATACACTTGAAGATTCTTTACGAACACCACCTTCATACGTCACACATCTATACACGTCTCTATAATTTAACGTGCAGTGCTCCGCGTAATTTCATACAAACTGTTGTGTAGTGAGATTCAACAACTGAGGTATAAATGATGAATTAAATCATATAATATCTTTTAACGACAATCAGTACAATGTAAACAACTGTTTAGCGCTATCATTTGTGGATTAAAACTCGAAAAAATTAATCTAATAGAAGAATTAGACTGATCATTATTATAGAAACCGTGGGTTATTATAAAACAGTTTTATGAAACTGCAGCGGGGTTACTGCACCTTTGTATGTTTGTTGTACATTTATATCACTTCAATATCTAACCACGTCTGTGTTCTTGCACTCAGCCGCTGGAGGTACAAGAGGTAATGCACGCTTCACTCTGACTCATTCATATTATATATATTTATAACTATACAATTATTAAATTATTTTGATGTGAAAATAATACACGCAGAATGATGAAGAACATTAAACTTCGACCAAAAATTATTGTGCTGATTTTTCAGTGGTATTTCCTCGCTGAAATCTTAGATGATTTCCTTATGTCGTTCATTTCGGATTATTAGTTTTGTTCCCTAGGTTTTTTTTTTAAATTTATTTTTAAAGGGATCTCCCTTGAAATCTTTTAAAATTAATTAGTGCTTTACCAGGCTCAACTATCTAAGTTAATAGACCATTAATGAGATATCAGTCAATCAAGATCAGTGTTGTAAGGTGGTTATATGATGTGTGTGTGGCAGGCGGAGCAGGCGCAGGCGGAGGCGTGCGCCAAGTTCGAGCAGCTGTCGGCGCGCGCGCGGGAGGAGCTCATCGACTTCCGCAACCGACGCGTGCAGGCCTTCCGGAAGAGGTACCTAGCTATGTCACAAATAACAGATAAATCAGATGAACATTTTATTCATCATATTTTACTTATATCAGAGCTATAGTACTAGTTAAAAATGTAGGAAACCTCGTTCCACAGAGGCAACACGACATCAAGAAAATTATAGGCTCACAAGAAGCCCGAAACAGGGATATTGACGTAAAAGGGGGGAGATATAAGCCCTGCAGTGGGTTCTATAAGCTGATTATGATAATGACGATGTCACTACTTTAGGTGTCTGTTGCAAAACTCGTGTGTGTGTTCCCAGCCTGATCGAGCTGGCGGAGCTGGAGATGAAGCACGCGCGCGCGCAGCAGGAGCTGTTCCGCAAGTCACTGCAGGTGCTGCGGGACTGCCAGTAGTACGTGTATGTGCACTCACTACCACACACACATGTGTGACACTCACACATACCAACTGTGCTCGAAACTAACTGCCTGTTCGTCTACAAGGTGTTTCACATAATGAGTTGGTTACGTAGAGATGTTTATGACAAGGATAATAAAGAAAGTAGCGTCCTTAACACGCTTCAACTCGACAAATTTTATATGGCAGGACACCAGATTGCGATTTCTATAGAAAACCAGGCAAACTGGTTGTGAGATTTCTACATTTGAAGACGATGCTGTCTCTTTTTTTATCAAATGACTCTTGACACAAGCTGAAAGGAGATTAACATAACACCGCCTAATTCCACTCTGTTGATTGAACTCTTTGTATGAAACACCTCGCTGCAATGGACACTATTAACTAAGACAAGTGTTGGCCACACTTTTATAGTAAGCAGGTGATTTGAATATCTTTGAAATTTATTCAATATGGTTTTCGGCAATTTTAATAGCTTTTACTACATATGAGTTTAAAATAAATTCATAAAATCTTTTTTATATAAAATGGCTATGAAATGTTGTATCGTTTGTTATAAGTTGCGACAAAGTGCTACAAAACATGCTTGCGTTGTCTTTCAAAAGAAATTATTAAAAATAAGTTAACTCGTGCTAATTTTCTCGTCATATCGAAGTAAATATGTATAATATAAATGATATGTATTTACGTATTTTTAGAATGCTAGTTGTAAAGTATTAGATTGTAAAGATCTCGCAGCCAAATCACACTGAACACAATCAATATAACAACATTGTAATAAAAGTCAATGAAAAGTGATTACATAAATTAGAAATTTATTTAGATCAGTTTTAAAAATAACAAGCGAATTGATCACCTCTTTTTTTGTAACCACATTTTTTCGAATTGAAAATATGTATGTTTACACGAAAACTCTTCTTACTATCTTAAGTTTTACAGAAAGCATAATTATAAATTACATTATTAACAAGTACGTAGCTATAGTTTTGGTAAGATTATTAAATTAAGCTTTTGATTTATTTGATTATTTAGTTAATTTTGTAGATGTTACGGCTAATACCCGAAGTGCGGCTACACCTAGTTTTAGCCGGTTAGAACTAGGTGTAGCCACTTACTCTTGGTTAAACCCCGAATCGAGACATGTTTTGAAAGAAGTTGGCTCTTCCTCGCTTCGCTCGTCGTCGCATGTGCGTGGTAGAAAGCAACCTAACGAACCTAATCTAGGTACCTTCTGTCACAGACAAGTGACTTCGAGTCCAACACTTGCACTACAACAGGACTTGAGACCTAGTTTTACCCGAAAACAATCGGCTCGTACTAGGTTTAACCAAGAGTAAGTGGCTACACCTAGTTCTAACCGGCTAAAACTAGGTGTAGCCGCACTTCGGGTATTAGCCGTAACATAGGTACTATTTAGTGGTTCTGATTGAGTACATACATACTCGTATACAAGCATAAATGTACATTTATCCTGATTAAGTATGTACGTTCTTCGTCATTCCATGTAATAGTGTCTAGTGTTTATATAAAAACTAAATTGCTGCTTTTTATTACATTTCTAAATGTAAAATCACTACTTCCTTCAAGATTTTGGGTATTTATAAGGCTTTGATTCAGTCATTATTATTGTAAAGTATATAAAATGTACTATAATAAACAAAAACTGTAATATAAGACACTTGTTTTGGCTATGCAATCATATATGTATATCTGATATAGTCTGTAAAACTATGACTATAACTATACACTGGAACTATAACTATAAGAAAGTATAAAAAGTATACATAAAGGTATCAAACATTCATAAAAAATGATTTATTTTACTGATAGCCACCTAGAGTTACTAAGATAGCATGTCAGTACTTAAATTCATTATAAAGTTCATAGCTACTCATTGACAGCGATTCGAGAACATTGGACCAAACCAAAATTAGCCGGACTAAATTTTTTATTTTGGTGCAAAACTAACTATAACCTATTCAGCGTTTCTTCAGAACTAAATTAAATAAGGTTATGGTCATAGACAAATATGAATCAAATTGAGTTGCGTTCATCACGCCATCTAGTGGCAAGTAGTAAAATTAGTTTGAAACCTGGACAATAGAGGGAGTAAATAACTAATTACTGCCCAATATTTTATCTGTGTGTATATTATATCTGTATCATCTGTATTTTTTTTCTTTGGCCGTAACTTTGTATTGTGCTAATTATCATCTGCATTGATCACTCCCGAGACGTTGCCCTAGCAACAATGGTTTTGCTATTTTTCATTTTGATTATTATAACCTATTTATGCTAATTTGTTTCAATGTTTTCTAGTTTATCTTTAATGATTATTTCTTTCTTTCGTTCTAATTAACATCTTTTATCTGTAAAATGGAAGTTAGTTTTTAATCATACCATGGGACTTATTTCATATAATAATGCTATGTAATTCAAGAAAAACAGGTTCTGGCATTTTACACATTCTTTCAATGGATAAACTACTGCTGCCACGACGAATTCGATATATATTTCAGGACGAATTGCGATAACTATTGAAACTGCTTTAATTGAAAGCAGAAACTCATATACAAGCAATACAAATACACGGAACTAAATTTTATTCGTCACGTTTTAGGTCTTGTCTAATTTGACACTTAGCGTTTAAATTTTAGACAGAAATTTCGTTAAATTATGCGTCGTCGAATAGCTTTTTGACGTTTTCAACTAAATTGAATGACCATAAACAATTCAGTCGTCTCGATCTAAAAATAGTTTATTCGTAAAAATAGTTTGTTAGTTCGAATAACAAAACCAGTTTGACAGGGACTAAACCCATTTAGTGGTAATTTAGTCTAATCAGTTTTCCGCCGAATTAGCACCATTATCTCCTAATGACGTTATTTTTGCCTTCTCCGATTGGAGAATTGTTTCCCGTGGATTAGTGTTCACGAAGCATGCCCCTCGCTATCTACATATATTATCCTGGGTTTGTTTGATCGAATATTGTTCCCACATGGCATAGTCACTACACTTCCAGAAGTTGCGTTCATTTTTTCTCCAAAAGGACGCGTTTCCATGACAACAGTTCAGCACAACAATACTCAGTTCAAAAACAACGTAGTTTTATTAGAGCGTTAGGCACTAAAATAATGTTTAAACAGTAATTCAGTGTTATAATTTATATTTGTGAGTAGTATCTATAGTGTTGCAGGATGTGTCGTGTTTTGAAATAACGGGTAAGTAATAAGATATATTATACCTACTTACATTTAGCGTGGTGATGATATGTTAAGGCAATGATATCCCATTAAGAATATTACTAAGGCTCATTGCAGTTATATTACTAAACGGTTGAACTTCACCTAATTTGTTTCGAAAAAACCTATTTAATTTCTCATTTACTTAAGTGTGTTGACATGTGGATTATATGTTTTTGGTAATAAAATATCCTACAATTCCAACCCATGTCTCTTTACACTGAACTATCTTAGTTGTATTTCTATTCACCTAATTATGAATGACCACCATTTAACATAACCTTGAATTGCTCCGTTAATTTTAATGAAGCACGCAACATGTTTTCTCTCTAATTAGAGAGGTGCTACATTACATCGACATGCTTAATTAACTATTTTTAAATCTGGAAAGCAATTCTTATTACGGTGTCTTATTTCCTCGAGTCGTCGTCAACATCTTATAACATCAAGCTTAAAAGCACAATATGCCTCTAGAATGAAAGATACCAATGCATTAATTTATTTATATTTAATAATTAAATACATTGGCTCCCACAATTCCCAGCGTTGGTGTCGGAGCGTGCGGGTGTGGGGTCGATATGACGTCCCGGCGCGGGTTGCCGGGCCGCGGGTCGCAGCTCCTAGCAACGCTGCTGTGGCTGCTGCCGGCCGCCAGTGGCAAGTGGGTGGAAGGTACCATCAGTACTAAGGAAGTAAGTACTTAGCAAAAATCTCGCTGTAACGCCAACAGAAAAAAAAGTGAGCAACCAGACTAAAGCAAGCAGCAAATATTTACCACGATTTTGCGGTTAAATTATTTGAATTATCTTCTATTTTCATTATCATTTATCTTTAGTCTCATTTTTTTATTTTTTATTTACATAGATGGTAGTCATTATTTTAATTCATGTTATTTCTAACACCAACAACAGAACTACAAGTTCTTATATTGAACCCTGTTTGTGATGAAGTTCATTATTAATTCCAGAACTGGGCGTTCGTGTCCCGCTTCTGCTTCCTGTCCCTGGAGGGTCAGTTCGAGTACCTGCTGGAGTACGACAAGGAGCAAGGCACGCCCAACCTGCTGCTGTACTATGACGACGCCTCGCAGTGGCCTGCCGTCTACCACTCCTCCAAGGTACGGCCAATCAGGGCGCGACAACTGAATCGCACAAACGATGTATTACTTCTATTTCTAGGACGGACAGTTTGAAAAACGTTCTAAGTTTGAGAATGTGGTCCACTCACAGGGTCCACTACACATTGTACATAAATTGGGTTACTAAAGAAAATGTTCAGTAACGCCTACAAAAAAAAGTAAGCAACCTGACAAACAAGTTGAGCAAAAAATAGTAACCACGGTGTTAAAGACACTTCTTTGTGTCATATTGTTTGAATCATTTCTTTTAATCAAATGTATTTGTCCAATAAGGTACTATTAATTTTCTTGCTCTTCTCTCTCTCTCTCTCTCTCTCTCTCTCTCTCTCTCTCTCTCTCTCTCTCTGTATAATACATGTCTACTCCCCCAGTCGTGCTCGGAGCGCGAGGCGGTGCTGAACAAGGCGGGGCAGAACCAGGTGATCCGCCTGTCGCACTGGTACCCCGACACAGAGTACTCCGGCTGCATCCTCACGCGCGCCAACAAGGAATTGCCTGCGCAGAAGAGGTAGCTACTTATACTACATCAATTCTGTTTCCTTTCACTTAACATTCAGGCATAGGATCAACAAGTTTCCTGAAGCGACACTCGCACAAGTGTCATTAAATGGCGCTTTAACGAGACTGCCAAATACGTCGTAAGAGGCTTGGCGAAATGGAGAGCGATAACACGATCTTTACTTACTGGCGGTGGAAAGATATTGACAAATCTCTAATCCTGTCCATTCAATCGTAAGGCTTGACGAAATGGAGAGCGATAACACGATCTTTACGTACTGGCGGTGGAAAGATATTGACAAATCTCTAATCCTGTCCATTCAATCAACAAATAGTTCAACATTATAGTAATATGTTTCGTTTTCTCGCATATATTGCAGTAGCATCATATAATCTACTTTGGGTAGATTACGGCTGTCAGCCATTGTAAATCCATCTGTTATTTTCATTCTATCTAACGACTGATAAAAAAAATTTGAAAAAATATTGATAATGATCAGCGTCCCAATACCTCGAAATGGTTTTCGAATTTCTATGCCTTATGATAACTATATGAAATGTCATCAATTGCAAAACTTTTTTTTTATGTTCCAGCACTACGCCCCAACCAGTAAAAAAGACTCCCAAACTCAAAACAAACACAACAACAGTCCCCCCGCACCCCTCCTTCTACGACCAGTTCCTCAAAACTACCAAATCTACCACTCCCACTTCTACCAACACGAACTCTAGCAATAATCAGAATTCTACTACATGGTACGAGTTGCTACCTACAGACGAGTGGAATTCTACCACGATGTTGCCAGAAGATGAGCTCTGGGAGAGTATAGGCCCGGGACACAATGGCAGCAAGCTTGAAAATCTCAAAGACGTGGAGATCTTGTTTGATGAGAAGCAACATGGCGGGGTAAGAATATTTTTATTCTCGTTAATGTTCTTTCTATTACCTATTCAATTAGATAATTTTAACGGGTAGCTGTTTGTCAAATTTTTATTATAAACCTTTTCCGTAGCACTCTCATGATGAATAGTGAAATATGCTTTGAATATTTTTTTATTTTTTCATTTTTTTTCCCAGCACAAAATAAAGCGTTCCACAAGCGAGCGCGAGTTGATCCAGCGCTACCGTCGCCGACGTCTTAACTCGGAGTCGAGTCAGAGCGGGTCCAGCCGACGCGAGGACAGCACGGAGCGCCTCGTGGTGTCCTGTCACAACTCCAGGAGATTCCGCTCTGCCAGGGAACGCTGGTGGTTTATAGCTGTCAGCAACTGTGATAGTAATAAGGTAAGAAAACATATGTCAGACAAGGCAAGATAATCTCTCTCTCTCTTCCCAAAATTTCTTGTATAAAAAGTGTTAAGCTTCGTAAAGAAGTGTTTAACTAGGGTGTATCTTGCTTCCAGGGCTTAGAAATAAAGTACAAGTTTTTGATGACAAATGGCCCCGACGGTGATTTTTGGCACCAACACTTTTCTGCTGATGAATTCTGTAAGTATTTTTATTCCTGTTTAGTTGACTTTTAATCGATCAATAATGTCCTCCCTTAAAAATGCTTATAGTTTAAAAAACACATGCGTGGAATCTGTGCAATGAGTAGACAATAAGACTAGTTTGGTAGTTTTTAGTCATTTTATAGAGTTTCTTAAAATTTTAATTTCCTGTATCGATGTTTATATTTATTATTATATTTATTGTATTAATCAAATTGAAATATAAATAATGTTGGTCAGACGTGCTGCCGGTCCTCCTGGCTTACACCCTCGCGTACGTGATAGTGCTGATCGCGGTGGTGGTGTGCAGCGTGGAGCTGCGCTCGCGGCACCTGCTGCACTCCACGTACAAGCTGTTCCTGGTGTCGGCCACGCTGCAGCACGCCGGCGTCCTGCTGCAGAGCCTGGCCTACATCCGGTACGCGGCGGACGGACACGGCGGACACGCCGCTAAGGTCACTGGTCAGTACTTTCAACAATAAAAATAATACATTTCTTGTACCTAACATAGAATAAAATCATAAAAGATGAGATGTCACTCGCTCGTGTATAATGGCTGGCGTCTGTATGAGCGTGACAGAAAACACATTCTACGGCGGGTATTTTCAATTCGTGTACCGCAATCGGACTTCATTAGCTGAATTGACTTGTGACAAGAGTTTGATTATGTGTTTTTTTCTTAAAGAAATATAAGAAGAAAAATGCAAGAACAATGTACAAGCCTTGTTTTTTTTGTTTTCTAATTTTTTTATGTAATGCAGATAAATATACTATTTTATTGATTGTTATTTTATGTGGAACAGGTCAGTTTCTAAGCGGCATGGCTGAGATGTCGTTCGTGCTCCTGCTGGTGCTGCTGGGCAAGGGCTACACGGTGACCCGCGGCCGCCTCAAGCTCGGCTTCACGGTGCGACTCACCGTGTTCGCCTGCGCATACCTCGCTACTTACGTCGTGCTGTTTATCTACCAGGCTAAGGTGAACATTTATTTTACATATGGCATGCATTTGAACATCAAGTCACCCTGAAGCAACACCCACTTAAGTGACTACAATTGAAAATGGAGCATGTTAGTTTATAGTCTTCAAACAAGGGCCCATTTACTTTGTAGACTGTCAGCGGTATAGTTGAGCAGAGTCATAGGAACATGGTTATTGCAGGCGTTCGACCCCGGCGAGGTGCTGTACCTGTACGAGAGCCCGGCCGGGTACGGCGTGATGGTGCTGCGCGTGGCTGCGTGGGCGGTGTTCGCGTACTCCACCTTCTTCACCGTGCGCAAGTACCCCGAGAAGGTACAAATACTTATCAATCAATTCCGATTCAAAGATTTTTGCCAATTTTTGTTCGAAGGATGTTTGTTTTCTAATAAATTAATATCCAGTGGTATTCAACGTTTAACGTTAAAATCAATTCTTCAAGCTTGAGTGTTACATCTTAAACTATGTTGTGCTTTAACTAGAGCTAGTTATGTGTTTGGGAGCCATAGCCGACTTTCTTACTATTGTCCTTCTTTTGAGCGATTTTTTTATTCTGTTGTAATAATGTTTGTTTAATGGTCTAACTGCAGAACATGTTCTACGCGCCATTCTTCATTTGCGGCACTCTGTGGTTCTACGCAGGCCCGCTCTTCATACTTACCGCTAATTCTTATATCGGTAAGTTTTCTATCTAATACGCAATTTTGTAAGAATTCTAACTTGTCTGCATATGAACGAATACTACTATCACCATAATAAAAACTGAACAAACAGGACAAAAACTAATAAATACACTTTCGCTTTCATATAATGATATGATGATATCTAATATTTCCAGATAAATGGGTGCGAGAGAGCGTGGTGACCGCGGTGCTTCTGTTCATCACCTTTAGCGGACACATTATGTTTCTGGTAAGACAAAAACTACTAAGAAAAACCAACCAAAGATACTAATAAGTTGCTTGTTTATCTATCAATTTATCTTATTTTTTCACTTATACTTATACATATATCTCTTTTTTTCCAGTTATTAACCCTGCCAGTGTTTGCGAACAAAAACTTCCCGTACCACGTGCGGACTACACAGATTGGAGTGATGGAGGTAAACAAGTTATTTTTGTGAAGTTAAATCGCGGGGAATAACAGTAACTGACCAATATGACTGCGAATTAAATATAATACAACACAACACCTTATGAGGTTTTCGTTAGTATGAGCGTTGATTTGGTGACACTATTACGACTGCTCGTTTCAATAATATTAGCTCTAATTTGTTTTACTTGTAGGTCACGAACAACTCTGCGCTAGATGGGTTTGGTCCCAACGCGTACCACCCCACTGCCGGCGCTGCACAGACTGTCATCATACCACTTACACGGTGCGTACTATATTAATAAAACCTACGTAATGGCGTTAAAAGCTTGATATAAAAAGAACTTGTTAGACGTGCAATAAACGTGTGGTTTATAATATACCTTATTCTACCCACAGCCATACAAAAACTTAGAATAATTAAATGAAGACCATGGTTGTTTTTCAGAAGGACAGAAGAGCTAATAGGCAACATGTACCGCGAGTACATGGCGAGCGCTCCCCCCGCCCCCGCGCCGCTCTCCCCCGCGGGCGCGCTGCGCGCCGTGTCCCCGCGCGCGCGCCTCCTGCAGCAAGCCAGCACCGACACCAACCACTCCGACGACATCAAACCCACTCTAGACAAGGAAATATTCACCGTCGAGTCGCAAATATCGAAAATAGAAGCCAACAAAAACAAACTAATCATACCAACCGAACCCAAATTAACACCGAGCAGACCAGTGAAAAACTTGCCAGTTGAGAAAAATTATCTACCAAATGGTAGAAATGAGGATGTCATAGAGAATGATAGGAGTGATTTGCCGAGTGTGCTGCGATCGCGGAGAAATTTGTTGGAGCCTATTAAGAGGGACGTACCGGTGCCGAGCTGGTCACTGGCCAAGGGACCCTGCGTCGTCAGCATGATGAGGAAGGCCAGGGAGGACAACGGTGAGCACTACTGATTGTACATTATTATTTATAAATTACTGGGCTTGAATATTAATTTTGTTAATTTCACCCGCAGGCTCCGTGGACCCCCTCTCCGCCCCGCACAAGGTCCCCCCCGGCCGCGCGGGGCTGCCTCCGTCGGGCGACATGTCCACCATCGTGGAGGGCCGCGAGCACTGCTACGTGCCCTCCGACGCCACCGCCAACCTCTTCACCGCCGCCGCGCTCAGGAACGGGGGCAATACGTAGGGAATGTAGTTTTTACGTGGGATAGGTTTACGTTTGACTTCAGCCTGTCTGGCGTGAAGCATTGCTGCAGCTAACACTCATGTTACACTCGGGGAACACTCATCACAGAGTACTGACACTCATTGATATAAGGACGGTATGCAAACTAGCAGCGCCCTCGCCGGTGTTACCCGCTTATAAAAAGATAAACCAAGGTCTAATATACCTCCGTATTAAGTTTCATTCAAATCGGTGCAGCCGTTTGAACGTAACACACACACTAACAAACTTTCGCCTATAAAATATTAGTGAGATATAAGTACATTGATATAATGGCTGAATCATTAAAGATAGAGGATCTCATCAGATGATATTTTTGAAGATGTTGAATCTAAAGTTCTTAGTTGTACAAAACGGTAACAAGCAAATCTAATTAGTTAAATAATTTTGTCGTGTAGGTTTTGTTTTATATTTTAACTGCTATTATGATAATGATGGCCTACCATGTTGCGCCTTGTGGTAAAGCATCCTATTTAGTAATATACATACTTTAAAGAAATAGTATATAAGATTAATAATAAAAATCCGTATGATATTTTTGTAGCAATAATTTGAGTGAATAGCAATACTTACATTTGTAACATTGTGTGATATTTTTTTCTAGTCTAATATAATTTATTGAAACTAATGTTTGTTTCATTTCTGAACTGAAACTATCCCCTGATGGTTTCAAATATATTATTTACTATTATTAGATATAATTTACCACAGATAACAAATAAATAAAACATTTTTAATAACATTACGCGTCACATAGTCAGGTGGATTAATAAATAAAATACAGTAATATTTCATAAACATTTATTAAATAAACACTCAAATTTCTTTCACTCAGTTCATTTCAGCACCTTATAAATACACTATTTGAATACATCTCTGGGAGCAGTCTTTATCCACATGTAGCATTTATATTAATTTGTAACATTGTATACCATTGTTCGGAATTCATTTATTCGGCAAAACAGTAACTTAAACTAATCTACAGTTAAGACATGTCCCCTGTACATAGGAAGTAGCTAGTAATGGTTTATTTATTATATTATCTACATAATTGTGCGTATTTTTTTTAATCAATGTAATATAGAGAGCACAAGTATAATAATATGTAGCTAGAGACTTTTTAAGTTTATGAGAAATTTCTTGTATTATCTGTAAAATCACCTTTAGGCCCTCGGATATATATATCCTGCCTCAACAAATAAGTTATATAAATCAGTAACAATGGTACACAACACGACCTATACAAGCTAGCTAGTGTTCGTTCATGCGTCCCACTTCTTGAACTCGACTCCATCGGGTGGCTTCACGTCCACCTTCTCCTTCCCCACCTGCCCCCAGTTCGTGCTCAGCACCGTGCCTCCTGACTCCACCTGCGATACAGGTGGGGTTGTAATTTGCAGGATTCTAAGAGGACTTTATCAGATATATTTGGAAATAATATAGTAACTTTTTAATAGTAAATGAAAAAAGAAACTAGTAAAGTTCTTATTATTCTTAAGATTAATACGAAAGTTATGTGCATTGTCATGTGTAGTTAAAAGTCAATTGTATGAGATGAAGATGAATGAATTATTGAGTGTAATAAGTTAGTCATCACTGTGAATGAAAACAATCTCCCTCTTCCTAGCTTCATTAGGCTATTCAAAACTATCTCTCCACTCATTTACCAAGATATATTTCTTCTTTATAGGTACACTAGCCAAGAACAGCGCAAGACAGGGATTGTAGGCCTAAGAGGGAGGAGGCTTATGCTCTGCAGTGGGTATCATTAAGTTGATAATACTAGCCTAGCCAAGTATTGAGTGAAGTACAATAATGTAAGAGCATGGTACTCACGAAGCTCTTGTTCATGGCGCGGCGCACCTCGTCGGAGCCCTCCCCGTAGATCTTCTGGAACAGCGCGTTGAGAGCCGCCTCGCCCTCCGGCTTCTCCTCCTCCTCCTGCATGGGGATAGGACATATTTATTTATTACTTGCAATACATTTAAGGTAATTTAGGAATTAAATATGCCTAAACAAGCGCCTTAAACAAGGGCAACTAAGCAACACAGGAATTTCCAAACATGCTTGAGGTGTGATTCTACAATATAACAAGTAATCTGATTAATGGAAGCACCAAAACAGAAAAAAGTTTGTTGGACACATATCCAAAGGCTGACCACATTGACAGTGCCTTAGCTATGGTCATATAATTAATTGAATATTTATTTAATTTGTGAGTGGGCCTATAAATCACATAAATACAAGTAAATAATCACATGGAAATATGTATAAATAAACTATTATTATATTTTATAACTATGTTGGAGGTGATGGTATCTTATATACCAAGGTTTATTTATATTTTACACATGGTATTCTGTATGAAGCTATATGGGTAAGTTTAGACGGCCAAGCCAGGTGGTAGTATCTTACCATTTTCTTAATATCCTTCTCAATGGCGTCCCAGTCTTTCCTAAACAGCTTCGGAGGCTGCTGAGCTGGAGGGGGGCCTGACGCATCTATCACAGCTGGAAACAGAACAACACACATTTATTAACTGTACTAAGTATAGTTAGAGAGGAAATATATGATTAGTATTGTTATTTTCATAACATTTAAATCAAGGAAAATTTTAACCTTTATAAAATGAATAATTTAAAAACAATCTTAAAAACAACCATAACTAGTCTGGCTAGATCTACTATGATCAGTATTTTTTAACACATGGCAGTCAGGAGTCAATTACAATGGGTATTTGAAGTAACATTGTGGTCATGGTGGAATTAGCTGATCAGGAATGACACAGTATTTTCTGAAATATACACTTGACCAAAATTTACTTGATGGGGAGCAAAATTAAAAGTTCATACCTTGAGGGATTGCTTTAACTTTCTCCCCGCCCGCCTCCCCCTCGAGCTGAGGCCAGCGGAGCCCCTCCTTCTTGCGCAGCTTCACCTCTATCTTGGAGGGAGACACCACAAACATACTCATGGAGGGAACTATCTCATGTGCCAGCTCCAACTCCAGGCTGTACTCTGACTCCGAATTGCAGATTGGACTCGATACAGACAGCTGGAAAATTAAATTATTAAGTAAGATATTTAAGCTTATTTGTTAATTGTAAAGTTTAGGTGTGATTCTAATTTCATAGATTACCTACTCAACAAAATATCAATACTTGACAAAGAACCAAGTCTCGCCACAACCCTAAAGTAGTGAGATCCAAGTAATGCTAAGTCAGTTATTAACTGTGTTATGTATGCACTCATTGATACAAAATGTAAGTTTAAAAGAGAATTAAGTAGTGCTTATGGCAGTAACTAAGACACAGTTTGATCAATTTGCTATCTTATCTACAATTTATGCAAACTTTGAGCGTGAGTTTGAACGTGAGTATACAGAGTACAGAATCTTTACTTACACTCCTTTCTCCATACTGAACTTTTACTTTATCTTTTGGCGCGTTTTTGAGCAAAATAGTAATAACCACTTGGGCATCTGTCTGGTACCAATCATGCTTGATTTTTGGCTTCAGCACCTGCAAATGAAGAGTTTCAATTACTTCATCAGTTTATTCCTATACAAACTATAAAAGCTCCTGTGAATGATTTACAAAAATAGGCAACAGATATATAATTATTTGTTAGTCATTACCTCTGCCGGTACCGACTCCTTTGTTTCAGTCATTATTCTTTGGTTTGTGCTCCAGAACAATGAGATATCTTAGGTCTCGAGAACAGCTGAGATATATTTATTTTTGTAGCTAAACGGACCGTCAGCCAACAGCGACTTTTCTAGATTATAAATGTGTTCAAAAACAACAAAATCCAAATTCTTTCCCATTTTGAAGAAATGTCATTCATTCTGCAAGTTTTTGAACGTAGTTTAAAGAAAAAAAGATGTTAAGTGCCTTGTACATTAAGAAAATAATCGAACAATATTCGAATAAAAATTTTGGATTATGGCAATAAAATGATTGTCGAAGTCATAATGATTAAATCTGTCAATGTCAAAATAACAAAAATGCCGTAGGGTCGTTGAACGAACGAAAGCGTTTGTTTTTGTGAATAAATCGCGAAAAAATCTTTCTATTTCAGAAGGAAGATTAATGCCTAGTTAGTTTATTCTTTTCCATAAAGTGATCAAATATTCTAGCAGATTCTATATGGCTTTCATTTGTGATTTTTTCATACAAATTTTAGTATAATACGGCTATACTTACATGAATCTTAGTTGCCCGCTTACTGTGTTATTTTCACAAAAACTGAATTGTAGTGCATAATGAGTACCATAAATCAGCAAGAAGAAGTCAGTAAGGGCAGTAAAGATGATGATACTAACCCAGTGGATGTTCCATCAAGTAGTATTGAAGGTAAACATTACATAGCTTTTATATCGTCTCTTTGGTATGTAGAGGAACAAGTACCTAAGTAATTGGTTGTATATCCCCATATTGGTTCTACAAAAAAGAACACAAAAGCCTCACCTATACTTAATCAATTTCGTTGCAGGCTATTAAAAAACCTACAAACTTATACACCCAAACCAAAAAATGTAGAAAATATGGTGGTGCCACATGTAGTTCTTTATTTCTTAACTTGGTCAATTTATTTGTCCTTTTCCTGACCAATTACACTGTTATCATCACAAATATATAAAGTAATAATTACTAAAGTAAACTTCTGTTATTTATAATAATAAATATTGAATTATATTCATAAATGGTTTCTTATTTAAGTATTTTTTTTAATTAATTCACTTTTTCC
This sequence comes from Macaria liturata, assembly GCA_964023185.1. NCBI lineage: Eukaryota > Metazoa > Arthropoda > Insecta > Lepidoptera > Geometridae > Macaria > Macaria liturata. The sequence continues at coordinate 398,836 of OZ026822.1, forward strand.
AGATAATGGTTGTGGTGATTCCACCAAGGAAGTTCAGAATACAGTATTAGCTGACATGTCAAAAAAATCTCCTGAAAATAGTCATGTTAGTCAGGTTGAATTACACAATCCTTCAAAAGAAGATTCTGAACCTAAAGCTGTTGACTCTAGTGTTGTAATGGAGGATATCACTGTTCAGGGTGAAAATACACTGGGCAAGGAGGCAGCTGATGCACAGCTAGATAAGCCAAGTATCACAGCGGCACTTGAAGAGCCACTTGATTCTCCATTAACGCCTCCAAAACCAGCCGAGCAAACATCAATGCATGATGTTTCAGAGTCTGAATTTGAACTAAAATGGTCTGATGGTGAAGATGAAGATGCAACCTCACTAAATGATGAAGCTTTGAAAAAATTAGATGAAGAACTTGGTATTGATGACAAAACTAATGAAAATGTTGATGAAGCATCCCAATTCACAGTTCCCGACTTACTTAAAAAACCAATGGAATTAGAAATTTTAAAAAAAGATGATGATTATAATGAGAGGGAAAAAAATTTAGAAGTAACAGTTGATAAAGAATTACTTATGAATACAGATATTCCTGAGCCAAGCTGTCCAACTGAAATATCAGATTTAGTAGGCTCTACTAAAGTTGTTCTAGAATCTGGTACCCTTGGGGGAGAACCAATACCAATCCAAAATTGTGAACAAGAAAGCAAATCATTACATTTATCAGAGGTATTTGAAAGTGTTCGTGAGCCCAGTTCTACTAAAGACGATAATATAAAATTCAACCCTTCTCAAATTATTGTTTCTGAATCCTCTTTAATAGAAGAACAACAAGCAAATAAAATGAAAAAATCAGAGGTATCAGACTTAATTGCCGCAGATAATACAAATAAAAAAGAGGAACATTTTGAAAACAGTGGTAATGATACAATTAAACCAAATGACATTGAAACCTCTGCTTGTGACATGGAAACTGAACCTAGTTCAGAAAATGTTAGAGAAGAAGCTATTTTAACATCTTCAGATTCAAATATAATAACAGAAAACATAGATGTTGAGATCTCTAAAACCGAAAATACAACTCTAAAAGGTAAGCTCCCAAAAATAAGTGCACCAAAGGTATCAATGGAAATCACTGATGGAAATATAGGTATTATAGCAAGTAGTACACAACAAGACAATACTAACATAGATAATGATAAACTAGAAGTTACAAATGATTCTATTAAAATAAACACTGAACATAGAATAAATAGACCAGATGTTATGCTTGATATACCTACTCAGGAATTTGTCATTGATGATTTTGAAGATACATTTGAAAAGGAAGAAGTAACCGATAAACCAGATAAAGAAAATTGTGATTTGACTACTAAAACTGTAACTGAGATAGTAAATGAACTTTCCCAAGAATCAAAAGGTTGCACTAGTATCATTAAGCCAACTGACAATGAACTAAATGCCAAAACAAGCAATGAAAATAAATCTCTAGAGCAAATAGAAATCATTTCACCAGAAGACACAGAAATGACTCCAGTTGAAAATATTATAGAAAATGCAGAAACAAATCTAAGAGATACTAAAGTATCTGAAAATTCTGAGAAAGCGTCAAATAAAAAGAAAGAACAGTGTAGTCCGGAGGTTTCTGAAGAGAGTAATAAAGATGTAATTAATGTAGATAAAGCTGTAATAGAAACAGAAAATAAAGAAAATAACAAAGAAATTAAGAACCAAACTAACATTGGAGAAACATCTGTATCAAATGTACCTGAAGAAGCAGATGAGTCTGTGAGTGAGATAGTACAAAAACACGAGACCAACATTGTTGAAGAAAAAGAAGAAACATCTGTAGAAGCCTCTCCAGTCTCGGCAACAACAGATCATAGTAAGCCAGCTCCTGAAAAAGAAGATGAAAATGCAGAAATAAGCTTAAAACATACACAGAAAGAAGCAACAGATTTAAAACCATCCACATCTAAAGCTGATCAGCCATCTACATCCAGCTCTGACTTGGCAATATCTGATAAAGATAAACCAGATTCAGCAGAGCCTACAAAATCTTCCGATGTAGTGGAAGATGCAGAGGTAGCACAGGACAGCTTGGGTCTCCTGGCTGAATCCTCCCGGGTCCTGGACGAGGAGGAAGATGAACCGGAGCCAGAGGAAGATGCTGACGATGGAGATGGTGATGATGATGATGAAGACTTTGATCCAGACTGTGGTGAGTACCTATATGTATATCTCACTGTGCTTGTGAAGCTCAAATAGGAACTATGCAAAGTTTATGATAATAACTGACTGATATTACCTACTATAAAACTTCAACAGTTTCCTAAATATGTTGAAATACCTAACTATGTTCATGATCAAAAATAATGATGACACACATAAAGATTAAGTTGATGCTAGTTCATTGAAAATATAATGTTGCAGAAGAGAGCAGTAACCAGACTGGAGAGCACTCGGAGGAGTCCAACCCTCCGCACTCTGAGGTGGACATACAAGAGGAGGGGATCGACATTGAGTTCAACAATGAGGCTGACAAGATTGAACTGGAGGGGGCTGATACTGCTTTAGATGTAAGTTGTGTTTGGTTATCAATAAATTATGTCTTGAAAGTCACAATGTCAAGAAATGATTCTGTGAAGTAAATATTACTTTTTTGATTGACATATTCTGCTGATAAAAAACATATCTTTTCTTTTATCATCATCATCATCATCATCCACAGCCCTTGGGATCCCACTGCTGGGTATAGGCCTCCCTTTGTATGTGCCATCTGCGTCGATCTATATCATCTATCTTCATGTTTTCTTATATACCTACATAAAATTGTATGATCAAATCTTGTACCACCTTACTTGAAAACCTAAAAACAGGTAATTGATCAGAATTAGAAAACATGAAGCTTTCATTGAATAAAGATTTGTTGATTCAGATTTAGAAGTTAATAATTAATAAGTTTATGTGTATTGTTTTAGCTGGGAGAGTCTTCAGATGTGCCCGAGGCTGTGGCTGAGACTCCACCAGCGAGTACTGAAGTCAGCCAGGATGTTCCGGTAAAATAATGCTAATATTTGAAGTTATATGAATGATGAAAGATTTCTTACATATTCTTATCAATTATGCTAATCAGGTATTTAACCAGCAATTCACTTGACATTAACTGACTGTGGAGTAATGTGATCAAATGAAACAGGCTCTCAATCAAGACTGGTAGAACATACCATGAGGTGCTAGAATAAAGATTTTATTATTGTTAAATTTAAACTGATACACAAACAATTGATCAGTTTAAATTTTTAAACTTTCGGTACTGCACATTTTATCACAAATAATTCGAAATCTCAATATTCCACAGCAGTACTTCTACTTTAAACTACTGTTCATCTAACTAATGAACCAATATTCCCCGCGCAGCCCCCGGCCGCGCAGCCCCCGGCCGCGGAGCCCCCGCGCGCCGCCGGCAAGCAGGCAGGTCGGCGCAGCTCCTTGCTGGCGGACCTGCTCACCAGGCCCCGGGCTGACATGTGTGAGTACAGAACTAGTTGTTTTATCCACGCCACACTACATGAACAAAAACGCAAGTAATTCCGCCATGGAAATAGAGACCTTACCCTAATTCTAAATTAATATTTAGCACTTTCTGATGTTTCTGATTTTTCCGAAGTGTCGCGGGCGCATCTGGGTGGCGCGCACAGCTGGCAATGTTTGTCTCAAAAAGGCTTTTTATACACAAAATGAAATTCAGCAGAATATAACGCGAGTTTTCGCATTTCACCGGGACGCTGCTTTAGATTCTTATTACCTAATTTAGATAGTTTCAATAATAAAACAAACATGTGGTCTTCATTCTGTCAACAGATCTACCAGAAGGCGCGGTGCGTATGGACCCTTCCGACACCAGCGTGGTGGACTTAGAAACCAGCTCCTCAGACGACGGTAAATTGTTAATTATCATTAATTTTATATTAAACCAACAGTATCTGCCATCTTTGCCCATTAATGGATCTTAAGAAAAACATATTTAGTATATAAGTATATTTCCAGACTCGCAGAGCAAGAGAGACAGGCGGCAGACTATCACGCTGCTGCAGATCGCCAAGCAGGTGGAGGAGGCCACCCAGCTAGCTGCCGATACAGATGCACCGGTCAGTACGCATAGTAATCATAGCTATGTACTACTAGGCATTGTTTTTATTATATTATAATTTACAGACAGACTTTGTTACGCGCCGCTCACTGACAGACCATGAAAAGTGTCGAAACGATAATCATTATTATAATTTAGGATAAACTCTGTTTTTATTCATTAATTCTCAGTATTATAAACCATACTGTGAGGCTGCGACTTTTTACTAAATAATATGATAATCATGCTGACATGCACGGAACCAGTTCACTTTCATCAGTATGTATTGTTTCAGAAGGACAATAAACCGAAAACATCAGAAGTACTCAACTTGGACTCCGATGATGATGATAAACACGGTACGTAACATTACATTCACATTTCGTTTTCAAAAACCTCTGCAATGTGACATCAACATCAGCCTGTTATCGCGCACTGCTGAGCATAGGCCTCTCTTCTTGTACGCCACTCGTCCCGGTCCTGCGCAGATTGAATCCAGGTGCTCCCTGCGGTTATTTTAATGTCGTCAAACCGCCGCTTTAGAGGGCGAGCTCTGCTTCTATGGCCTGTCGTGGGTCTCCAATGTAACATAAAAGAAGAATATCATATAAATACAGATTTGTGTCATATAACTGAGTGGAGTAAGTCATTTGGCCTTAAAGTGAACCCATCGAAAACACAAGTTATCATTATTGGCAGTTCGCGAATGATATCGAGGATTGATTGGGCCGTGTTACCACAGGTTGTTTTTGATGGTGTTGCCATACCCTACAGCAAATCTGTAAAAAATCTTGGTATAATGATGGATCGCTCTCTCAGTTATACAAAATACAAAAAAAAATACAAAAATATTTATTGACATAATAAAACAGGTAACAATAAATTTCGTGAAACTTCTGGCCTTGTGCTAGTCGTGAGACTGTGTTACAAGGCCAGTGTCTTCTCCCAATTGTGAGGCTTATATAATATTACGTCTTGTATAAGGTAGGTACTAAATAATACGATGAGAATGTAAATAATTAAAGGTACGTTACAATATAGTTATCTTAATTTGCTAACTACCCTAATTTAGGAAAAAAATGTTCATAAACAAGATGTTGCTGACAAAAACACGCACACACGCACGCCCGCGGGCCGCGGCTCGGTAGGTACTGGAGTATGGTTACACTGTCTGTTGAATGAGTTGGAGCGAGACAGGTGTATACTCGTACATGAGTGCTCTCGCTCAGATAGCCGGCGTGCGCATGAATGTGTTAGATTATAAAATACGCAGACATATAACGCTAAATGACGACTAATTATCGACCAGTTACTGATACATATTAGTTTTGCAAAGTTATACCTACTTATATAAAATCTTGAAAGTTGAATTGTTTTACAAATGTTACATAAACTGAAAATTATTTTGAACTACATAATATTATTATTACTTACTATACATTTTTAGAGGTAGTACAATACTTAGGTTGTTTATACTTCAATCGAAATAACACATTATCAAATATCAAATTACATAATGTTCTGATGTGATGCTAGTGAGTATTTTGTTTTAGGTATAATAAAACTAAAGCGGATACAAAAAGAAAGTGAAATACTTACTAGTTTATAGTGAGTTATGCAACCAAATGGGAAAAATAGAAATATATTTATAAATTCTTGTGTTCACATAACATATTTTCAATACTGTTGTAATCAAATTTTCGGAGCCAACACAGTATGGTTTTCTTTAGTTTGTTGGTGGTCAAGTTTTTAACTTTATATTCCTTGTTGAGTTTGTTGTACAGATATGGAGCAATATAATCAAAGTGTTTTTGCGCAAATTGGCAGTACGTTACGGGTAAAGGACATAAATCAGTGCGCAAGTTAGCTGGAGGTAAGTGAGGTAATACAGTTTTATGATATCTTACAAAGATGCGACTTATGAATAATTTTCTTACAGTAAGAACATTGGCTAGCTCGTATAGCTCAGTAGTAGGATATCTATAGGGTAAGTACATCATGACTTTGAGAACAGCACGTTGTGCTCTTTCTAGTGCCAATAATTGCGTTTTTGCTGCATTTCCCCAGACACAGATACAATAGTTGATGATGCATTCACACAAAGCTTTATACGTTTGTATAAGTAGATTACGGTTTGCCACTGTTCTAAGATTTTTAAAAACATAAATTAGTTTTCTGACCCGACCAGATAATGCAAGAATATGATTATTCCAGTTCAGGTGATCATCTACTATCACGCCGAGGTACTTTATATTGTAAACCCTAGTTAACTTGTCACACGTACAACCGTCATTGCTTATTGTGTCCCTTCGGTTACATGGAAAGGTATGAATAGTTAGACTATTATCTGTACCTCGATAGGAAGCAGCTGTTTTACAAAAGCATATATATTTGGTCTTACTAGCGTTAACAGATAAGAGACTGTCTTCAAGCCAAGTAGTCACTTTTGCAAGACCCTTTTCAGCAGTATTTGTGACAGATAGCCAAGATTTTTTATCATGAAACAGGAGGACTGTGTCATCAGCGAAACAAAGGAGCTCCATTCCAGGGGATGTTAGCTTACATAGCTCATTAATGTATATAAGGAACAATGACGGGCCTAGCGTACTTCCTTGAGGAACTCCAAAATGGTTTACGTTTTCGTCACTCAAGAAATCATCAACTTTTACTCTTTGACGTCTGTCAGTTAAATATGTTTGAAACCATGTGTATGCTACACCTCTAATTCCAAGATTTTCTAGCCTGGCTAGTAGTATTTGCGTTGATACCGTATCAAAAGCTTTTTGCAAATCTAAGAAAACACCTATACATTTATTGTTACCATTTAAAAGATTTTTTATTTTTGTAGTTAGTGATAAGACTGCATCCTCTGTTGATCTACGTTCTCTAAAGCCAAACTGATTCTCACTAAGTATATTATTATTTTCTAAGTAGTTCATAAGTCTTTTATTCATAATTTTTTCAAAAATTTTAGATATTGTTGACAGGAGTGAAATTGGCCGGTAGTTGGATGGATTCAATTTGTCGCCGGCTTTGTAAATGGGGCATACAGTGGCTTTTTTTAATATATTAGGAAAGATACCACTTTCGAAACTGAGATTACATAAATATGTAAGGGGGTCTAAAACATACTCCATAATATGTTTTAATGTTTGAACTGAAATATTGTCCCATCCTGGGGCACTTCCTGTACGCATACCCATAACGATGGCTCTTATTTCTATGGAGTTGGTTAAATATAGTGACATTGAGGATGTAGGCGCTTTATCATTTATAGAATTTATGGCTAGATCATGTTCAGCTTTGTGCATTTTGTTAAGTATGACATCTGCCAAACTTTTGCCAACTGTAGTAAAAAAGGTATTGACATGATTAAGGGCAGCTTTTGGATTGGCTTTAGTCTTGATTAGATCCACTGAAGAACTTTTACTCTGTTTAAAGTTGCAAACATCCTTAATAATTTTCCACGTTTCTTTGATATTATTGCTATTTTTTTGTAACTGTGATTGATAATATTGTTTTTTTAATTGTTTAACTAATTTATTACAACTATTTCTATAATTTATGTATTTTATTTTAAGATTAACATTTTTTGGGTCACTTTTAACATCACTGTGCATTTTATCTCTCTTTCTAAGACATTTTACTATATTAGCAGTGATCCATGGTTTGAGAGGAGTATTTTTTCTGGGTATCTTAAAAATTTGTGTATTCATTTTGAGGTATTCTATCAAGGTTTTAGAGAAGATTTCAGTTGCTAGATTAACATCACTTTCATTATAGATTTTGAACCACCCCTCCTTAGAAAGATCTTCCTTTAATTGCTCGTAATTAATTTTAATTCTGTTATAAGTCAAGTTTCTCTTAACGAGTTGTGTTTTTTTAATAACAATCATAGTAGCAGAATGATCTGTCAGTGGTTCCTCAAATATAAACGTTTTCCAATCCAGTAGGCTTTTAACCATAATGTGGTCTATGCAAGTAGCGGTGCCAAAACGTTTATCAATTCTGGTGGGTTTGTCAATGCCAGATCTAAAACCTGACATTGCCATAACATTTAAGTAGCAATCTGAATTATTTGTCGAGTCTTCCGATATTATATTTATGTTAACGTCTCCTGCTAGTATAATATTATCTGCTGTAATATTTTCCAGTATTGCTGCTAGAGAAACAATGTAATTATTTGGATTCTTGAATTGAGAAGGTCTGTAGGTGGCAAGGATGGCAAATTTAGTTCCAAGTGAGATAAGTAAACAATTTCCTTCAGTTACCGTGATTTCCGAAAAGGATGCACTAATGTCTTCTTTAACATAAACGACTACTCCATCATTTTGATTATGTGATTTAGTAGTATATGCCATATTGTAGTTTTCTAATGACGGAGGGGGATTATTTACGCTAGTTCTACATTCTGACATTACGATTATATCCAGACTGAAGGTAAGTGTAGATGTAAAAGCTATAAACTTATCGAAATTTAAGTTGATGCTTCTAATATTTACTGATATTAGACGCAGGGAATCTTTACATATTGGATTTATGTATTTATTAAGTTGCGGACAATGTTGTGGATCAGTGACCACAGTACAGTCAGGCTTACCGGTTGAGTCTAGTTCGTATAAAACAAAATCATTAATTGGGCTTTTATCCATTACCGTTACAATTGTTATAAGAAGGCGCATTTACGGTGTTCTGTTTGGTTTTTAGAATTTTAGGTTTGAGAATATATGTCAATTTAGTAATATTTAATTTTAGGGTATCTTTGTGAAAAATGTATAGTTTAATTGTTAATGTTTGTGTGCTTAATGTTTTTAGGGCATGCCAGAAACAATAAAGAAGTAGAGAATTTCTAAGTTTTATACATACATTAGCTGTTGTAAATGATTTAAATTGTTTATAATAATATGTGTTTAACATAATTATAAGCATTGTGTAATGACCTGTATTTAAAACAGTTTTAAAACATTTTATACTCGTTATATGAACATGCATGGTAATTATAGCTAAGATTACTGTGTAGAATACAAGTGAGATAGAATGTTGTGGTAGTCATTTTTGACGTAGTTTTTCGATGACCGCCTCACTTGTGATTCTAATTGCAGGAGCACCTTCAGCTTTTCTTATGTAAATCTTTCCATAAGATACCCAGCAGAATTTGTATGCATGTGCAGCTGCAAATTCCCGAGCTAGGAAATTTAAACGCCTGTCCCTTGGTGTCAAATTTTCAGATATGTATATAGGCTTGGTAGGTCCGGGTATTTTAATATTACCGGTGTTTAGCTGGCCTTCTCGGTGCTCTTTATTGTATTTTTTGAAAGTGGCAATAAAAGCGTCTCTAGCAGCCACAGTTGTGAAGTCTGCTACAATAGGTTTAACTGCAGCCTTAGTGTTAATACGGTAAACATCTTTGATCTCTGTGTTACTCACAGAAATGCTCAGAAAGTCAGCCGTGTTTTTAATGATACCTTTAAGCTCAACTTTGGACTCCTTTTCAGGCTGCGGTATATTTCTAATCTCGATGCTTGTACACCTAGAACTCCTACTCTGTGTTTCCAGCTGCTCTTCTAAAAATAGGACTCGTTTGATGAGTTTTTTGTTGTCTTCTTCTACTGCCAAAACTCTGTTATTAACTTCTTCATATTTTTCAGTCACGAAGTCCAAGCTAGTCTTAATCTCTCTATTCGATTGAAGTAATTCTTTGAACCTAGACTCTTGAGATTCGTTTATTTTGTTAAACATTTCTAGAACTTCCAACTTACTAATTTCATTGGACTCCGCGAAGGTTCGCTTAACTGCTGCTGTCTTCCGCGATTTCCTCTCTTTGAGTTTCGGGAGAAGCGCCGAAGCACTTGTTCCTGACTCATATTCCGTCAGGTCTGAGTTAGAAGGATCTTCAACCTCCTGCATGGGTGTATGGAACACAACAGCTGCAGTTTCCTCTGGTTTCAATGGCGGTGGCGTGCGCTGGACTGACATCGTTACAGTAATGTACTCTCAGTGTCAATTACTGAATACTTATAATACTTTGCAGTAATACACGCAGCAACAAATGTGCTCGTTAAAATTCTCTAGGCGTTAAATCACTTGAACCGTATTGCGGCACAGTACCAGGAGAACAAAGCAGTTAAAGAGGTGCTCAGTCCAATTAGTAGATTTATGAATGGATAGTCGCGTAAGGTGTAGGTAAGTTACCGGAGCAAGTGGTCGAGCAGGCGCCGGCGGCGTGCGGGGCGCGGGCGGCAGGGAGGGACAAAGGTCGGCCGCTGTAGCTCGTTCGTCGGGTGCGGGCGATGAATGGAACTCGCTGCTTGCTTGGTGGGGCGCGGCGTAACCTCTTCACAACTTCTGAACTCCTATTTTTCTACACTGATTTAATCGCGAAGAATTGTGTATTAATTTTTAAAATAAATAGATAACAGTTTCACAAGCGTCTACTCAATGCTGAGGTCCGAAGGGAAGAGCAAGTTGGGATACTCATTTGACTTACGTGAGCAGTAGGATGTTTGCATCTGGCGCTTCTATGAGGCGACTTCGTAACTTCTTACCCACTGCCACTAAAGTTTCCACAATCTCTTCTTCTTTCTATTTTAGATTACGCTGACGCCTGCTATCTAGATCTTCGGGAAGATCAGCTAGATAAGCTTGAGCGCCTTCAAAATTTCTGCATAAGATTCATATTTGGCTTACGCAAATATGATCACATTTCTCACTTTCGTGCTAAGCTCAAGTGGCTGCCCATTCGCCTTCGTCGGAATGCTCATATACTTTCTTTGCTCTATAATATACTCTTTAATCCCTCCTCTCCGCGCTACCTAAAAGAGCGATTTTGCTACGCTCACGATTGTCACTCCCTCAACTTGCGGTCATCAGCGAACCTCACACTTGCGACTCCGAGACATAACAAAGTATCCTATGATAATTCTTTCTCTGCGCACGCCGTGAAACTGTGGAACGCTTTGCCGCTATATATTAGGAAAGCACCATCAATAGATGTCTTCAAAAATAATGTTAAGAAATTGTATTTATCTTCTTTGGTTCCGACATAAATTGCTATATACTTATGTTTTTATTTTGTCTCTTGTATTAATATGTATGTATTATTGTGTATGTATGTATATATTATTGTAATATTTGTTTATGTTTATTCATATTATAAGTACCTAGTATAAACTTTTTGATCTTTTTTTTTTTCATTTAATTTCTTAAGCACCTCGTCCTACTCATTTTATTTGAAGTTTATATCCCTGCCAGATTGGTTGCCTGGAAGAGATCGCTCTTAGCGATAAGGCCGCCAATTAAAACGCAAATTTTATTTTCTTTGTTTTTTGTATTGTTTTTTATGTATGTGGTGTTTTAATAAAGAATTTATCAATCAATCAATCATATTTTAATTCTACATATATGTGTCGGGGAAAATAGCATCATCACAATTATACCAAAACACATATAAAAGTAGCAGTTTGTTTGTTAGTCTACTTGTTGTGTTCACATAGCAACAAGCTGTGAGTTACATAGGATGTTTTTATCGAAATATGGCGAGCAACCCTGGCATTCACTTGTTTGATTTTAAATTGTTTAAAACCATAGTCTTCCACTTACTACTCAGCAATACAGAATGTAAAAAAAGGTCTTTATTTATGCCCCAGACAAGAAGGCGGCGTCGTTCACGAAGCGCGCGGCGGAAGGCAACCAGTGCATCAACTACGACTGCACCAGCGACGACACCGTGCCCTACTACCTGGCTGACAGGTGCGTAACTACACCTCCTCCTGACTTGTACTCCTCGTTACTGGGAGTAGTGACTCCCCCGCAGAGTGGATCCATTGGTTTTCATACATCGTAACCTACCAGCGAACGACGTATTTTTACCCAAGATACCTTTGTTTTCTTGGGTAAAAAAAATACATCGTTGTTGCCGCCTGACTGTTATGTGTATAACATAAGTATGTGTGTTTCTGTCTAGAATTTAATCAGTCAGCTTATTTTCTTCCGTCTCCAGTTAAATTTAATTGTCAGTATGAACTTGTAGAGCCAAGCTATATGTTTGTGAAAGTGTTAAGAGTCTATTGTATTAAGTATTATTAATATTTTTGTTTTATTAAACAACGTATTTCCCCAGGATGACGATAGCGTACTACGGCGCGGCGCGGCGCCGGCGACGGCCTGTCTGCCAGAACTGTCTCAACGTCGTCGAAACAAGGAACGAGGTACAACTTGCAACTTGCCTCCCTTGCGTTTAAAGTTACAACAAATTCATTACCAATGACGAGCAAGCTTTATGTGCGAGTAGTGTGTGGGACAGATATGAAGTTTGGATGCATTTTCGATGTGACATTTGTAAGAAGTTACAATTGGCAGCTAACAGATGTGTGGTGTCGTGCAGGGGCTGGTGGCAGGCATCAAAGACCTGCGGCCGCTGCTGGCGCTGCGCATGTCGCGGCCGGCGCACACCCTGCTCGAGATCTCCGACTCCGACTCTGAGGGAGAGGACGACCCCGTGGGGCCGCAGCAGGCCGAGTAAGTACCGCCTGAGGGATATACAGGCCCACTCAGCACCCAGTAGAGGCATGCCAGGCACAGTAAGTATCTGCTAATCGCTTATCAGGCCGTCTAAGTAATATCAACCTCCTGAACGTTTCTGCCAGTGGCGAACCTGGACAAGCTCGGTCTGATTATGGGCGCGAATGTGTCAAGGAAGGAAATTTAGTTACAAAGATCCGATCACATAGCGCGTAATGCAATTTCCTAATTTGGATTTGCATTCAACGTTTTGTCATAAGTATGCCAAATAAACATTTCATTTCAATCACATCACAAATTTTCTCAGAAATATCTGTAACTCCGTGTTACCTGTAACAGATACTTGGAGAACGAGTTGTCGGACATGTTGAACGACGTGTGGAGTAAATACAACATGGACCAACGACTCAAGGAGACGGAGGACTTCTTGGAGGCAGAGCTCGACAAAATGCAGAGTGAGTCACATACAATGTTTTACTTTTATTGGCAAAATGTACACAAAAAACAAGACAAGCTTGATTTTGATTGTAAAGAATATTACACAAATATTAAGGTAATATTAAGTACGCTTTAGACACACATATTTTGAATAAAAAAAAAACATTACCAAAATTCTAGACAACGTGAAATACTGGTCGATAGTGACAATACTGACAGTAGGAACTGCGTGCCGCGCGGTGGCATTACACAGCATACAGAAGAGCCAGCGTCCTGTATTTACGTACATACTCTCGCGTACGTCAGCAGCGTGCATACGCACACCTGACTCGATACAGTGTTGCACTACGAGATCGATGCACGCGCCGAGTCAACTAGCTAAAGGAAGAAAGGACTCCAGCTGTAGGTCTTTATGACTATGAATGATGATGATAATGTTTATTGATTTTAATTCCCAGAACAAAGCGAGGAGGTGGACCGATTGCTGCGCGAGTGCCAGAGCGCCACGGACGCGGTGCGCTCGCAGCTGTACGCCGCCTTCGAGGGCCCGCGCAAGGAGCGCGCCGCCCTCGCCATACACGACACACCCATCGCCTCCGTGAGTTATACTACGTAGTATTACAACTACGAGTCAGCAAGTAGAGTGCCAGAGCGCCACGGTGACTATATAATACGTAGAAAATAAAAGAACTGCGTCCGCAAAAATCGAAAATCATAAGATTGTATAAAAATTAAAATTATTTGTACGGTTTATATTATAAGCGGGACGACAAAAATCATACTTTTACTCTAACAGTCTAACTAAACTATGTGATGTTGTTGTTCTTGTGAACAGAAATTGAATTAAAATCATTTTCTGTTTCAGTACTCCTGCCTAGAAACGGAAGAACCACCGTCGATAAATGTGAGTAAGAGATTCGCGAATATATTTTTTTTACTAGCAGGGTCCTGTGGTTTTAACCGCGTTTATCTGAGATAAAAAGTAGCCTATGTATTAATCCAAGGTCTAGTCTATCTCTATACCTATGCCATTTCATTCAAATTGGATCATCCGTTTGAGCATAAAGAAGTAAAAACATACTACCATATAATATTGCAGAAGTAGGATGTTTCAATCTTGCAACGTACCAGTATCAATAGAGATACATCATCATGATTCCAGGAGCCGAGCCGGTACTCGAAGCGAGTGAGCTCGACCTCCCTGGAGTCAGTGGACGTGCCCGCCAAGAAGGCCGCGCTGACTGGTGCGGACGACAAGCGCACGACGCGCTCTATGTACGACTCACAACCCAGACATGACGACGATGTGAGTGTGCTTATGGATATTTTTATCGGACGTGTAAATAGGCTTTACGAAAATAAATGAATATGAATATGCAATGCATTCCAGTAAACAAACAAAACTCGACATCTCTGGAGTCAGTCGACGTGCCAAACTTGCTAATCGAGACACAAACTTCTATGTTTCGCATGTTTTTTTATTACGTAAGTGTATCATTGTCTCTCTTGTTAGATTCCGTCACTAAAAGGTAAGTCCTCCTGATTTTGTCCACTTGATATCGCCATCCGTTACGCTCAGTTGCTTGATGCATTGAAACACACAAAGATATCTTCAGTTATTTGGATATTTGGTCAAATTCCAGACTTCCATGTGGAATTTCTGTCTCTCGGTCTCCTTCCTTCTACTTTCCCGTATCTTTTATTCATTTATCTTTATATTTTAACACGGAATTATCGGCTTACGCTTGACTACAGCATGCCTGATATTGAGCACCTTTTTATTAATTTTTATTATTCTTGAAACCCAAGAAAGCCAAATATGAGATGAAAAACGGAAAAAGTAAGGTCGTTCTTGCTATGTTAATACGATGTTGTTCCTCCAGAGAGACGTGTCAGTAGTGCGGCTGTCGGCGGAGGCTGCGCCGGCGGACCTGCCCCCCGCGGGGGAGCCCTGCAAGCCCCCGCTGCGGCCCGGCGTGCACGTGTACGCCATGAAGAACCAGTACGGAGCCTGGCTCAAGGGACGCGTCACTGACGTACAACCCAAGGCTGAGGTACTACTTTACATGGATACACTTTGAAACCTATTGTAAGTCATCTTAATACTTTTAAGCAACAGTGTCACTTATTTTGCAAAAAAAAATGTCGCGTAATCATCGCAAACCATGCGAGTTTTTCCGCCAGTTTTAGGCCTCTATTTGATAACCTGCTCTTTTAGGCTCACAGACGGTGCTTAGTACTAAATAAATAAATTAATACTTTGTTTTACATTCACCCAGCACCAGTACACGATGTGCCGCGTGCGGTTCGAGCACCGGATGAAGAACCCGTGCAAGCAGCTGTCAGCGCGCTCCCTCGCCTACACTGAGCCCAGCAACGTACGGATGACTATAGGTACCTACACCATCCATACACCTGTCTCTTTCACTCCTATATTTTCTGAGAGCCGTGACTCCCCCGCTAAATTAGAAGGGGGGAAGGAGAAGAAATCAGAAGGGAATTCTCTTGGCCAGATACGTGGTGGGTGCTCTAATCCTTCCTCAGAAGTCACATGTTCTCCAAAACAATAGTTCGTAATGATTGCGACTTATCTTATGTACGTGTTACGTACACATACATCCTAGACTTCAGCTGTGCATCAAACGGAAGCCTGTTCCGTGTTTTGTAATGTGCGTCCATATTCGCAGGTACTCGGGTGATAGCACTGTTCAAGAACTCTGAGAACACGAATAAGCGCGGGGAGTTCTACTACTCCGGAGTGGTGGCCGAGATACCCAACCCTGTCAACAGATACAGGTATACCATATTATTATTAATAATGCATATTAGTACAACATATTCTGCCAAAACATGTAGATCGTCGAGTGCATATAAACTTCCATTGTACTTTTTTTGCGGAATGCAAGTATATATTTATAAAAGTTTTCGATTGCTTTGGACATGATATCTTACTAAGAAATCGATAGTTTTACAGATTTGAAGACTGATCTAAATATGATGATAACACAATCTGTAAAACCGTTGTCAATCGTTACAATTAAAAATCATTAAAAGTATACACACTAAGAAAATACAAATATACAAAAAACCTCAAGGCTCAATTTTAGTGCCATTTTTGTTCATGATTTACGTAAATGATCTCAAGTCAGTACTACTTCAAGACATGTGCAGATTACTTATTATACACTTTGTGTTTTTTTATTATTGAAACAAATTTACCCACTTAACCATATTTCGCCCAATGGTATGCAATATCTGTTTACTAAGGTGGAGCGTACTTCCACAATAAGAACCGATTCCCTCTCGTTCCGGAGTGAGACAGCTCTAACAACGTGTTCCTTGTGGCCAGGTACCTGGTGTTCTTCGACGACGGCTACGCGCAGTACGTGGAGCACAAACACACGCGGCTGGTGTACGAGAGCAAGGCGCTCGTGTGGGAGGAGGTGCACCCCTTCAGCAGGGACTTCGTGTGCAACTACCTCATGAAGTACCCCGAGCGGCCCATGGTGCGCCTGCACGCCAGGCAGGCCGTCACTGTCGAGTGGAACGGTATGTTGTAGGGGGGTACACTGTGTGGGGGGGGGAGTACACTTAGTGCATTGTTAAGAGGTCTAATAAGCCAATAGGCCGGCTGCGTTTAACACAATGTACATGATTACTTGTTCGCAGGCAAGTGGTGGGAGACGGAGGTGCTGAGCGTGGACGCGGCGCTGGTGCACGTTCGGTTCCCGGACGCGCGCACGGAGTGGATCTACCGCGGCTCCACGCGCCTGCAGCCCCTGTTCTGCGAGCTGCAGGCCGCGCGCCGCACTGACCGCGCGCGCCTGCCGCGCAGCACCAAGCCGGCCAAGGTGAGCTCACAGCCGGGGGCACTAGTGTAGTGGGAGGACTGCGAGATATCTGATGATCTCATCTAGCAAACCTCACCATTTCACCGCTAAAATCGCTAGAGTAGCGTAAACATTACGTTGTACACAGTCTGAAATGTCAAGTGTTACACAATCCATCATCATTCCCAGCCTGTAATTGCCCACTGCTAAGTATAGGCCTCTCTTCTTGTTCATCATTCGTCCCGATCCTAAGAAAATATAATCCAAATCAAATATTTTTGTATTGTTTCAGAGTAACGTCCCGTACGTAGAGTACACGCGCTCTGACGACCAGGTGAAACCAGACAACTCTGGCGAGGTAATTATACAATCGACATTATACTATCTGTATAAAAAAGTGGTCACAATTTCAGACAATTTTAAAATTCTAAAGGTCATGGAAAAATAGTAGTTTATGCAACTGTCATATAATGAAGAGTATTAAAACACGAGTGTGAGTTTATGAAACGAGCGCAGCGAGTTTCATAATAGTAACGAGTGTTTTAATACCCGTGTTATATGCAGTTGCATACACTACTTTATCTTCACTAATGTTGTAACATTTTAACTTTTAATTTATTAAATTAAATTCACGCGTACGTGTATTGTCACAGTGATTTTGCCGCCATTAAAATCTAACCAATGAGAGCGCAGCTGCGCGCCAATAAAACGCGACCAACCTGATTTTGACCCTGCAAATCAGGTTGGTCGCGTTTTATCGATGTTATAATGAGCTATTACGATATCGATGTGGATATTATACCATCATGTGAAAATGCTTAAATTGAGTGTTTTGTTGTCTGCTCTATAACAGTAGTAATTATAAGTCAAGTATTGGAAACATAAGTAGAATGTTACAACATTAGTGTAGATAAATATGTTTATAAAATACTTAATTGAAATACATATGTACTAAGCATTATTTAATGTATTATTGTAGTGGAGTAGCTCCTCAGAGAGATGGGTGAGTCTAACTTCAATGGATATACATATAATACATTTGAAGATTGTTTTATTATTGCATCCATTTGAGTTTCGTTTTTTTTTTATAGAATCTTTATTACAGTTTTATTGTTGTTCATATTCTAATATTCTATTCTATTGAAGTGTTTGTGTGTATAGTAGTAATTTTATCTACTTTGTGTTACTTTTATTACAAACAGCTTGTAAATAAAATTGTAGGTGGCACAAAGTCTTAAACTTCTTCGTTTTGAACTTTTTTTAACTCATATTTTTACTGAGTTGTTCGTCAAGGAGCCTGCATTAATGCGTGTATGTATGGCAGGACCTGCGCCGGCAGCGCTCCGTGGCCAAGAAGTCGACCTCCATCGCGCAGCAGATCACCAGCGCGGCCACCGACGGAGTCATCAGCAGGGTTGTGGTGTGTAGCTCTCTACAACCAATATCAGACTAGCAGCACCCCGCGGTGATACCGGCTATAATCCGGGATACATTCTGCTTTGGAGTCATTCTCGAACTAAATTTCTATAGCCCAGTCACATCAGCTGTCCGAAATAAAATGTAATAAATTACTAAATTAAGCCTAAACTTGTCAATGGCGTATTGTCGAGCTTAGGGCACTAAAATTATCCGTAGATCTTTATACAATCTCCATTGCTGAATTAGTACCTAAATTCTCTGAGAGTCTGTTCAAAGCGAAAACAAATATTGTAGCCTGTTTATTTGGTATTAGAATCCCCGTATTTTCTTAGTTAATTCTACTATTTTTTTACAAGGAACGGGTTTGCACTTGACCGTTTTTTGCCTGATGGTAAGCAATCATTACGGTCTAGGATGGAACGTGCTTACCCAGTAAGAACCGCTTCACTCTCGCTTTGAAGATCGCAAGGTTATATTCCGCGGGGAACAGGTAGTCAGTTACTTATCTAATGGTGTGTGTGTTCCAGTTCTACACGCCGAAGAACTCTGTGCGTCCGCTGAAGATGGCGCCGCACAAGTGTGGGCCGCACTGCAAGCGGACGGACCTCATCTCGCTCGCAGAGCTGCAGACATACAACCCACTCACTAAGCCCTTGCTCAGCGGCTGGGAGAGGTATGACACAATGCAAATATAATCTATCTAAACGGAAATATTGATAAACTTTGGCTCATTAGAGGCATCAACACAAGCTTTTTATAAGTATCATTATGCTGGTTTGTTGAACAAAATTCCTTCCAATAATTTTAAATTGTATATGTGTCAGTTCGATTCAGGTTGTCATAGTTGGCTACTCGTTTAGTTATAATAATAAAGTTTTATTATTTAACCCGATGAAAAGATATGCTGGAGTCCCGTAAGGTTCAGTGCTCTTTGCATCCTTATTTAACAGATAAAAAACAGATAAAACAATTTATTGGTAATGTTTTACAATTACATGTCATTCATTTAAATATAACTTATATATTTATTTTTATACTGTTGACTTGCTAAACGAAACCCTCTATTCCGCTCGGATGCTCGTGTCGTGGCTTCGCTATTTGTTTTAAGATAAAAGGTAGCCTATACTATCACTGCATCTAAATTCACAATAATCCGCCTTTCTGTTGTTACATGGAAGAAAAACAAACAAACCAATCAGTAACACACTCTCGCTTTAACCGTATGTTCATTTTAATTAATAAATTAAAATCAAAATTTGACTTAGAGATTGTATGTAATCTCAGGCAGATAGTGAAGTACAAGCACAGCAAGTCCGTGATGTACCGCGCGCCGTGCGGGCGGCGCCTGCGCAGCCTGCCCGAGCTGCACGCCTACCTGCGCCTCGTGCACAGCGACATGGCGGTGGACCTGTTCGACTACTCGCCCGCCACGCACTGCCTCGCCGAGTTCGTGCTCAGCAAGACTAATGTGCAGAAGAAGGTATATATTATTATTTCTCTAAAAATAGCTATGTGATAGTGTTTTAAATTTAATTTAATGTGGAGCCGGTAGGGTCGCTAATCATTATGGGAATACACAATATTGCATTATTTGTACCCTACTTGCATCGCATTCGTTGACCCTACTAGTCATAGGCTATGTCCAAAGACCCTTGGGGCAGATTGATATTGATTGTTCGTTGGCCACTCTCATTCGATAAGAGACCGTATTAAAGACTAGATCGAATCCTAGCGCCATTATATGTAGATGACAGACGTCTTTCTCGTACACATGACTTATATCACGTGGTGTGCAGGACCTGTCGCACGGCAAGGAGCACATGCCGGTCCCGTGCGTGAACTACTACGACCACTCGCTGCCGGAGTTCTGCTCGTACAACACGGAGCGCACGCCCACCGCCGGCGTGCCGCTCAACCTGGACCCGGACTTCCTGTGCGGCTGCGACTGCACGGACGACTGTGTGGTCAGTGCTTTTCTAGAGTTTGACTGTTTCCTTTTAGAATTGGAATATCCCTATTTGGATTTTGAGCCTAGCCTTCTGGAATTGGAGTATCTCATTCTGGAATTTTGAGTATTCCTTTCTGAAATGTAACGTTCTAGACTTGCATTATCTTCTTATGGAGTTTGAGTATCCTCTTCTAGAATTTGAGTATCTTTTTTTTTATTTTTAGTGACTTTTTGTGAAGTTTTAGAAATTCCAGTATTATATTGTAAGTAAGAATGAGTTAGGCCTAAGTTCTTGACCACTTTGGATATCTTTGTATGTATTCTCTCTGAACTCCAGCTAGCCAATGACCCTTGTTGTGTATCGACACAGCTCCTTATAATATAGAAAGTATGTATATACATACACTAAGTCACACAAGGTGTGTTGGCTGGCTGAGGCTCAGGTCCAAAAACTTTTTACTTATTCACCCTAAATTAGACCCCAATACAAAGACCACCTAATCATATTATAACAACATCATGAAACTTAACCAAACCCTGACGTGTAAAATCTCCTTATTTATCTCTCAAAATCTCCTTTTAAAAAATTTAGCTCTCGTAATCTCCATCTAGCATTTTCAGGCAGAAATTATAATTTTTATTTTTAAGGGCATGGATAATTATATATTATATACACCTTTATCTATTATATATAAGTACGCATCTATCTATATACTCATACATTCTCACTCACTTGAACCATCATTTATCTTATCAATAAATAATATATTAAGTACATATTTTTTTACTACCTAATAATATTTATATAAACAAACACTATCTATATGTACCCTAGCAATTAATTATATTAATACCAGCTTTCAAATAATAATGTCTATAATGTTAGTAATTAAGTACATGATAATACATACAGAAGTTTATACTCACAAATTTACTCAATTTCTGAAGTAGGCAGGGTATAAACAGCCTTCTGGCAACATTTAACTTGTCATCTTAATTCGCTCACTTTTTTATGCAAGTACCGACAAAACTTGTAACCTTATAAGAAATTCAATGAATGTGTTGTTTTTCACTAAAATTAATCATGTAAATAGTTACTTACTAAAAACTATGCCTGTGTCCTTGCTAAACATTATGTTATTAGTTTGTGTTGCCGAAGAATCACATGTAAAACTAAGGCATCAGGCCAAACCAAACCTTGTTTTGCTAAAACTTGTTTGTGATTGAACAATTAACAACTGTGTCTAACTATAGTGTTTACTGGATTGAAATCAAGGCACTACAGGTAGGTACTTAGTTTTAAGCACACAATCATTCTGTAGTTTAAAAAGTTTTCGTTTGGAAAGATTGTTGCTGTGTTGTGCAAAGTTTGCTCAATGTAAAACCACACTAACTCATAACTTTCCTCCTTAATATAACAACTAGCTTTGTTGTTGTTTATTAGAAATAACTGGACATCATCACACAGGTGATGACCTAGTTTGATGTCCAGGGTTCACCAACTATTGTATAGTCATAAGCCCTATCTCATAGTAAAATTTTAGGTACTTAGCTCTTGCGTCTTCCACTCCCGGACGGCCAATCAAGGCAAGCCGGGAGGCAGGAGGTCTCATTTAGCCCCCAGGGAATCGGGGTCCGCGGTGACGCCACTCACCGCCGACTCGCCATAAAGTCGCCCCTGCGGTTTTATTATTATTATCCTTCCTACTTCCAGGACAAGACGAAGTGTGCGTGTTGGAAGATGACGCTAGAGGGCGCGCGCACTATCGGCTTCGAAGGCACTGACGTGGGGTACTCCTACCGCCGTCTGCCCGAGCCACTGCCCTCCGGCATATACGAGTGTAACTCTAGGTCAGTAGCTATACATGCGTTGTGAGAATATTGGCACAGAACTTGATAAAGATATTTTATATATATGTTTATAAGATATAATATATGTATAGGTGTTTTGTTTCAGGTGTAAATGTAAATCTACGTGTTTGAATCGAGTCGTACAAAACCCGTTGCAGCTCAAATTACAAGTAAGTTCTGGAAAACTTGAAGAGCTCTTTTTAATCACATTTGTGTGGTCTTCCGGTGGATTTCTTATATTATCTTTTCATTTAATATACGATACAGGGTTACAGGTAACTATCACATAACCATTTTTCACGAATTCCTCAAATGCAAACAACTAAATTTGTGGTTTTTGACTTACTAAAGCTACCCTTAAGGTTATGTGTTACTTATAACCAGTATATTGTATGTATGTAGGTGTTCAAGACTTTGAACCGTGGTTGGGGCATCCGCGCGCTCAACGACGTACCGAAGGGATCCTTCATCTGTATCTACGCGGGGAACCTGCTCACTGACGCTACAGCCAACCTGGTGAGACTCACTTTACTATATAGTACCATATATCACCCACAAAGCAGTAGTATTTTATGCAATAAGGGAGAAAAACACTGCCTTATGTCACGGGTGAATTAGATTGCAAAGCAGTGAAGGACTCTTCAAAGTCTCTCGACACATTAACTCTCGAGTGAAACGAGAGAGTCAAGATCTAGTCCTGAGTGAACAAGGTATCCAGGCAAACCTAGATAATCATAATCATAATCATAATATTCATTTATTCATAAATACGTCAATTCATATACATATAATCATGTTCATTATATTATATTCAATTCTATTCACTTAAATTAACATGATCAATTTACCATTAAAAAAATATAAAATAAATTATAAAATACAATAAACAAGTACAATGTACTCGAAAACGTCTCAATGTAAAACATTATAATAACAAAGAGAATAAATAATACCGCAAATATGTACATATATTAATTAACAATCATGTCATATCCTAAGTTTAAACAAGTCAAAGTCGTAAAAGGCTTGCTCGATAAGCCAGGCTATATTTCAGAAGTGAATATGTGTACCTATACTTTTGACACCTTTTGCTAGGCAAAATGTTTTTTTTCTTTCGGCATTTGATTTAATAAACTCTACAGTGGATCTAATACATCCAATTATTGTGTATTGTGTGGTAACTGTGGTCCCTGGTCCCAGGACGGGCTGAACGAGGGCGACGAGTACCTGGCCGAGCTGGACTACATCGAGGTGGTGGAGGCCATGAAGGAGGGCTACGAGGAGGACGTGCCAGACGCAGACCAGCTCGCAGGCAAGGTCAGATCATTACAATATTACCAGCTTATTTCGGCCGAGAAAGTATGTTTAGAATGCAGTTTGGTGAAGCAAAACATTACAATCTGACGCAACCCGATATTATCCCAGTTCTACATCATGGGACGTTCAATTTCAATTTTAAAGTCTTTATTTCACATATAAGTAATTTACAATAAAATATGCTAGTGTACATTAAGTAGTTATAAACTAGTTTCGTAGCATATTTGACGTGAAAGTTAGCACGTTTTCAAGTTGGATTACCACTCATATACAACCCGATATTATCCCAGTTCTACATCAATAGAACTTTCTTGTAAGATCACGGCTAGAGGTGCTAGTACACCGTGAAATCCAAATCTTCTCATGATTAGTAAAACTTACCAATTTGCCGCTAGGATGGCTTGTTAATAAAGGCAAAGTAAATACGGCAGCTCTCATTGCTTGGCTTGTTTTTTGTTTTAGTTATGTTGCCAACAAACAACAGTTTTACGTTAAGTGTGTGTGTGGTATGATGTTCCAGAAAGAGTCGAAGAAGTCATCGAGCGAGCCCTCCTCCTCCGAGACGGAGTCTGAGGAGGAGAGCAAGGACGAGGCCGAGCAGGACGGAGACTTCCGCCCCGGGTACATGTCTCTGGGACTCACGGAGTTCAAGTAAGTAGAACAGTGAGTTAGGTATTATATACAGTGTGTTATCTTCTTAAACAAACAGCTGAATGTCAGCCTGGAAGGAACTTGCTGGAGCTGAGGTTGTGCCGCGAAAATAACACATAAATATCAACATTGTATTCATAAGCGCGAATCTCTCCTATAGATAAAATACAACAGTTATAGGGGTTGTCAAGATACAGACATACGCCTAGTTTGGGATCCTCTAGTACTGCGTTTTGTACATTAATTCATTTGAATCACATTTCGTTCAAAGTTGTAGTATGTATATATAAGTTGCATTTATTCTACGTAAAGGTTTAAAAAAAGTGTATACTGAATATATATATATACCTAGTCAGGTCATAAATTCTGTCACATGTTTAATATAAAATAATTGAAACAACTTTATTCTTTATGTAACCATTTATATACCAAAATGAACTTAACAAAACATAGATTCTTATGACAATAAAGTTTATTCAAAATGACCTCCGTGATTTTGAATACAGGCCTTCAATCTGCGCGGCCAGTCGTCTATCGCTGCACGAACGAGGTCCATGTCAATATCGGCGGCTGCCTTAATCAAGGATGTCTTGAGTGACTCCAAATTGGGATGAGGCTTTGAGCACGCCTTTTCCTCCAAGTGTTGCCATATCTTGTAATCTAACGGATTCAAATCTGGACTGGAGGAGGGCCAGTCTTCGTGCCGGATGAAGTGAATTTCACGCGCCGCCAGCCAGTCTTGTGTGCTCTTCGCTCTATGAGCTGGCGCCGAATCTTGTTGGAATACCCAGTGCTTGTTATTGAACATGATATGAGAAACAGGTTCCACAAGGTTCGTCAGGACTGTATTTTGATACACAACTGCATTCGTTTTTACACCTTTCTCACAAAAATGTACCTCTGTTAAGCCCCAATAAGAAACTCCCAACCATACCATGAGCTAGGATGGAAAATGACCTCGTTGGACACGCGGAATACGTTTGCTCGCTTCTTCACTACTGTGTGCGTACACCTTATCATTTTGTTTGTTGTAGCTCTCTTCTACGGTAAAAATTTTTTCATCTGAAAAAAGAATTTCCCGACATTTTTTTCCCGCGTACCGCTTCAACAAAGCGCGGCATCTCTTCAGTCTCAGGTCCATTAGACGAGCATTCAAACGATGTCCTGTTTTTCTTCGATATGCCCGAAGCCTAAGTCTTCATTTAACACCCTTTTCGCCGTGGTTCTGCTTAACCCCATCTGAAGGGCCAACAGTTTCTGCTTACGTTTGGGATTTCTTTGAATTCGCGCCTTAACCAGCTCTTATCACTGCTGGAGTCCTAACAGACCGAGGGCGACCACTTCTTGATCTACACTAGAGTCTTCATTGTATCGTTTGATGGTACAATAATCGAATCTTTTGATTATATTCAAATTTTTCAGTATGTCAAAAATTTGAATTGGCGCGTAACCGCAACGATGCAATGCAATAACTGCAACACGGTCTTCTTTAAGCGTTCACTCCATATTTAAAAATGAGTAAAATTCTAAAAAGTATACATTTTTATTTTCATGAACAATTCGAAATTCGAATTCAATAAACTTTTTTGTGGCCAGCATTCTAAAAGAAAAGTTTTTACTGTGTGA
Organism: Macaria liturata; assembly: GCA_964023185.1. NCBI lineage: Eukaryota > Metazoa > Arthropoda > Insecta > Lepidoptera > Geometridae > Macaria > Macaria liturata. The sequence goes on from OZ026822.1 coordinate 424,560, forward strand.
CAATACTTATGACCTGACTAGGTATATATATGTATATGTATGGTTATACAGTTAGTTTTGTTTGTTTGAGATATTGTTCCCAATTTGTGTAAGAATACGTTCAGGAGACTTATCGTTTACTAAATAAATTATATTGTCTACTCTCAGCAAGCGTCTCCGACGGCGAGACAAGAAGGGTAAAGAAGAGAAGAAAAGCAAAGAAGAGAAGAGCAAGCAGACTGATGACAAGGCAGCTAAGAAGGAAGACGACGACTGCATCACTATCAGCGATGACGAGGAAGGTACGATACAAGGATGATCACACATACCATACACAATTTTACCATTCAGAAAGAAATTAAAAGGGGCATTGCTTTGTTGAGAGCCAACCTCATGGATTGTGAACATGGCTAAGTAGAACAATATTAGTAAGGACTACGCTTTATTTCTTTATTTAACTTTAGATAAAATTCAATTTGTTGAAATTGTGTGCGTATGTGTATTAGCGCATAAAATGTGTGTAAAAGTGTCACCGAGTGTTTGTAGTACATGAGTGTTTGTTTCAGTGCGCACATCTCTGCGCGAGCCGTCCAGGTTCGCGGCGGAGGAGACCATGACTGACAACAAGGTGACATCCAAGTATAGGTGAGCACTTTAATAAGTAAGTAGTGTAATAGGATGATATAAGTGTTGTTATAATAGCATGCAAGGAAGGCAAAGAGAGCTCACGATACGGATTATTGGCTTAGGAAGAACGAAGGTTATATAGTATACTAGTATGTAGTTATATAGTATACATTGGGCTTTAAGGGTTTATGTTAATGTAGGTAATTAATTGTAAATATTGTTTCCAGATCGATTCGTTCATATTTCGGCAAGGACGAGGCGTGCTACATCATGGACGCCAAGGTGCAGGGCAACATCGGACGATATCTAAACGTGAGTTTTCAGAGTCTTCAGAAATATATATATTTTATAACTGAAACGGGTTTACACTTGGCCATAGTTTGCCTGATGGTAAACGAAGACTATGGCCTAAGATGGAGCTTATGCTGGATGCTTAGTATTTTTGACTTCTACAACAACATCTATGTAGCCTGTATTTGGATTACAGGAACTAGAAGCATCCTGCGGCTTTACCCGCGTGAGTTCGGGATAAAAAATAGCCTGTGTGTGTTAATCCTGGATCCAGGTTTAGATTCTTTTCAATCTCCATACCAAATTTCATGCATATCGGTTCAACCGTTTGTGTGTGCAGAAGTAACAAATATACACACACGCAAATTTACCAAGTAACCAACATCCCGTTATTGCAGCACTCGTGCTCCCCCAACGTGTTCGTGCAGAACGTGTTCGTGGACACGCACGACCCGCGCTTCCCCTGGGTCTCGTTCTTCGCACTGCATCACATACGAGCTGGTAATTATACGGACTTTTGTTTGAAACGATAACCTGCTGCTTTTACAACATTAACCAACAAAGTACTCATGTAATAAAGGCAAGCGACGACGATAGACGCTGCTTGAATGTCATGTTCTGAGCACGAGCATTTTCCCCATTTCTATTAAATAGATAGGTGCCAGTAGCAGACTTGTCGCTTTTCGGATTTTTCTTTTTCTTGCCTACAAGTTTAGTGTCGAGACGAGATTATCCGCCCTAAACGCCTCTGAAATGCCTTAACAACTGCCGCATTGTAAGTAACTGTTAGTATCTACAATTTAAGGTAATTTCATATGATCCACGGAAGCCACAATTGGAATACACATATTAATACCTTTTGGTCATCCATAAAAGAGCTGACCGCATCGACAGTTGCTTAAATTTAGATAGGTAAAATATTGTTTGCCTTCACCGAGTCTATATTATTCTGGCAGGTACGGAGCTGACGTGGAACTACAACTACGACATCGGGTCAGTCCCGGGCAAGGTGCTGTACTGCTACTGTGGCGCCCCCAACTGCCGCGGCAGGCTGCTGTAGGCGGGTGCTGTACTGCTACTGTGGCGCCCCCAACTGCCGCGGCAGGCTGCTGTAGGCGGGTGCTGTACTGCTACTGTGGCGCCCCCAACTGCCGCGGCAGGCTGCTGTAGGCGGGTGCTGTACTGCTACTGTGGCGCCCCCAACTGCCGCGGCAGGCTGCTGTAGGCGGCAGACTGCGGGCTGCAGGCCTGGCAGACACCGCGGGAGCGATGTTATACTAGTACTACTGTGTTTAGTTTGGTGCTCGTCACGGTCTATGTACTAAGTGGTTCAGTTGTAGTATGTGATGCAGTTTTTGGTAATATTTAAGTTATACACATTTATTCCAGTCGAATGAAATGAATTTTAGAATTCTTTACATGGTATCGTATGAATTGACATACATTTGCAGTTCTTACAAGTTCGGACGATTCGACGCGGGCAAATATGTGTATAAAGAATAGGACATGTTTTATGATTTTTAATGTATCATATATCAGTATGTATATTTCATACGAAGGTGTCTAGGTAAATACTTAAATGCTAAATTTGATTCGTTCGCTGGATAAATGTGCGTACACATTTAGTAGATTTCCTCCAAACTGGTTCAGTCTTTAAACTTTTACAAGTGTGATGCACAATGTTAGCGTTTGAAATAGATTGTGTGCCAATTATTGTTCTCATTCGCTAAGTTCCTAATACTTATGAAACAATGTGTGGCGATACCTATTTGTATTTGGCGCGCCAAGCGACGTATACAAGCAGCGCCCCCGGCACGCCACGGCCACGAGGTGAACTATTGGGTCCGGACAGTGGCGACACAGAGTGAACAACAGATCTGTCATGTCAATGGATTTCGCTCTCACGAGCTTTTGTAAAACGAGTGCTAATAAAAAGTAATTCTCGTGATGTAAAGTTTTAATTACACACCCAGTAATCTAAGTGAAGGAACCAACATCGTTCCCTTAAATATGGACACACCAACGTGTCAACATTGGTGACCCCGACGTGATCTGAACACGCAACCTTCTGACCTATGCCTTTTCTCAGCGTAGAGAAAAGCTGCCTCCCGTCCAACTCAACCAACTTTCATTTATATCTCAATTTACCACGGACATAGTCCACATTCAAGGAAAAGACAACGTCGTCGCGGACGCTATGTCGCGCGTGGATTCTATCCACCTCGACAACTTCTCCGCACTCGCCGCAGACCAGGCCAACGACGACGAACTCCGCACATCGATGACCAACCCCTCTCTTAAACTAGAGAAGGTCATCATTCCCGGGTCCGACGTCGAGATCTTTTGTGATGTGTCCACTGGGAAACCACGCCCATACTTGACACCACCATTCCGTCGACCACATTTTGAAAAGATTCATAATCTCAGTCACCCTGGCGCGCGAGCCACCGCACGCATGGTGACTGACAGGTTCGTATGGCCAAACATTCGTAGAGACTGCCGCGACTGGGCTCAGTCTTGCATCGCGTGTCAGCGCAGCAAGGTTTCCAGACACACCTTCACGCCCGTCGGCACATTCTCCTTACCATCTCGGCGATTTTTCCAGGTCCACGTGGACATCGTTGGACCACTACCGAGCAGCAACGGATACCAATACTGTCTCACAGCCGTGGACAGGTTCTCCCGCTGGCCAGAGGCGTGGCCAATGGCCAACATGACTGCAGAAACATGCGCGGAAACCTTTTTCCGCGGCTGGATCTCACGTTTCGGGGTACCTTCCATCATAACTACCGACCAGGGACGCCAATTTGAATCCCATCTGTTTCAGAAACTGTTGCAGATGTGCGGTTCCAAGCGAATAAGGACGACAAGTTATCACCCGTGCTCCAACGGGCTCGTGGAGCGGATGCACAGGAGCCTCAAGGCCGCCCTGATGTGCCACGAAACAACCTGGCACGAGTCTCTACCCGTCGTGCTGCTCGGCATGCGCGCTTCCCTGAAGGAAGACCTACAATGTTCGCCGGCGGACCTAGTGTATGGTGAACCAATTCGCTTACCCGGGGAGTTCATAGCTCCGTCTGGTCTTAACGAGGATCGCACCGAAGACGTGCAAAGCTTCGCTACTCAACTGCGACGCTATATGGCGCAACTAAGGCCTACTCCTGCCTCACGCCATGGCCAACGCCCTGTCTTCGTCGCGAAGGATCTCGCTAACGCTACACACGTTTTCTTGAGAGACGACACAGTCAGGCCATCTCTGAAACCGCCATACGCGGGACCATACAAGGTCGTTTCAAGGACAGAAAAAACAATCACAATTACTATAGGCAATAAGGACACCCAGGTCAGTTTAGACAGGGTCAAACCTGCATACATTCTGGACAACCCTCCACCTTCGTCTGCAACCAGCTCGACCCCCGCTGTCCTAACTGTGCCTCCTGCCAAAACAATCACACATTCAAACTCTTCATCAGACCAAACACGTAAGCAACCCATACAGACACGCTCAGGTCGTAAAGTCTATTTTAGAGACCGACTGGACTTGTAGCTCATTCCTCAGCTATCCTCTATTTAGTTGATAATTATGTGGTAAAGTTATATTATGTAACATTGTTTTCTTGTATTTGGTCAATATATTATAAGGTGTAAATATCCTATTTGTGTTCTTAGTCAATTATGATTTTGATATATTGTGTACCCTATTCGTTTTTTTATTGTACTGTAACATGTCTTAATTTAGATCTTGTGCAAATAATTGTATACTTACCTCTTTGTTTTTCTTGTGTACCGATTACTATTGTAACTTTTATAACTATGTTTGTATAGAGAATGTTATCTCGGATGGGGTAATTCTCTGCCTGGGGGGGTGATGTGGCGATACCTATTTGTATTTGGCGCGCCAAGCGACGTATACAAGCAGCGCCCCCGGCACGCCACGGCCACGAGGTGAACTATTGGGTCCGGACAGTGGCGACACAGAGTGAACAACAGATCTGTCATGTCAATGGATTTCGCTCTCACGAGCTTTTGTAAAACGAGTGCTAATAAAAAGTAATTCTCGTGATGTAAAGTTTTAATTACACACCCAGTAATCTAAGTGAAGGAACCAACATCGTTCCCTTAAATATGGACACACCAACGTGTCAACAAATGCTCCAACTTATGTGTTCCGTGTCAGTGTGTAAGATCCAGTCAAACGAGTACATTAGTTTGTTTAGTTCCTAGTTATAGTGTTGTATATAATTGATGGATTTGAAACTTTGATGTTGTTTAGTTTCAAATATATTATTCAAAATCTCATACATTTATGAATAAGTATTGTAAATTTTTAAGTCATGTACTTTTTGGCAATCAAGAATTTTCGGCGGAAAACTAACGAATGATTACGATTAGCAGATAATTGCCATCTATCAGTTTGAGTCACTTTCGTTACTGTTGATTGGAGCATTTGTTTTCGAATGATAACTTTCCGTCGTGAGAATTAAATTACAGTAATGTAGGCTAAATCACATTGTATAACATTTCTAAATTGGTTTAAAAATTGTTGTGCAAGTGAGACTTAACAGTTGTAATGGTAGTTTGTCATTAGATGTATTCCACATAATAATATAGATATGGTTGTGTTGTGGTCCTCACGTGGTGTCCACGATGGCACTCTCTCTGCAGCCGGATGTGTAACTGATGACTTTGTATCTAGTATTGTGTAGTGATATACTGTCTCACCTAATCTACAAGTTCTTAAGTGACGAATAAATGGTGAAAATGAGATGAAATGTTGTTTTTCTGTGATTGGTATTACTTTTTGATGGGCTAGTTGTATAATAAAAAATAGATAAGTATTATTGGTACTATAGGTAGGTATGTAAGATAAACCATTGTTTGACATATATTTATTACCATCTTAACAGTAATGTAGTTTTTAGCATGTAGGTAAATACCTAGCAAATGAAAATGAATTCACGAAACATCAATTAAACTAAGTCAATCCACTTTTTACATATTATGTGCGATACAAATATATACCTATTATCAAGCAAAAGTTATGAGTCCAATATTTGACATGTATGGAACTAGTATAGTTTATAAAGATAACTACACTCTTACACGTTAAGGATCTTATCGTGTAGGGCACTGATATCAACATTTTACTTTGGTATATAAAGCCTTAGCTATAGGGCTGCCAATATTGAGGACCTTCAGGTCTTCATCAGAGACACATCTGTGTTGTTTCTTGACTGCTGCAGTGTTTTGAAGTCCCACTTTCATCGAGTGTGATGATGGATACATTGATAGATGCATCATGGTTATGTTGAGAATGTAGTGTTCAGTATTACAGCACTAGGTCGTGTGGGTGCGCGTCCTAGAGGCCGGGCATGATGTACGCGATGTTGTGCAGCGTGGCCTGCAGCAGGCGCGCGGGCGGCGCCACGGCGGGCAGCGCGCGCGTCACGCCCAGCAGCGGCGCCAGCGCGCACAG
>OZ026822.1:431132-650754 GCA_964023185.1 Macaria liturata
CCACCGACACCGGCTACACAAACACAACACAATATATTTCAACACCTTCCATGTAAATCACTTATTCAAATAAATCAAACATAGGTACCTCTTTACAGTGAGAGTGAATGGGTTCGTACTGACAAACGCTTTGGCTGCCCCCTTTTTCGAAGGATTATTTCTGCTTAGCCTTTTATTAATTCCAAATTACGAAGTGCGTGGATGACGCGTCAGGATATAGTAAAGTAAGTATCTCTCCATACCACAAGTGCCTGCGAGGGCGGCGTCACCTGGGGCGGCTTGGGCGGCGCGCGGGCGGAGGGCGGGCGGCCCGGGCCTGCGTGACCTGCGCCGCGGACACCTGCAATGCAATATAGTCGCTACACATGATATAAATAAATCATATGCACAGATATAGCTTCCTAATGATTTGATTTGACTTTTGGGTGTTTTAATCAAATAAATAAATAAATGATAATGACTGGGTGGTGGTAAGTTTTCAAACCACCTTTTATTTAGGGCCTCAGAAATAATCTCTGTTTTATGACAAATAACTAGAACTTACACATATAATCTTTTTTATGATTAACAATTATGAAAATACATATGGTAAACTTGGTAAAAAATAAGTTTAGCCATGGCGTAACAAACTGCAAAACAACAAACATCTGGAATTAACAGTTTAATGTATCTTCCCAGCAACAAACGCGGCCAAATGAAATGACCACATTGATGTTATGTTTGCAAGAGGTATAGCGGTGTAATGAGTACATACTGGGGTTGGATATGATCTTGTTGACTCCGGCCTGCATGCTCTGCTCCTTCTGGATGGCGAAGCGCTTCGCCTTGCGCTTCCACAGGTAGCGCTCATTGTAGTTCACCTGCAAACAAAGATATATTGGAATCTTACTAATGTTCTGTAAAGCTGTCTTACAAAAATTGCCTATATTCAAATGATCAGGTTATTGTTTGGTATTTCTTGGTTGTAATTGGTATATTTATTAAGACAATGGGCACTCTCAGTAGATAAAATCTAATTGATTGCATCTAGCAACAGTTAGATGATGAATAAATAAAATAGGCAACTTTAGAATCACAACATCACCAAAGGTACACAACCTTAGGGCTATAATTGCTGTAATAATTGAATTTACCTCTAAAATAGGTACATATTAGTCATGTAGATGCATCAGTAGCCTTGCTGTTAAAATACACTCACTGTAGCTGAAATAGGCTTGGAATACTTCACAAATCTGTTAGAGCTTTACATGACATTATAATAGTGACACTTACATTAGACCACATTTCTCCAAGCCTCTTGGAAATGGCAGAGAAGTCCATGTCGGGGTGTTTCCGGAGCAGGTCGTTGCGAGCCTCCTTGGCCCACATCATGTAGGCTGTTATACGAGTTTTACCTGGTGACAAATGAGACATGTTCAGTGAATTCTTCCTTCATCAGAATGGACTTAGTTGTTCACTGTTACAATACTTTTGTTATACATTTGTAATGGTTTACTCAAGATATGGTGAATGAATTTGTACAACTAAGAAAATGATTAATTATGCATCTCCCACTACATGTACTTTACTTATAAACTGGATACTTTCATATGCATTGGATTTTATGCAATTTACACTTAGATCAATAGACTAAAAATAGTTTGATTATAACATCCTTAGTAACACAGTTAATCAGCTTACATACAAAACAAAATAAATATATTATGATATATTTCTCACCTTTGTCCTTCCTCTGAGCTTTAGCCCGTCCCACCACCTTCCCATCCTTCACTATAAGTTTCTTTTTGGAGCTTTTCTCCATCATGTAGAGAGAGTTGGCTGGCGTGCGAGTGGCACTGCCTTCATCTGAGCCTGAGCTGTCAGATTCCATACTGAAAGATTAAGAATTACTCAACAACTAAGAATTGCTTCGTGTATGCTCATGAATTAAAAAAAAAACTCGGGTATAGGGAGAAGTCATGAAGAAACTAATGACAACAACAGCATACCTTTCTGCGTTCTCTCCATTGTTTTCGTAGTAGTCAGACTCACTCCCTGAAGCAGTTCCGGCCTCCTCCACCGGTCTCTGTGGAGGACCACCTTCAGGAATAGGAACTTCTTGCATCTCCGGTCTCTCCTCTTGGCGAAAATTAGCATACGACTTAACCGGCGTCTGCCGCCTAAACCGAGCTTCGATATCATCTGGAGACTCGAAATCCATCAGTTTTGAACTCTTCTTACGAACTCTACCGCTACGCGAAATTCCGGTCACTTCTAAATCTGCAACGATTACACAAAAACAAATTACTGTTCTCAGGACAAATTACTTGAGAAAAAGACGATTCCCTATGTGACAACGTCTTACCTTCTTGCATGATGATAAGTGCTTGGAGTTTCTTACAGAAAAGGCTGAGATTGAAATACAAAACAAAATTCAATAATGCAACGAGAAACAAAAACGCAGCAATAAAATAAAATAATATCAACAAAAATGGCGGATAGGATAAAATCGTAGAGAGAGTATGTATAGAGTAGAGATCAGCATGCCGTATACTGTTTTTTTTTTTTTTTTTTTTTTTTTTAAAATGCCGTATACTGGAAGAAGACAGCAAATATATACCTAAAATTTTAGGGTTGCCCCCTATATGGAATATGTTCCCCGAAATGCAAAAAAATCTTTCATTGACAAAATAAATATTTTCAGATTTAATAATAATTTTACGATTCAAACTTAAAATTTACTCAAATATTGGTGTATCACTATGTTTTTATTAATACAATTTTATACAATACGGTAAAAACGGGCAAACTAACTAAAATATTGCACAACTTACATTAAAAAAAATTTATAAAATTAAGGCATGTTAGAGAGAAAATTTAAAAGCATTCATTATACAAGTATGTGAATCTCAAGCGCCGTGAAATTTACAGACAACAGAAATTATATTAAAAATATAAATATTATGTTAGAATGTCACCACAACATTGTAATTGCATTATCAACTTATTTCTTAACTACATTAATTATAAAATATTAAATACTTTTTTACCCTAAAATAAGGTGAATTTTAGGGTAAAAAAGTGGTATCCCTAAAATCGGATTAGTTGTATCAAATTGAGTTGGTATCTTCTTCATTTACCTACTCGTTCTAACCCGCTTACACCAAATCGAGTAAGAGCGAGATGGACACAAAATGTCAAAGTACGATCAACCCATGCAATTTAGGCGGATAATACTTCGAAAATTATAACCTCTACATTTAGAAAAAAGATACGTAAATTCACATAAATCCAATATAATCCTGTACAATTTAGCGTGGAAGAGTATTAAATAACTATAATACATTCAGAAATATTCACATATGAACTTGAAAATGAAAACTTACGAGTGGAAAGTTACATTTGCACATTTTCTTTCCGAGCGGCTTTTACAGCCTAAAATAAGAACAGTTCACCATTCTTCGCTAGCCAAATTTAAGCATTTCACCACAAAACAGTTGCTAATAACACTCAAAGCACAGACACTATATTAAAAGCACTAAAATACCAATTCAATAATCACTCGACGGTTTGTCTGCCACAAATGAGCTTTGTGGCAGACAATCAAAATCGCATATTTAGTAAGGGACAATAGATACTATGTTTTTCTCTGTTACTCTCAGCTAGGACTACATAAGTTTGTCTCGCTTGCATAATTATTATTAGTCATGCACCGACTCTAATACATACTCTCTCTACGGATAAAATATGGCTGACTGACACCTCACAGCAATTGATTGACTTGACAGCATCAAACAAATTGAATTTTATTTTTTGTTGCCAGATGTCGAAATCATACACTCCCTCCATAATGTCCGTAAGCAAGTGATTATAAAATATGTACCAAACCAACATAGTAAATAGATGCACAAATTGGCAAGATCAGACAAAATACACTCAAAACGGTTGAAATGATACCCTTTTTGTTATCAACCTTAGGCTGACAAAAATCAGTTAAAAAAGAAATGGCTAGATTTGTGATTCCCAATGTTTATTGGTTAAAGTAAAATTATTTTCATGTTGTGTTATTACTTTCAGATCTAAAACTTTTACTATTTCTCCATAATTTACATTAACATACAGTCTACCTAAGGGGCCTGGTAATTTTTTCCACTTATGTAACTACTAAGTAGGTACATTTATTTCAAACGGAAGTTTTAAGTTAAATTATTACTTAGGTAAGTACATGAATTGGTTTTAGATAAAATAAAGAAAAAAACATACGTACAACAACGATATTTTTTATTCAGCTCAAGATGACACTGGTTAACACTGTATCTTATTTACACAATTTATTGGAATAGCATACAAAATTTAAAAAGTCATGAAACTTATTAGAAAATGCAGATATGTCTAATACCTACTTGTCCGTACCTAATTTAGAAAAAAACTAAACGAATTCATAGTGCAGTCAATAAAAAAAATGGCAAGAAAAATAAAGAACATACAAAATACGTCTAAAAAGCTACTGTGGTATCGATAAATTATAATGATCACAATCTATGAAAGCCGGGTGTCACTTTATTCCCTGAAACTATTTCGCTTTTAAATTAAGTGTTAGGAAACGTTATCATGCTGTCAAAAGATTTATTCAGTTTCACACTTTATCGTTTACTTAGATCTTTAAGGCATAGTACATATATTATATTAGATCCGTTACTTAGATTTAGAAGTTTCTAAATATGTGTGGGTAGAAAAAATATTTTGTTTGTATTCTGGATAGTCACTTATTCTAAAATTATGATTACTGTCATAGCGCTGTAACAAAGGTAAACATGTAATAAAAAAAACTAATTAATATAACCCCATATGTCAGAAGTGCAGTAAGACTTGCTTGAAGCTAAGCTTAGATACAATTATATCTCATGACTCAAAAATGAGCTATGCTCACACAACAAATAGAAACTTCTATGTATCATATCACAGTAGAATCAACTGACCCGTCCTATAATATTACCAAATGCTAATGCTATAATGAACATGATTCCTGCACCAATTAATAACTGATTGGAGACTTGTTTTTCTTCTTCAACTTCTTTGTTATCATCTTCTAAGTCGTGATGTACAATAGAGAGAGCCTTTGCGAGTTCAGCGTCGGATTTAGCGCTAGTTAGTGACGCGGCTACGACGAGACGTTTCAATTCACGCATTTGTGTCTCCACCGTTTGTTGCTGACTGTGGATATGATCTGAAAGAAAAAAAAAAACAAAAAGTGTTTTTTTGGGATGTTTGGTTCTTTTAATTCTATCAAAACTAAAATAAAGTTAATGCAGTATAGTCACGAGTGTAATACTTTTATAAAGGTCTTAATTTTGTATATTAAAGTAATTACTTGGGAAATTTAAGCTAATACCTAGTTAATCTATTATCAAAAAAAGTTTGAAATTTTACCGATAAGTGAAGATTGCTTGCTGACTAGATGCGTGATATTATCTTGCATCAACTTTAGGTTTTGTGCGAGTTGTTCCTGCGAAAAGAAACACATTTCACGTGAAACCAAGCTCAGATATAAATAATAACACAGTTGGCTGCGATTCTATTTTGTTCGAAATATTGTTACCTGGTTTTCCATGTGCGCTTTCTGAGCAGCGTATGTATATAATAAACATAGTATTATAAATAAAGCATTATATCATACAATTAGTTAAATAGTTTTTAGGTATAGAACAACATTATTTTTGAACAGAATAATTAGTAATCTTACTAAAAATTCATGCTTGTAGATATATTTTATGAAAGTCTTACTTGGTAAGCGAACTCAGTCTTCATCGCTTCATTAATATCAGCTCGACTCGCAGTCCCGCCACCTGCGATCGTGTACAAAACGCTGGCACTGCGAGCCATTTGTTGCTCCATCATTTCACGGAACTCTGCCATTTTCAGGTGGTTGTTTATTGTAGATCCACCAATGCCCAATAGTGTCCCTGAAACAACGTTTGTCACTGTTACCCCGATTCGTAGGTAAATTCTAGCATATAGTAACATTATAGTAATATGTCACTGTCAAAACGATTGTCAGAAATACCATTGATGAATTAAATTCTTTATTAAATTGCTTTTGTATGTGTGTTGTCTTATGTGTGTGTTGTGTCGTTTCAGGCCAAGGATTAACCCTCAAATAAGCTCAATAAATTTCAAATAAGTTAATAATTCTGCACCGACCAACTGATTAGCGCCATGTTAATTATTTTTACTGGCTAATAAAATAAGCATTTGTTTCTCTTGTGACGTGACATTGGCGAAATTGCGGCGAAGCCGCAGAGGCCATTATCAAAAAAAAAACATATAAATATTTCAGTATGCGTGTCGAAAATAAGAACTAACAAATATTGGCTTCAAATAACGCTGATTTCATTGCGTGTGGCGCTTTGTACAGCAGATGCATATTGAAATTTGTCATGTCAAGTTTTATTTTTGTTTATATTTTTTTTAGTCAGCTGTTTGTGCTAAATTGACAAAGGAAACAAAAAAATGTGCTAGCTTTTATCTGCGTGACCTAACGATGATGAGTTTGTTTGACCTCAAATGTCCACGTACAACTATAAATCATAAGATAAAACCTGTGCAGAATGTGGTCCACACAAAGATAGACCATCCAGTTGTGCGTACTAAGTTGCAGTCGATATTCGAAGGTCGGTTCGTCCAAACAAATCTATTACACAATAACACCTTTCTAATCAGCTAGCATGTGATATATGTCCTACAAAATAAAACAGTGGTGGTGGAAAACTAAACAAAAAAGAAGAAAATGTTCACAAAAAAATTATCAAACATCAGTGTTTTAGTGATAATTTTAAATATAGTCCAATGTGAATGTTTGTCTCTCAAACAAGTTGTAATTTTGAGCAGGCACAATGTTAGAACTCCATTGTCAAAAACATTGTGGCAGTATAGCCCCAAGCCATGGCCAGAGTGGAAAGAAAAGAGTGGATACTTGACCAAGAAGGGAGAGCTATTAGAAGGTTACATGGGAGAATATTTAGTGTCATGGCTAAAACAGGAAGCATTATTATCTGAACACTGTCCAACAGAAGAGGACTTCTATGTTTATGCAAATACTCAGCAAAGGACTTTGGCATCGGCACAAGCTTTTGTGAGAAATGGATTTCCAAACTGCTCAGTGGTAGTACATCATGCAAACAACAGTGATCCAATCTTCAACCCATTCATTCACAATGACTCATCAACCTTCATGCAGGATGCAGTGGATAAAATGAATACTCGTCTGAAAAGATCTCATTTGAACACATCTTATGAACTGCTTGAAGACATTTTAGAATATTCCAAGTCAGTGAATTGTATTGAAAATAAGCAATGTAATCTAGTCACGGATGTTAACAAGCCATATGTGAAAATGGGCAATAAGCCTAATATAGTTGGTCCACTCAAAATCAGCAAATCTGCTGTAGATTCTTTTTTGATGGAAAACTATGAAGGTTTAGAACAAGACAAAGTAGCGTGGGGCTCTCTCACTGACAACAAATGGAACACTGTTATGGAACTGAGCAGAAGTTACCACAATATTATTTTTAATTCTACTCCTATTGCCAAAGATATATCCCACCCATTAATAAAATATTTGACTACAATATTTATCAACAAATCACCAAAGGTTGCTTTAGTCATGGGACATGATGCAAACATGTATACAGTTTTAACTGCAATGGGCTTCAAGCCGTATGAATTAGAAGGTCAGTACGAACAAGCTCCGGTAGGAGGGAAGATAGTCTTCCAAAAATGGGTTGATGATGAGAAGATGGAATATTTGAAAGTACATTACGTATACCAGTGCACAAAGCAGATGAGGGATGGAGTGAAGTTGACCTCGGACAACCCACCTACATTCAAAAGTTTAGAATTAAATGAATGTAAAACAGGTCAGAATGGTTTCTGTCCCTGGGAGGATTTCATGGAGCTACTGTATTCATTATAAAATAAATATCTAGATCTTTTTTGTTTTTTTGTTTACATAGATAGAAAAACAAGACAGAAATAAATACATATAATTCAATCACATTGTACTCAAGAGCCAATTTTATTGTGAAACAAAGCGTGCCATCTATGTATGTTATAATGTGGGGTTTAATGTTGTAAGAGATTATTTAAAAAATATACTTATAAAGTATTCCTTACATTTATATTATTTTAATTTTGTTAGAATCATAATTTTAAAGCTTTTTTTTGGAATATTATAACAAAAGTAAATCTATTAACATCCAGTTTCTTAATTGTTTTATTCCTCGTCTAAACAGCATTGTGTTAGTATTCCTTGAGTATGAGATACACATAAAATACAGTTTTCTAGACTATAATGATAGGTCAAAGTTTTTTAGTATAGTAATAAAATTATAATATTTTGCAACATTGCCAATTTTATAATTTTTATTATTTGTATACAAAGTTAATGATAACTGCTACCTTTTAAGCACAAGTTTAGTATAGGAAAACTGAAAACCAACAACTCTTACTGTGACTTTTAGAAATTCTCCAATGAAAATGATTTTTTCTTATCAGTCAGGGGCAATAAATTCTTTAAATAGAACCACAAAATGTTTTTCTCTTCATTTAAAAAAAAAATCCTTTGATTTACTAAATACAGTCTGCAGAAAACGGGTCAGTTACCACTAACGTCACATGGTTGAGTTGAGAGAGTGCGATATATTTACCGAAGATGGAGGCGACGATGTACCAGTACTTGTTCCGCTCGGCGTGGGCGCGCTCCCGCTCGTGGCCCAGCTTCACGGCGGCCGACATGGTGGCGAACAGCTCGCGCTCCTCGCGCTCCGCGTCCCCGAACATCGTGCGGAGCGCGCGCTCTTGGATTATTAGCTACAGAAACAATACAATAAATAAGTATTATTTGATAGTAAAAAAAGGTAAGGTAACCTATATAAAATGATTAATCGTAAATTGTACATTGAAGAGTGTAAAATGCTAAACAATAACTGACAAAGTAATGAACAGTTTTAAGAAATAATTTAATTTAAGTATTGAACTTTTTAAATTTATTAATAGAAATTTATTGTAATACAATATGGATAATGATCAGTGTTTTAAATGTAAATAAATTATCAAGCAATTTTGTTAACTAGATTTTATTAAAAAATCCAGTATATAGGTAAATAAATAAAATAATAAATAATAAAAATGTTTATTGGACACACAAATTCTTATAATACTAACACTTATTAATAATGTAATTTAAAATAGGGCATTTTAGAAAACAAAAGATATGTCGAGCAGCTGCTACGCTGAGAGAAAGTGGCCTCTCGTGTTGTAGCAGCTGATTCCTTCAGGGAAACATTTTTTCAATAGGTTGGAAATCTTACAGAAACAAAGCTAATCAAAATTGAAATTATGAAATAAAAAGAGAAATATTTAAAGAGAAAAATCTTAGCCTAATTTTGTGTATTGTGTGAGTGTAGTGTGTGTGTGTGTGTGTGTGTATATATATTTTTTTTTTGTAGGTAGGTATAATAGTTTTAAATAAACATCTAGATAGGTTTTACAAATATGTATACACAGGCATCCTATAGAAAGTTGCATTTCTTTGGTTATCTAACATGTATAGCACATGACTGCAGCCTGCTCTTATCACTGATAAGCAACAGTATTTGCCTATCATCATTGAATTTCAGTAGTTATGCAATGTACTAGACATAAATGTTTAGTTGCGAGTTAGTTATTGAGATGAAATTAATATTTTTTAATATAAGTAAGAGAAACTTATTTATTACCTGTCCACTGAAGGAGAGATTCTTTTAATTTCCGATATTAGAACATAGTTCAGCAGTAATCAAGTTTATTTAGTGGTTTATTGGCTGGTCTGATAGCTAGGTTAGCTATCAGCAGCACATGTTAGTTTGAGAGTTAGATTTTATCATACAAACTTTATCTCCTGCATTGTTGTGTACACTTCATACTTTTTAAATCCTAGATATTTTCTAGTATTTAATATCTTCTTTTCATTCTTATATCCAGATATTTAGAGGTATATACAAGTACCTTGTGCTCCTCAGTACAGAGTTGCAAGTACTTCTCATCCCCCTTGGAAGTGTTCTGCATGTCGGCGTGCAGCTCCTTGAGCCGCGCCTCAATGCTGGCCAGCTGCCTGCCCAGGTCTCTGCGCTGCTCCTGCGCTGCCATGAACTTGTCCTGGAAGATGTATAAAACATAATAACTATGTGGAATATCTTGTTTTGTATGTGTGAAAATGCGTAAAGGGTAAACATAACTTATAGGTAACAAATAAAGTTTACAAGTATTTTAACTACCTTAGTAATCTATCACTAACAGAAATAGATATATTAAGGCACATTTAAAAATTCATCACAGCAAACTATGTTGTGTACTTTATTGAGCAGGTGAAATTATTGAAAATCTTTATTACTGATATCTATACTATATTCAGGATAGCATAAATCATTCAATAAACTACCAAATAACTCTAGTGGAGAGGTTTATTGCAAAAAAAAATCAAATAGAATATTTACAGTAAGTAAGGTAATAGAGCATAGGTAATGAGAGATAGTACATGTGAGAGCTTAGTCATTCAGTTCATGCAACAGACCTGAATGTATAGAATAAATTAGCTGATGATGACATCATTCCAGGCATGCCTCACTTTAACTAAACTACTAGAATCAACCAAAATAGAACTATGCAGAGGCAAAATATAAACATACTGTTATCCTCCACACCACTTCGCTTTTTATATAGAAACACAAATTAAATATAGATACTTACAAGTGTTTCTAATACACGTGTAACAATCATTGTACTACATTCTGTCTACAAACAAAAATAGAAAAATCGCAAATCACCTGTGCTTCAACGACAGTGTGTTGTATAGCCATAATTTCCTCAACTCCAGTGAACTTCTCGTATCTGGTGACAAGGTCTTGTACTTTGGTTGATAAAGAGCCATGTTTGAACCTCTCCGCGATCTCAGCTACCTTGGATGCTGGTGCATACTTGGTTATAAACTGGTCAACCTTCTCGCGACTGCTCACGTTCACGGACGACAAATGGACCTTGTCTTTGAGTTTCTGCGCTAGCTGCTGGAGTTGACGGAGTCGTTCTGCCATGTTTGCATGTTAAAACTAACAGCTTTTATTGAAATAATCCTTTATTTCTGCATTTTTTTGAGGAATGATATCATCTCCACCGACCTGATGAAATGAAAACTGACAGTGACAATCAATAACATTTAATTTATTTTGGATACAAAGTCAACGTCAAATTGAACGCCATCTCACGCCAAATAGACGAAACTTTTAGTTCTTAAAAATATCATGAGATGTCGTTCGAATAAAGGACAGGAGGACAAGTTAGTATAGTTACAAAAATTAATCAACAGATAGAGCGACTAACACTAAATTAATGATACTATGGACAGTGGACACCATCTCCTCAGTGGGCGGTTATGGACACTGACAACAGACTTGCCAAACCTTTGCTTCTAAAAATGTTGACCGTTCTGTAAGAAGATACTATAAAGCTAATATTTATGTACTTTAGCTAGAAATTTGACTACTAAATTATTCTCTATTTTCAACAATGCTTTTGCCCTTTTGAACTTGTAAACCTGTTGTGCGGAGTTGCGGAGACCGACAAAAATTCGTTCCTACCAAAATGCATTCAAGTGCATTACGAAGTTGTGTGCGTTTTTATCTGGCAGACCCCATGCTATGCTCAGCGGTCTACCTTCACGTAGATTGTGCAGTACGGCGAAAAAGAGACTTGACAAAAATAAATTAGATACACATACAGAGACAAAAAAATACAAACACGTGACCCACTGTATTTTTGATATGGATGGAACGGTTTTGGGTAAGAAATATGTGCGAATATTCACACATGTACATGCTGCACTGCAAATGAAGAAGTATTTCTCCAAATGCAGTCATTAATCTAGCTCCTATTTAAAATTGCATAGCAATGTACTTAATATGTAGAATAGGGCCTTTTACCATATAGGTATAGTACATAAGTTGCATAGCATGTTGACGGGCATGGTTTCGACAAAGTTTCGTTAAATGTGCATTAGCCAAATGTTTACATTTACAGATTCAGAAATTGCGTATCATAAAATGATCACAAAAATATGCGAAAAATATGGAAAGCTATATACAAAGGATTTGGAAGTACAGGTAAATTGTAGCACCACGGGGCTCTGCTATTTTTAATTTCGAAACTATTTTTTTTATTGTGGCTGATTATGCAGCTATACGGCGTGACAGACCGCGAGATCTGCGTGAGGGTGGTGCGCGAGCTGAGGTTGCCTATCTCCGCCGACGAGTTCCAGCACCAGCTGGAGCACCTCGCGCAGAAGATGCTGCCCAGCTCGCCGCTGCAGAAAGGTACCTCTAAGAAGATCTTCATATTTTTAGTATGGTAGTAGTAGTTAGTAGTATAGGGTTTAAGAGTGATAAAGGATACTTTTTCTCCAAATCGTGGGGTAATTAAAAACTCCGTGTCACGCGGCACACATGATGCTTAATGCCGTCTTCCATATAAAGGATTCTACTCGTCTCTTGTTATCTAAGTATTATCAGTGATCAGCACTCCGCGGTGGCAGGTGCAGAGCGGCTGCTCACCCACCTGCACGACTACCGCGTGCCGATGGCGCTGGCCACCAACTCCACCGAGCAGGCTGTGCGCCTCCACGCCACCGCGCGACCCAAGCTCTTTGGCATGTTTCATCATAAGGTAACTGTTTTGTACTGATGAAAGTTTGGGGTTTTTGGAAGATATGATATTGTATAAAAAACGAGTAGTAATACGTATGTACCTACATTTTAACGTGTCGCTTATCATGCAACCAGTGCATATAAGCCGTCTACGTGTTTTCGCGCAAAAGTTGTCAGTAAGTAGTTACTCCCATAGATAGATACTTTATTTAGACACCACACAAGACAAATAATACCAAAAAAGAATAATTAAGTACCTACTTAAAATTTGCGTGTTAATTTCTTATAGGTGAGCGTGACTGATCCAGAGGTATTCCGAGGCAAGCCTTTTCCAGATATATTTTTGGTAGCTGCGTCCAGGTTTCCACAAAAACCCAGACCTGTGGAGGTAAGATCCTTACTCGTCAACTTTTTATCTTGCCTAAAACCAGCTGCAATCCAAGTAGGTACATACTTTGTAACTTCCTATCTTAGAACTACCAATAGAGTAGGTACCTAATGCATATCTTTGAGTAACATTAGGTTTGTTTCAGTGCCTTGTTTTCGAAGATTCAGCTACAGGCGTAGTGGCTGCTAAAGAAGCAGGAATGCAGGTATATCTACATCACTTCATTCACTTACAATGCTAACTCATTAAGTACCTATATGTGACCAAGTTTTCAAACGGCCCTCTGACATCTCCCTCACAGCTGGCTAGCACTGGTAAGTGTGAATTACCCATGCCGTTACATGTTAGAATATAATATTCATCATCAGTAGCTTGACGGTGATAATGTGTGGTCGCGTCCAGGTGGTGATGATCCCGGACGCGCGCCTGGAGCGCTCCCTGACCCGGCAGGCGACGGTGGTGCTCCGCTCGCTGCTGGACTTCCGCCCGGAGCTGTTCGGGCTGCCCCCCTTCCCCGAGCACGACCGGCCCGAGGGCCGCCGCCGGCTGGAGGACGACCCGCCGCAACCCACCGTGGAGCCCGGGGTCGTCGATAAGCATACTAAATAGTACCTATTAAACTCTAGAGTTATTGTTGGCTGATTAGTTACTTTAGTTGATAACTCTATGGTGTGTATAGCTTATTATTTTACTTTGCGTTTTAATGCATTCAAGATATTTATCATGCATTTTGGATCTTTGAATGAATTTTGGATACTAGCTTTTGTCTAGTCAGATTTTCATGAAATTTATAATAGTATGTATGTACTTACTTACACATTATATTTTTGTAAAAAATAAACAGTATTGTTGTACCTATCACCAATAATTTTATTAATATGATATTGGTATTGAAAACTTATACCTGAAAAGAATTGAGATCGAATTTATCTAAATAAAATATAATAGTTTTTCTGCTTTGAAGCTATAATAGTTTACTAATTATGTAACTAAATCACCTATCAACAGTGAAAAATTAAAACATTCTTTACATTATAACCAAACCCAATTTATTGTAATTATGACAACTTATAATTTATACATAAAATATATTAACTCTCGTGTGTTTGGGATGTACAAATCAAAACATATTACATATTTACAGAGCACTTATAGGTACAGCCAAATCTTTATAAAACCCGTTCGCACAGACAAAATTATTTGATTCTTTTACATAATAAAAGGCTATACCTAAATAAGGCAAGATAAAAAAATGCATATAACAATAAAATATACATACACATGTACAAAGCAGTGAATACAACATGATAGGATCTGTTCAAACATTTAGCAAATATATTTTAACAACAATCAATGAGTCATAGTAGTTTTACTTTCTGTTTTGCTATATTTTTGTCAGATGCGAAGATTCTTACTAAGATATGAATGCCGTTTTAGGAACCATAACATACACAATCAAACAATACATTTCTTTTCACAGCATATTTAAAGAGAATCACTTAATGAATTGTTATTATGTATGCTAACGGCCCTGATGTATATTACTGCCAAATTAAGATTGGTATGGGAGAACTTGGAATATTGTGCATTTATCTAAAGTTAGTGTGACCACGCTACAGTTTCTTAAAATATGCGAATATACAAAATGTACACAGTAGTTTATATCTATGGAGTTTTATCGTATTCATTCTATTTAAAAGTAGTCGTGCATATAGTATTGGATACTAAGTACTAACATATTATTTAGTGTCAGTCTGGTGAAACACAGCGTGCAGGCACTTAGCATCAACTTATTGGAAAACAATTTTTATAACAAAAACATACATCTGATTAAAATGCCTTCCGCCCTTATGAAGTCGGTCAATAATAGAACTTTTACTTTTTTAATTTAAACATAGTTTTTTTATTAAAACAGACTGAAGATTTTTATATAACAAGTAACAAAAATATAAGCGCGGTATACGCAACATTACCAGATGCGTTCGTAAAATATGCACACTTATATGATTGTTAATAGTTTTAAACAAACTTATTATTACTTACTAACCTTTTTTTTTTAAATTTCATTAAACTTTTAACAAAATTTATTTTTGTGATATAATCATTTTCATTTTATCTTCAATTTTTTGTACATAAAAAAAGTTAACTAACTTTGAGCTGAACTACTACTTTTCTAAAATAATAATTTAAAATATCAAGACAATAATTTAATTAAAAAAGATGTTAAAATTACTTTTTCTTAAAAAAAAAACGCATCTTCCGTGTCTGCAACAGTATATTTTAACGTTCATAAATTTAGTAGTTCCTCCCAAGTACAAAAACAAAATAAATATAAAAATAATTTTGATAAAATGCGTTCAGTATATATGTTTGAAAACTTTTCAGTTGTACAACAAATAATATACAAGTAGTGAGTTTCACTAGTTTTTATAAAATTTCATGGAGTTTTATTTGGTGTCTCCTGTCAAGACACAATGTCATAGTTATTTGTATCACCCACCTCAAGTTCCTGAACTTTCTTCGCCAGCGCACTATCGCTTATAATCAAGTCTGATACAATCTGTTTATCACTTTTAATTTGTGTTTTATTATTATTTGTCTCCAGACATTGCTTATTGATAACAGGAAGTGTATTTTTATCGTTTGACTTTTGTGTTTCTAATTTTTCTTTTTCCATATTTATTACTTTGTCTGTGTTTACATCAAAATTGTGTTGGGTCAGTTCGATATTGCGTTTCGTGTCATGATCTACCATTGTTTTCGCTATGTCTTTTTGGTTCTCTCCTGCTCCTGCTGCGTGTGTTACATCAACTTTGTTAGTTGCATTTTCTTCCTCCGTCTCCAATCCAGGTTCCTCCGCCTTACTATCGTTCTCAGCCAGTAGTTTCTGTCTCTCTTCCTCCCTTTGTTTGTCCAATGCTTCCCTCTCCTTCTTTTCTGCGAGCTCCTTCCGCTTGAGTTGGTTCCACCACGGCATGAAGCGCTGGAACATGACCCGGCTGCGATGCTGCGGCTTCAGCACCCACGACACGGCCATGTCCACGTCAGCGATCCTAGAATAGGAAATGTTGATAAAATTAGCAAGGTGTTTTCTTAAAATAAGGTTGCGAGTAAAATGTTGATTTAGAAAGCTTGGTTTCGGTGACATTATATTCTGCAGATGTTTAGTAGAGAAGCTGAGCACTAGCCAATACTGTGCGGCTTTAGCTCTCTAGAGCTCATAAGACTTATCTCAGAGGAGGGACGCTTTTCCCTACAGGTCTGTAGTGCTTCTGAAACTCATCTACGCCAGTTTGTACTTTGTATACATAGGGGAATATCCGTCACTAGCATCACGAGACCACGGCCACTCCGTCACGTCGAAGATGAAGGTAGTACGGTGTAAGTAGGTATCTAGTGTAACCTACCGTCGCTTGAACCGCTCCCGGTCGAGAGCGCAGCGCTCCCAGTGGCCGGCGCGCGCCTGCCTCGCCGCGAACGCCCACACGCGCATCACGTGCACCTTGGGCGGCGCGCTCGAGAACTGCACCTGGACACCACAAACAACAAGGTTTAATATACAGGAAAGTTGGTATTTCTGTGTTCTATCAATAATTCCTCCTCCTTGAATCGTAAGTATTACGTATTACTTGAGGGACATGTCATGATATAACTTATTATCAGTTATATTATATTACTTGGTAGCCGAATCATTATATCCGGGGATTTAGAAACTACTACCCTAGACTGTATCATAGCTAATCAGACTAAAGCTAAAGTCGGACATGTACTGTGTAGACAACGTTCCATGGTGGTGTCATGGCTATTATGACATTTGAGGAGCGACAGTTTCTAATTTGGCCTTTACTAATAAGGCCAATAACATGGCTGAGTGCTGTGGTATGTCAACTGAATTATAAGAATATTCGTACAACGATACTTAGTATGTAGTTATTTGATATTGTACGTATACAAATGTGATATTTACGCATTAGGATTCGTATTACATGATAGAATATACTACCTAGACCACAACCTAGACCTAACTACGCAGTATTGCGTTGGTTGTAATGCTGTGAATACAACCTTACTTTACTACTTACTTCCGGCTTCATATTCATACATAACTAGAGCAGATCATTCTAGGAAACAATATTACAAACACATTTTTATCATTTGAAATAAGTCTTTGTTTGTTACTAGTAAGACTCTAATAAGATAAAGTTGTACATTTCTAATTGTCAATTAAGACTTAGATGGCGCAGAGTAGTCTTTGCGAGTTAGTTTATCAAGGATACGAGTACGATAGTTGTCGATAGTTATTACTTGCTTACTAAATTACTTAAATAAAATTAGTATTATACCTAATTTTCATCTGCTTTTATGGGTATGCATGTTGTGCTCCAAGATAAACTGTGAATCGTAGAAACGATGAGTCGACTCTCGAAATACAATCCAATCTCAGCCCATCGGAACTCAGTTCACGTATATCTGAATTAAATGGCCGACCAGTCAGAGACCTTGATGTCCGTGCGTTTATGTTGTGACGTCACAAACGACGTCATATATTTCTCACGAGTTACTGATTTTATATTGCTACAAAAACAATGCATTTGCAGGCATAAGTCTAGGGACTCTAAACCGTTTTAAACGCATTATAGCGATGCACTCATAGATCAAAACTATTTTTATTAAAATATCTGGATATTATAAGGCATGTTGGAAGGACAGGTCTCGTCTATAGGTATTAGCCAGCATGCCAGTCCAACAATAACTCGACAATTACATTAATTAAACTAATCAATGCAAAATTTTCTTGTAAGTACGAATCTTATTGATTTTCAGGCAATAAAAATGTTCAACTAGCACTTAGGCATAATCCACGAAGTATCTACTGAAGTATTTGTCAAAATTGCCGAGCTCCGATAGGAACAAATAACTAGAGAGTTAAGTAGTTAAGTACTAGAGGTAGTGAAGAGTGAATATTCACCGATGCGATTCATCCAAAACTACGAGATCCCATTCAGAGTAGGTAAGCTACTTACTATCCAAGTACAACTTCTTTAGAGATCAACGTCCGTGTGCCTTCCTTGCCATACCCTCAATTAAACCTATTGTTGATACCTACTCATCATATTGAATACATCGACACGTCACTACTAACTGTCATGTATTCTGTCAGTTCGCTGGAAGATGATAATGACTCAACTATTTACTGATTATTTGAGATATGACGAAATAAGTTTACTAAATGACGCAGTAAGGGGCTCGATGGGTTTGGTAGCTTGGTCACGTAGCCTTGTTGGTGTTTGTTTCATATTTGATGGTTAGTTAGCACCATGTGACATTATGTCAGAAAAACAATATAAGCAACTAAATTTTCGGCCCTACCATCTGCTATAACTTCTTAATAAAATTTATAAATTTTGCGGATAGGTACTTATTCGCAAATAGTTCTGTGTCCAAGCGTGTTATATCTTCGACACACAATCGCGTCACATCACACAAGGCACAAGGTGGAGTAAACGCAAATTCTTCAAGGTTAAAAGTCTGCTAATAGACCATGCATTTGCATTAGTTATGTCAATGGCACGAAACATATCACCTCCTCTTAGTATTGACCGAAATAGTAGCTAGAGATACGAGATACCATAGTGTTGGACGTTCTAGTCATTTCTCACTTATCCAAAATGCTTACATAGTTACTTGGCCATTGTAAATCTCTGTCGCATACCAGATTAGTTCGCGTCCGTTTAGACGACCTACGGCAAGGCTGTGCGTTCTAACAAGCGTGTCTTTGTTGTTCTGTGTTTCCCCGGTAGCCCAAGGTTATTTAGTTAATTGTACTGTCATCATGACCGACCACAGACTCTCTTTTGCAACTCACATGGAGTTGCAAAACATAAACATATACCTACCTAAATATAACTATTTAAAAACTTTTGGCTGACTTTAACATTCCTACAATTGTTATTATCAGAGTCCAAACTACCGAACATTACTTCTCTTATCTACAAAATTAAGAACCTCTAATATAACTTCTAGGGAAAGTACATATGTAATTGAAAAATTAATCAGTAAATACATTAAGCAAAAAATACTCTGAAATGTTACACGTAGTTTTTTCAAAAGCATGTTATGATAAAAGTTCTTACTAGTAGGTAGGACTGGTAGGTACACAAGGTGATCTAAGTCAAGGTTCAATGGACGTAAGTAGTGTGGTGACACGAATTCGTTCCCGCGATAAGGACATTTAAGTTGATAGGTTAGAGATAGTTTGAGAAACATAATAAAGAGTTAATTTGTTTGCTTTTGTAGATATATGCAATTAGATTGCAGTACACGTGTATTGGAATGAAATTGCATATGAAAAATGCTCCACCTTAAGTAGAACACAGTGTCCCTCCTGCTGAGCTAGTGGTGAAATTCCTTTTTTTTAACTTACTACAAGTCATCTGATGTTAAGCAACGTTGTAATCTATGATCTAGCGCGCCTAGAAGAAACCGGTGTACTCTGGACTTAACGACTGATAAAGTTCAAGGGGAATAGAGATTCCGGCACATTCCGGAACGGAGTTCCATAGTTAATTAGTTAGCTAGGTAAAACGCAGTAAATTGACTGAGAAGAACTATAAATAAAATGTTACATCTGATAGTAATAATTTTATCTTGAAATGATAGCAATAAGGTTATATGTAGAAGATATGTGAAACAGATATGTCAACATTGTATCTCACCGCAATACTACTGATAACATACTCGTCAATATAATAAACACATGTACCTGCATTACACAATACATGTTATTCATTATTATTTGGAACTGAACTTTCTCGAACATGATAAGTTTTTTTTTAATTAAGTAGGTAAGTACTTAAAAAATAAATAAGGTCTATATGGACATTTCACACAACGTCATCTAGCTTCATACTAAGCAAACGCTTGTGTCATGGGTGACAGATATAATATGTACTTGCACTTTTCTAATTATTTTATACTTTTACATACTTACCTACTTATTTTGTAAATTAGCCGAAACGAAAATATAACAAATTACTTTATTATTTTATAAGAGTTCGGTATGACTGCCACGGCTCGATACTTTGATCAACTACATAATATGTAGTACTTATATACTGAATGAATAAACATGAACTTATCTGTGAGATCATAAAATAACTGGCATCACATGGAACATACACCTAGGCACCTACCATAATGGCGTGTTATTAACGTCAAACAGTAATTAAAATGAATAAAATAGCCATTAACATTTCCCAGTGCATACGCAGTTGGATTTGGACACAGATTGAAATACTTTCTCAATTACCTCAACAAGACAATCAATTTACGTGCACAGCTGTATATATATAAGTGTACTCGTATATAGACGAAGTTGTGTTATATGGCGACCAGCCAGAACACTGCATTGTACACTTATAGTTTATAATCTACACGAAGTTAAGGGCCGCACTGTTATCTTCTAACAGCGACAGTGCGAGGACGACATTGTGCACAGGAAAAATATGTTGTTATGACAAGTCATTAGGAGTACCTCTTCAAAGTTTTATCCTCAACAGAGCGCGACGGCAGGATATTTTGCCCTTGTTACTGTCGTGTATTTTACAAAGATTGAAAGTTGATTAACATCTGCTAAATGCTGAATGTTGGTAACGAATGTAAACACCGCCTCAAATAGTCGTAACTTCTCTCGTACTATGACAAACAGCTATACATATAATATAAGTTACTTAACCAGTTAGTGGTTTTCCCACGCACAAGATAACAACGCTATCTTATCTAAACTTTGGGGTGCAAATAGTAAATACCATACAACATATGAAACTTAAATTTGGGAGTCAAGGCTGATGCAAAACTATAGCGTTTAGCGTGTAGATGATATTGCGATTAGCATCAGGTGATTATTATTGTTTTAAGATATCAATTTAATCATAAAAATACGAAGAAGTCACGTTTTATGTAAGCTTATTAAAGGTGGTTTTATATCTGACATTAGTCTAACATCCAAGACACAACTTAATCAACTAACCTACATGGATTGTTGATAAATTTAATTGGACATACGATGATACTCGGCAAATAAATTGGCCAAAACCTACTTTTCAATATTTATAAATAGGTAACTAACTCTTGAGTCGTATTTCCTCATGACTGAGGGTCGTGACTCTCCGGCAGAAATAATTCGTTAGGGGAGTTTTCTTGGGCAGATATCGTGGTGGGTGCCCAGGTCCTTCCACGGAACTAACTATACCTAGATAAATATTTAACTTTTCGTCAACATGAGCTTGTAAGTAGTAGAACGTGCTCTATGTCACGTACAAACCAGGTTTATTGGCCACTTGTGGCAATAATATGAGTTATCAGAACATGAAGCAATAATAGCAGGGGATTGCTGGATGTTTTATACATTTTACTGCTGTCATCGACCAACAAAGTGAATCAGCAATTTTGTTGGTGTAAATTGAAACTTTTTTTTTTACATGATATAGGTTCACGCTTGACTACAACTTGCCTGATGTTAAGCATTTTATAATCTACGATCTAGCGCGCTTGCCTAGAAGAAACCGGTTTACTCTCGATTGTATATTTACTTTTATAGATTGTCGAAGTAAATTCATAGAAATATCAACACATAGATCCATGATAAGATTTAATATAATCTACTGTTACTGACACATGAAAGCAAAGTTCAAAAAGTCAATAACATCACTTCAGGTGGTCTGTGCTCAGCCAAACATAACTAAGATAAGCAAAAAGTCTGTAGGCATGAAAGTGTACACAATACATGCAATGAAGAAGATAGTGTGTTTAAAAAAGAGCAACAGTAAAAGGACGCGGACTACGGCGTGTGAGGTAGCCGCAAGAGGCGCTTGTGTAGCGTGAGGTCTGAAAACGTCGATCGGTAAATCGAAACAGTATCCTTAGTTCTAAATATTTATCTAATACATTACGAAACTTGCAGTTTACACAGCTTGTTGAAAAGGGTAGGTACATTAAAAAGACTTTTTACATTATTCAGCATATCTACTAATCTAGCTTAAATCCTACGAGTTATCGATTGAGTGATAAGAGTGCGCACAAGCGGCTCCCTATCACAGCCTGCGTATGAGGGTATGACGAAATTACTACTAATATTGGCGTAATGAAAGCTGATGTTAACTACTTAAGTTTGTATGTTGCTACAGTACGAAGTACAGTGGAGCCCTCTGTCAACGCCGCTCCACTATTTAGTCACTAGCCTTACAGGGGCAACTAACTAAGCAAGCCCACCAGATTATTTTTAGTGTATACAGTTGAGCGAATATGAAATCTTACTGTAAGTTGTAATGTATGGATTAAACAAATCATTTCATGTCACAAAATAATTAATAACATGAAAGTAGCAAACTTTAATTATACTGTACTGTACTAGTTATGGCACACAGCAAGCAGTACAAGACACTTCCATAGAAACATTAGTATGTATGATACCCAGTAATACTCACTTGAAATGAAAAGCAAAATTGGCCAGAATACGAAACACAACAAGCACTTGAGTATCTACAGATCTACACCTATCTAATATCACATATTCTGTGTACTCCATCCCATTTCTCTCACTCAATGAGTGTACCTACCTATTTATTTCACAAATTGTTTGCACAACTAGCAAGTTATTTTACTAGGATGTGACTAATAAAATACTGTAAGTCAGTAGCAGGAGTGCAAAGTCCTCACAATTTATTGGTCAACATACTAGTTAGATACTGTTGATAAATGATACTAACAAGTGATTCTTTTGTATAGGTATTTTATGAACCTATATTTCTGAAGATACAAGTTAATAGGTTATCAATAGAGGTTAAATTGGAATGGTAATCACACACAATGTTAAAAAGACATGGTTTATGCTTTGGTTAGATACTTGGTATATATGTATATCTGAAATTATTATTTAATAGTTATTTACTTGATTTTTCCCCCTAGAAAAGTATGCACAAAGTTTTTTTCTCTGGCTTCATTCACAGTTCACATTATTTCGATGAAATTGGACTTGTCTTACCTAGGGACTAGTACTGTAAATTACTGGTATAAAAAAACCAACCACTTAAAGTAAGTCATGAAATGTGTAAGCCAAAGTTGTGTTTCAAAGAGTTTACACAACAAAGCTTAAAGTTTCAGTAGCTCACAGATGTGTCACTTTCTCCACAATGGATGATTGCTGTGGGAAAATCCAAATGTATTGTTTGTTTGTATGTGTGTATATTGTAGGAACATTTATTTTATGAATGATTGTATTGTTTGTCTGCTCACAAAGAAGAAATGTGTTGTTTGTTGTATGTCTGTTTATTTATTTTGAAACATTTCAAACAGCTTCCTTTGTCTATATTACCATTAGGTAAATACAATATGCTTTGAATAGACATATTTTTTTTCATTATTATGACAAACACCGTTGTCTATCCTTCGATTTTATTTCATTTCATTACAAAGAGCTTCCTAAACCACAAACTTTGTTATTTTTTTTTTAATGGGGTTTATCCTCAATAACAATTGTTAAATAGGCAATAGCTGTGTTCATTTATTACTTAGGTATCTGATACCATAAAAAATATAAAGCTTTTATAGTTTTATAAATACCATGATGAAAGGTGGTTGAACTAGTTTATCACATTAACACATGCATGCAGTGACCAAGACATTTGAAAAGTTTATCTTTGCTTCTTAAGGTATTCAATAGATTTCTTTTTATAATTTACCCAATACCTGCATTATTTTTAAAGCAATTTAAAGGTTTTTCGAAACTTTTGGCTAAGTAATCATATGGATGTTTTTTTAATTACCCAGTATTTAAAATTTCTGGTCTCATTTTTGACTGATATGTTAGTAGGTAAAGAAGAATTATATATCTAGAAATATTTTTTTAAGTATTTAGATGGTAAGTAGTTAAAAATTCTAGAATTATATTGATCCACATACTTAGGAATTTTTCTTTTTGTTTTATTAAGTAAATCAGGTTTCTCAGCCAAATACATAGCAGTAGATAATTACTAATCTATCAGCACAGTATTAATTTACATCATCATCATTAATTGACAAATAAAATCGCCATATTATCATATTATTCATATACATATACATGTAGATAGGTAGGTAAGTTCAATATTCCACTGGTCATTCTACAACTTCTATGATGACCTTCAGAAATCAGTTGATATATGTCAAATATTGAACCTTATTGTATAG
Organism: Macaria liturata; assembly: GCA_964023185.1. NCBI lineage: Eukaryota > Metazoa > Arthropoda > Insecta > Lepidoptera > Geometridae > Macaria > Macaria liturata. Next base: position 455,457 of record OZ026822.1, read on the forward strand.
TCAATAAGGTATATAGGTGAAAATAAAGATATATGACTTGAAAACCTTGAACAAGAGTTGGGTATTATTTTTATTGCTGTAGTACTGGCTACTTTTTAATATTATATACTTAGATGAAATATATAATATAGAATGGCGAATTTTACTTATATAAACAAATGGTACTAATGAACAGTACTTAATCATTTGACTCATTGTTTGTACAACACAGATATCTAGAATACCTCCATTCCATCCAATAACAAGGAAATGTGGTTAATAATTGCCTTTGTTGTCAGTTGTTAATAAATAGGTTGATACAAAAAAATTGTAGCAATATTGGATTGTGGAAAGTCCCATATTTATCTTTCATAAAGTGCATCCTAGTAATTTGTTGTGTTTGTACTTAAATACCTACCAATAATATTTTTATACTAAGTAGATTAACAAAGAGTAAAAAAGAAATTGCGTACTCACCCTTTTAGCAGGTTGTGACTTCCGTAGCAACTTCTTCTTGTTATCAAGAAGAAGACCAGACTTTTCTTTCACGAGACTAGACGCTCCGGAATCCAAGAATGCCTTCTCTTGCACTAGACTGGTGTCTTCCAATTCAAGTCCAGTTCTTTCCTTCACATCACACTTCACACCAAAGTCCACTTCATCTTCACTTTCTGCATACAAACTGTCATCAGCTAAGTTAGAAATTGTCCGAGTTAATGTATGAGCGAGTTTGCAGGTGATCCCGCAGCCAGAGTCACTGACTTCTGACTCCGAGTCGGAGTCAAGTACATCGTTGGACACATAGCAGTCCGGGGAGTCTTCAAAGACAATAAACGAGTCTTCCGAATCGCAGTCCGAGGATCTCCGGACTCGACCTGTGTTTACACACTCGTTGAACACAATCTGGAATGAGTCGTCACTCCCAGTCGATACTGTTCGGAAACGACCAGAGATTTCATCAAAATAGTCACCAAAGTTAACATTGTGCTGAGCCGGGGAGTTGTCAGCACTCGGTGGAGTGCCCAAACTAATTTCATTTGCAAATACTAAGTCATCCTCAATTCTACACTTCAATTTAGACTTGTCTCGTTTATTGCTTCTTCTGTGTGGATTTTTATAATGTTTATCAGCTGGTTTCTTCTCTGGTGGAATATTTTTAGGAGGTGTAGTTCGGGCCTCAACAATTTGTTTTGTTCTGCACTTACTTCGTTTTTCTAATAGAAGAGCTTTAAGTTTTGAGAGTTTGTCTTCACAGGATGACACAAGTTGTTCCTTTGTACTGCCAGTTTCAGGCTTTGTTTCTAATTCTGTTGTTGCTTTAGTATCTTCTTCTTTATTTAAGATAAATGTAGCCTCCTCTGATTGCACTTTATCTGTTGTATCACATTGTGTTTTATCTTTTTCTGGTTGAATTTCATTGTTTCCTAATACACCTGCATTGAAATCAAGTTCACTTTTGTTTGAAACATCTTCAACACAATCAGTATTTTGTTTCCCAGGAGCAGTGTTGGTCTGAGTCCTCAGTGCCGCTGTCTCACAGAGATCTTCACAGTGATGTTGTACAGGGCTGTAGTACTCCACAAAGGAGTCATCAGACAGGCAACTGAAGTCTTCTGGTGAAAATGCATCTTCAAAGCTCTCACTGACAGATCCTGGTTCAACAAAGGCCTTTTTGGGCCTCTTCCTCACCCAGACAGGGCTAGATGTCTGCCTGTGCGTCAACAAATGAAGCACCTGATTCAACTTGCTTTCACAGCTTGTTACCGCTGTTCTGCTGTCAATATTCATGTCTGAGCTCACATTTGGGTTAGACGGAGCGTCGAAATCGTCTCGATCGTCAGCTTTTCCATTTTTATCTTGTACATCTGTTCTGGCCGACTGCCAATTATACGACGCCTGGTGGCCGTCGACATCGAAACAATCGTAGTAGTTTGGTGAACGAGATCTGAACATTACGCTCGTTAGTACATTCATGACGCCGGAAAAGAAACTGCCGATACCACTGAACGTGGTGCCAGCATGCTTCTGTGGGTTTTCCGACATGTTTTCCAAAGGCACTTTCTGGTCGTTCAAGGCCATTTTTTCGGATTTTTGATGAACTCTTTCCGTGTTTCTAGGCACGTCGATGTTGAATAGCGTATCGGCTAAGTTTTTCTTTAAAGGGTCGGGAATTAGATGGATATTATTGAGGAAAAGGTCGTCCGAGAAGTCGTGCTTCATTTCGCGTTTCTGGAAAGTCTCTGTCCAGTAATTAGCGACGGAACTGTGCATTGGATGGTGCATCGGGCCCGGATGGCGCATCTGGCCGGGGTGGCGCTTATCGCGTTGAAAGACTGTGTGGAACATGTTCAACACTTTCTATCACAGTAAGAGATGCTAAGACCTAACAACACTCACACACACATTTCACAAACAGTTACTGTCTCTGAGCAAATCCGGAGGTGGAGTATGGAAAAATGAGCAAGGTTGTCTCCAGTTGACACACTTTGAGGAAAACACTTGAGGAGGAGACCAGTCTTGTCCGAAGGCAATGTTTTTATCACTCACTTCCCGAGTACCGATATATCCAGATCTAGTTAGAGGTGGCAGTGGTATGATGAAAACACTCGAATCCTTGATTACTTCGAAAGAAAATAGGTCGTGGGGCTCCATTGTAGCAAAATTAGCAGAAATACACGTCTTCACAGTACAGCCATTTTGTTAAAATAATATTTTTTTTCCTTGCTTGCCCACAGATAAAATAACATATTCGCCAGCTAGTGATGTGCATAATATGTCGACTTTTAACAGCGATTCGAACAAATGTGTAATCAGTTCGAAATATTTAAGGTTTATTGAAATCGCTTTGTATATAATCAATCAATATAAAAGAAAAAGTATAATACATTTTGTTTAAAGTAATAAGACATACAGTTTAATATTGTGACCACTTATTTAAGAGCTGCTATTCGATAAACAGATTTTTACGTTACCTTAACATTAGTACAAAATTAACTTTTATATGTCCTTCGCTTATTTTCTGATGCAATAGTGAGTTCTCGACAACACTTCCACAGAAATCTAGATACGTAATTGGTTGGATATTTTAAATAAGAAACAGTGGTATTGGATAGAAATTTATATTAGGTACATTTTATGTAGGTATTGGATACCACACATCACCCAGACGTTACGTTATTGAGCTCGTTAAAACAAAACCAAAGAAAATCTGTTTATTTATTACATGCTACACATTTAAACTAACTAAGGAACTAAATATGACTAAAAAGCCTATCTATAGTTTAGCACGAACTTTATTAAAACTGTCTGTAACAAAACTTGAAAACATTACCCATAAGTAAATCTTAATAATGTACCTACACGACCTGTTTAAAGTGTATACCTACCTATGTACATTGTTAAGATTGCGGTGACCACATGTCGAAGAAGCAGATTAAATACGCATAAATTAGCACTTAATACTCATACTATAGGTATTTATGTTTAATTTGCCTAGTGCTTTTAGTGTATAAAAGGGATATAATAATGTTTCATTGATTTACCTACACAAGCAACCTGCGGGCAACAAGAAATTAACAATACAAATATTAAATTAATCAACAACCTTAGTTTGAGAAACTAATATTAAATTTGAATATTTCCAGTATACATTTGTTCTTCAATTCCATCAGTTTCTTCAGCCTTCACATAACTAACTGGTGGTAGGTTCTTGAGAGTGTTGTCCAGAAGCTCAATGGACGATGTGAAGATATGACAGTTGGAGTACAGCCACCACGCAAGGAAAGCAAAGAACAGGAACTTGACTAATCTATCCGCAAAATAGCGTCTGTAACAAAAGTTTTTGTATGAATTTACATAACATGGTAAATTATGCGTAGTAGACCTATATTTATATCCCTGTGTATTAAGGCCTTATTATTATTTCACTATTAATAGGCTTACACCCATAAGGTAAGAACATTTTCAATTACTCAAACTTTTTTTCAAAACTTAACAAATTTTCTTATTAGAAATATGTGCTAAGGCGGAGCTATGTCTTGATGAGTCTTAGATGTATCACGCTTGCTCAGAAAATCACTTTATTTAATTGAAAGCTTAACTTAGCTACTCACATCCTGTGAAGTTTCCTAGCTCGTGGTAATGTGGATATGTCTTCTTTACAGCAGAACTCCCTGGTGCCAAGGACGTAGTTCTTCAGGTATTCATCGGGGATAATCGGTGAAACATCTATAAAGAACTCTTCATCATCAGCTTTCGTTAGCCGCTTCCGCAGACCCAAGAACTTTCTATTGGTGAAGTGCCATTCCTTAGTCGTGTAGTGCTGGAGGACGCTGAGACCATTACTTATTCTCTTTTGAATATTCACCATGCTGCAACCACATAATACTTTTTAATAAATTATGTTTTCTAAAAGCAGTCGTTATTAAAAATAGCAGCTAGGTAATTTTTTTATGCACTCGATCGATTTATGGCAAATAATAATAATATAATAATAATAATAATGTCTTTATTTCAGGCAATAAACCCATATAAAACTCAGATTACAAAATGCTGATAAAACTTAAACTAGATACAATAAATAAGCCAATGGGTTTTGACCCTTTAAAGTACCAACGTGACCAAAAAATATTTTAGCGCGAACCTGTCAAAACGAAAACTTTATTGCTATGCAGAATTTACTTGCAGATTTTGACACCATAACCTTTTACGCATTTTACATAGTTTTAATAGCCTAAAGGTACTTTTTATTACATTTATCTAAGTAAAAGCTGCGCTAGTTTACTTACAATGTCTTTTTCCCCAGTAAGAACAGCAGTGCGTCCACTAAGTACGCCGGTATGATGTGAAACAGAATGACGCTGATCTGGTGAGTGATCCAGTACGACTTGATGGTGCCTCCAACGTACCACAGAGCCACCGTGTACGGATATTCGTTTACCCACTTTTCTCCTGCAATATTAAAATATATGACTTATAAAGTCCGGTCAACACAATTTAATGTCGTACTTGCATTAACCTCCTCACTGAATTTGTCCTACAGGCAGAACATAAAGATATACAAAACATTTGAAGAAACGTAGACACTTTTTTCATTCTAAAGACGCGTAGTGACATCTAGTGGTAACTATTAGTTGTGAAGAAAAATATTTGACCGCTCGATCAAACGTCAGTTGTGCCAAAATATAGAGTCATATAATCGTTGACATTTTTATTATAATATCATAATTTGTGAAATACCTATGTTAAAAGTTTTTTGACATTAGTTATAATATTTTTACTTTTTTAAATGTTATATTGACGGATTCTTTTAATTCAATTACTTAGATATCTTATGTCTGTAAACCTAACAAGGTAAAAACTAGCGTGCTAAATGTAAAATATTATTTAAGATCTGTACTATACCTAGTTTTCGGACAATAAATACATTCATTCAAAATGACGGCGAGCTCCAGACGTGTCAATCCACGCTCCAAACATGGTAAGTTCCATCCTTTTTAATCGGGCAATTATGCAACAACACCCATCAAAATATGGTTTTATAATGTTTTACAAGTGCCAATCAATAATTTCACATCATAATTTACAATAATTTTGTATGGATTTGTTATTTATTTTTGATTAAAATTTTATGTCCTGTATGTAGGAATCATGCAGAGTATTGGTCTGAACTTAATATTTTTATGTCTTTTATGGAGGAACTTTGCAGTGAATTATGTTATAATTTGTTAATAACATTTTTGTTTTAGGCGTTTCTGAGGCGGAATTCTTGGAGATTCTTGAAGATTCGGATGTTCAGCTCAGCGGTGATAACGACGACCAAGACCCGACGTATGAGGACCCACCAGAAACTTCTATACGAGACATTCAAAGGTTTGATTCCAGTGAGTCTACAACCAGTTCGGAGTCAGACAACGTACCATCAAGAGGCAGTCCTGCAGTGTCCAACACCTCGTTAGTACCTCGACCTATTAGGAGAGGAGTGCGGCGAGGACGAGGCTCTCGTGGCCCTCGTCAACTAGCGCAAGCAAGCCAAAGGCCAACACTACCAGCAACCTCAAGATCTCATCCAGACATTGTCGATAAATGGACTGGACATTTCGAGCCTATTGAATTAAATCTTCATGAGCCAGCCTTATGCCAATTATTGACGATGGATGGACATTAGAACAATATTTTGAACAATATATTGACGAAAAAATTCTCTTGCATATTGTTGATTGTACAAACAGAACAGCAGTTCTTTTGAAAGGACGGTCACTTGGTCTTACTGTCAAGGAGCTAAAAGTGTATATCGGGATAACGATGATTATGGCCGCCCTTCAGTATCCACAGATAGATATGTATTGGTCACGTATTGTTTAGAGGCCTTTTGCTAAGATTTTTATAAGTAAGTGTTGAGTTTAGAAGAAGTTTTTTGTTTATTTTATCCAGCAGATAAGCTATTATTTTGAGACTGATTGTATAGTCATATACAAATTATTCAAGACTGTTAATTTGTAAGAACAGATTTCAATAAAAATGTTGATTACTCTTAATATTTTTTTATTCATCTAATCCCATTACATCATAATAGCCTGCAGATATCTCGTATACAGAACATAAAACTCTTCCTGATATATCAATTGTCTCCAGTTGTCCTACTAGCAGGACATAAGGAAAATCCTTTTTTCCTAGGGATAGATCTTTTTCAGTATTTTTTCAGTTAAAAAGTAGCACCTAAATAGTACAAATTTTGAATTTCGTTTGAATTTGAGAAAAAAAGTGCCCTCAGTAGTGAGGAGGTTAAGGCGTAATCAACAGAAATAGTATTAAAGTGTTTAAAAATAATTTGACTAATAAGATTTTGCAATATAATGATTAGTTACCTAAATCAATAATTTCCTTCCAGGTCATCTTTATTACTCCAGAAAGTGTAACGTTGTAGACATCCGTTTGTTTCGGTCTGTAAAACATAATTATTCGATATATGAAACACAAACAGCAGTAAATTTCAGTTTAATTTCAGCACATGCATGCTTTATATAGGGCCCTTCGAGCACAGTCTGCGCTAAAGCGCATGTCACATCAAGGACCTAGTGGTCAAATGGCTGACTATAAATGTAAAAAAGAGAATTGTCTAAACACAACTTTTCCAACATCCCTTTTGTATTTCATATGCAGCTTCTCAGCAGCTAACGATTACTTCAACTACTTGGCGCTAGATGGCTGCACATAGTGCACATACTTTTATTTGGAGGTTTTTGTATGTAAATTTTTTTTTTCAGAAGATTTAAAAGCCAAGATTATATGTTTCTTACTTATCAAGTGCAGTGGCGTATGCGATGAGCACACACGCGTTAGCCACTACGTCCACGGAGATAGCGTCAGCTGTGTACGATGGCTCGCAGTGCATTGTGCGGATAACGCCTGCAAACAAAATTATAGCAATAAAATATTTACGAGAGTAATACGTGACAAAAACTTTATTGTAAATATTTTATGAGCTGCCACAACGCTGTATATTTGGCGATACAATTGTCTATTGATGACGACAAGCGCTTACCATCAGACGGTAAACATGTTCGACATTTATATTATGGAACAATGTGTTTTGATCATGCATCTTGCTTATACAGTTCCTTGGTTGCTAATACGTAGGGTACATAAGTTAGTTCACACTAATACCATTTTAGGAGTCAAGGACTAAATTAATAAAAGAGTTACCATGACTGTATTTAATATTAGGTTTAGTAGTAGTTAGTAAAGTCGTAGGTATATTAAGCTACTAGTGGTTCATCTGACGGCTGACCTTTCCCGCTGCCGATGATGATGCCGGTGGGACCGTTGATGTTGTCCACCCACCCAGGTATGGGGTCCTTCCACGCCGCTGTCACTGGAACACAAAGTATAGTTATCAAGGTACGTACTCGTATAACTTGGTAGATTTCTCTGAGACTGGGCTTGTCAGTTCATATTCGTCGAATATGTCTATTTTTTAACTTCCTTGTGCCTAGTGACCAAGCTACTCATAATATTCTCATATGACTTAACAACATGACGTATATTATGTAAAACACCACCATAAATCGCGTGTCCATTCAGCCAGACAATGGCTGATCTATAAATTTAAATCTCAGGCGAACGACACCAGCATATCAATTTAAAAATACTCCGCAGATATGCTTGCAGAATTACAATTAGTTCTTCGGTAAGATCGCACAAAGAACTAATTATATGCCTCTTTTCTGTACGTTTCATATGTATGCTATACTGAACGCTAGGTAATCAAAGACGTTCAAATAAACTTATTTTACCACGAATCATAGAAGTTCCCAAGGGTTCTATAATTGGCGCTATGTATTCGAATAAAAATATGTAAGATATCTTGCTGATTTCCCCCGTCTCACCTATAGAAGGTCTGGCGATGGCGGTGGGGAACTTGTGTGCATACTCCGCCACCAGGTCCTCCGTGATAGCCTTCGTGTAGGAGTAGGTGTTCGGCTCCGATTTTATCAACCTGAAATTTTGTATTAATTTTATAAGAATTTATACTCTAATAGAACTCTTTAGAAGATTTTCATATTCAGTTTTATGATAATTTTATTATATTGACATCTGAGCAAGACGAACTCAAATATGATTAGTGGGGTAAGAAGGAAGAAGCAGATCCTGTAGTGAGCTGTACGACCTTGTGGTGATATAATTCTTATCCACTTACTCGGCTTTGCGGAGATCAAATGGAAATTCAACGCTTTGTGTAAAAGACGATATTTTACCAAATCAGGTAGATTGATAGCCGATGACATCTAAAAAGAACTACAACTTACTGTGGCTCCAGATAGTCGGTGAGGTCGTCGTCCATCCAGTCCAGCAGCTGCATGATGTGGCGCGGGCTGTGCACGGCGGGGTACACCTGCTCCTCCAGCACCTGCAGCTCGCAGCGGCAGTACGCCGTCGACAGCTGGACGAACACCTGACAACACAACACCAAGATGATAAAAAACTATTAGTTAGGTTTTGCTAAGTGCAATAAATTTATTTGAATATGGAGCGAATGATTTTGAAAGTCGTAGAACAAAAGTTGTTATCGACGTACTAAAGCCAACTTTAAAAGGATATAGTTCGGCTTATGCTACTAGCCTATGAAACCTTACAACGAGTTAGCCACCAACATTACCCACGTACCTCCAAGTTCCTCATGGTCTCAGCGAGAGTGAGCATTCTCAGCGTGCCTCGCGTGTTCATGTTGACCGCATCTTTCAACTTCTGGTCGAACCTAGAAAAATGCATATGGTAGGTGTAACAAGTAAATGCTTGCACTACTTATTTATCATCAGTATGTAGAAAGAAAGCCAAGTCACCTTTACTAGTTATTCAGCCATAGCAGCTACTGTTTTGTTCCGGTAAGTAGGGAAACTACTCGGCAAATTATATTCCCTGCTCTGAGAAATTAGTCAGTAGCATATTCTAATAGGAACCAATAGACCGACGCTTGTTCACCTTTCACGTCGAAATGGAAACCTTATTCCTTTTTGGCAATAGCTATTTTAGGTATGGGAGTAATAATACCAACCACTACAATACAATACAATACGATACAACAACAACAATACAATACTGAATTACAACAGAATCCTAACTTCTGATATTATTATCCTAAAATCACGCCACTAAAGCTGCGGGCTGCCACTGTAAATAACTCTCAATTGCACGTTACGCAGTCAGGCTAAAATGTCTCAAGTAAGCTACCTGACACAAGCAGCGCTATGGAAGATGACGTTGCAGTGCTCGCGCAGCTCCTCGCGGTCGTCGTTGGAGATGCCGAGGCCGTCCTCTGTGATGTCTCCCGCTATCAGCTTCAGCTTGCTGAACACCTTCGGGTCCTTCGCACGTAGAGGGTCGAACACCTGTAGCAATACACATCTGCTGGTAATTCACTATCTAATATTAACAATTTTACGCTTTAGGGTGGTTTAATAAGTACCTTAGTTGAACCACGAAATGGTAAATTCCGACTCGTGAAACCAAACATATTTTACATATGTAAATGAAGTTACTACGCTAAATCCATCAGAATAAAATTCAGCGTAGTCATTCCATGCTGAATTTCGTTCTAATCATTTCAGCCAGTTCCTTTACATACGAGTACACGACTTTCATTCATTTCAAAAGATATAGTTAAGTTTGTCGTATCATAGGTAATGTAATGACACCCATTACGCTGTTAAGAAGTATCAAAAGTACTTATTATGTTTCTAAGTAAATAGTCCTTCCGCAAGTAGAATCACAGCTCCCATACATAGTGCATACTACATTCTATACAAGTAGTTCAATTACCCTGTTATTGCAGAGCTCCTTGAGTCGTTCCTCGCTAGGCACGCCCTTCTTCTGCCGCATGAGGAGGTACACCACCTTGACGTCGGGGCAGCTGCGCAGGAGCTTCTCTACGATAGCCTGCAATGCGCAGCTGTGGTGAGATGTTATTAAACACAGAATAATATATAAATTAATAATAATATATTATATTATTACTAATATATATTGACTATAGCCCAGCTAATGTGTAGTCTCGTAGAGAAGACTGGGGGCGGTTGAAATATTTTAGCTTTGATGTCTATAGCATCAGAATTAGTATAGCAATTGAAATGTACTGAATAAAAAAATGCATATTTTTGAAATAAATAAATAAATCACTGCAAATCTTTTTTATTTCTATCTTACTGCAAGTGCAAGTGACTGCAAGGGTCTCTGTCATCCTGTGCAGGCCACATTCAGATTAGACGCCTAATTTTAACAATGTCGTCGACGTATCTCGCAGCTAGACGACCCATCCTTCTGCATACTAAAAGAAACCACAATATCTCACCTTGCCAACAAAGCCAGTGCCTCCTGTGACGAACACCGACTTCCCGGAGTAAAACTCTGGCACCGTGGGAGCCATGATGTCTCTATAAACGAAACAAACATAGGTTATTTCTCCATGAAGATACTAGTATATCTACATAACTAGTTACTTCCATCACTTAGCTAACACATATTCATCTTATGAAATTATCGGTCTCATCATATCATTTTCTCTGTATCTGTAAGACCAGTAGCTGTATTTTGTCATGGAAAACCTCAGACCCAGGGTTTTTGAATCAGGACAGTAAATTGACACATCTAAGAAACTGGAAGATTAAACATTTAAACAAAATAAAATATATATGTGTAAATTCACTATGTTCGACGACCGAGTTGCATGGCGTTGCTAATGTACATTTTAAAGCCAAATAAAGAGCAACTTTACGTGTGACTACTGGCTGTCTCATGCGACATAGGTGCATAGTATGCAGTAGTGTCTCATAAAAACAAGCTATTTTCTTTATTAATTATCCTGACGCTCATAAATTATGTATATAATAGGTAAATCAAATTTTTATCTTTTCTGTAATCTTAATTGGCTCCAATATTTTACTTGAGTCAATCTATATATTTTAAAGCCAGTTAATAGTATGAAAGAAGGTTGCATGCGTTACATATTTTAAGAATATTACTATGTAAAGGTTTTGTACCCTTTAGCCCTCCAGTAAGGACAATGCAGGTGCAAATGTTAATCAAAATACTAAATATGTCAATGAACTTACTAACCAATGTTTTTGTATGTAGTCGCAGGTATTGTAGAATCTAGATTTCTAGTAGCTTCCTATTAATACAGATTTACTTGCAAGTAATGGTGGGATGACTTTATTAATTACATAGTCAAAGTACATAATATTATTAAGTATAAAATAAGAACTGTACAATGAAGCGAAATAATTTTTCACAAAACATGTTTATAAAGTGGTTACTATTAGTTAATTAATGTACTGAATCATACATTTTGCGTTACCTAACAAAAAAAAAACAGAAATTGAATATTTTTATTATTTCTTCTTTTTTAGAGTACTTAAACTGGCGCAACCACTGTACAATTTATTTAAAATCATGCCGGTTTCAAATTAAAATACCTAAACATATATTATAACATTGCCACCTCATTGTAAGCGTTTTACATACAGTATGTATATTATCGTAAACAATAGTTATTTTCACCGTCGTTTCCTAACAAGAAATAAAACTAGTAGGGCTGAAAATCGTAAAACTTCGCGCGATAGTTGCAAAACTAGATATAGGTACATGTAACTTGTTGCACTATCTACTAATTGGTATATTTAACAGCCTATTGGAAGTCGGGTCTGATATCTGATAAATTTTAAACGGGTCCTGTATGTTTATTTTTCAATGAAACATACATATTATGGCATACTTTATGGGTGTATTTAGTGATAGACAGTAAGAACCTGTTTTATACAGAAAAAAAAAATTGTGACATGTGACTGTTCTGTTATCTTAGTTGGTTCAAGTAATTACTTGTGTCCTGCGGGAATCGAACGCGCACTCCTAGTTTTAGAAGGTTTCGTGTCAATGAACGCTACCGCGTGTAAGATCATCGCTAGAGGCGCTAGTGTACCGTGAGGTCCAAATGTTCTCAAACTAAGCAAACCTCAATAATTAGTCGCTAGGATTGCTACATGGATCGTAAGGTTTGAAATGTCAAAAAACAGAAGCTCTCATTTTGCGAGGGAGTCACGATACGACCCTCAGCTTAGAAATACGGCTGAAGGAAATATCTTATAGATGGGGGTTTTTAAAAAATATTTACAAATCATAGGAAATATTATATTAGATATACCTACAGACCAAAAATCCAAACCCACTAGACTAGACATATCCACCTACGCCGGGGTGTGAGACAGGGAGATGTCATATCACCGAAATTGTTCTCAAACGCACTGGAGGATATGTTTAAGACACTGGAGTGGAAGAAACGGGGCATCAACGTGAATGGCGAGTACATCTCTCACCTGCGATTTGCTGATGATATCGTCATAATGGCGGATACGCTGGAGGAGCTGCAACAAATGCTGAACGACCTAGCTCAATCATCTCAACGCATCGGTCTTCGGATGAATTTGGATAAAACCAAGGTCATGTGCAACGAGTACGTTGCTCCGGAACCGATAGCTGTAAATGGCTCCCCTCTGGAGATTGTCCAAAAGTATGTCTACCTAGGGCAAACGCTCCATCTAGGTAGAAACAACTTCGAGGGCGAAGCAAGTAGAAGAATACAGCTGGGTTGGGCGGTATTTGGAAAACTTCGTCAGGTTTTCTCGTCCTCCATACCGCAAAGCCTCAAGACGAAAGTTTTTAATCAGTGCGGCCTACCAGTAATGACTTACGCTGCTGAGACGTGGACACTTACAGCAGGATTGGTTCACCGTTTCAAAGTTGCTCAGCGTGCTATGGAAAGGGCTATGCTTTTCGAGTTTCTCTTAGGGATCGTATCCGAAACGAAGTAATTCGGCAGATAACTAACGTGGGCTGATGATGATGATGACCTACAGACCATTATCCAAAAGGTTTCATTAGTTGTAATGAAACGTGAACCCCAAAACAGGCTGTGAGGCGTAAAGTGCAAAATGCAGTGATTTAATTAATTACCTAACAATTGCAGTGGAAATCAATCAACGAACCCGGTTTTGACATCGAGTGCAATCGACAGACAAACTGAGCGCCGCATCCTGTGTTTATGTGTGTATTTATGTACGTATGTACATGTATTTATATGCAAGTGCGGGTTAGCATCGAATCTTCCGGAAATTTGCTATAGAATTAGATTAGACCCTGGATTGACAAATAGGTTATTTTTTATCACAAATGAACGTGGGTAAAGCCGAGTTATTGTGGGATTTTGTGTTATTTTTTGTTCGTAGATGAAAATTTTACTGTTTCTGGCTCCGGTAGTGAGCTGGAGCATTTGAGGTATCTTTAGCATTTCCTAATGATTTTCAAAGTGTTTTTTAATTAATATAGTATTTAAAAGTTGATGTCGACGTATTATGTATACCTACTTATACTATAGGTAGTATTTTTCACTTCAGAGTCGCCCGGTGGCGCTGGGATATTTCAATGATATGCAGATAGCGTTTCGTTCTAGTAGATCAAACAACAACAAAATGTTAATTAGTTGTTTGAAGCCTTCGAAGATGGGTCGCAGCGGAACAACGTTATCATCTGCATTGGTTTCCGCAAAGCAATGTCCTGTTCAATACCTAAGTAGATTGTAACGATGAATTCTTAAAACTTTACTAAAAACTTGATTGCCCTAATGATAGCCGACCTCCAGTAAGAGATCTCCACCTCAAGAAGAAGACGAAAAACTTGACAGTGACACTGAAAAATTAAGATAAAGATATTTAATTATGGCATAAAATGAATACATTATAATATGTAAATATGTAAGGTAAGCACAGTATGCAGCATATTATAAAATTTCGTCAAATGCATAAACAATAAATACTGAAACTATGCAATTCTTTCATGCACAATAATTTGTATACATAATTTATGCTTGTAATTATTTCAAAAGGGGACATTATATTACGGGTCACGATTACAAATTATAATTACTATCTTTATTTTCCAAGCAATGCAAGAATCCTGTCTTACAATATAGCTGGGTTGGTCATTCTGTAAGTTTTTACCTACTTTATAGTCTAATCTCGAGAGAAAATTAACTCGTCCACAATAGACAAGATTTTTGTGGCCCAGTTGACTATTGACCTCAAGCAGACTTCAAAAGTATCCAAAAATTATCTTTTTTATCATCATATCCTGATTATTTTGAAATCAATACAATACAATACAATACAATACAATACATTTATTCATAATTCCATAATTATAGGTCAATTATTAATATTAAGTCAATGGTAATTCAACAATCATAGTTTAAACAAACGACAAATTCAATTATACAATATATGTAAATAAAGAAGATAATATAAATGCAATTGTTAAAACTAAAACAATACATCTACAATGTCACATAATCAGAACTTCCGGGTGGAATACACGTATCAAAAACAGTCTTTGATTTTAAAGTATTCTTCAACGTCATAAAATGCGTGCGTCAGCAGCCACGCTCTTAACTTGGTCTTAAAGACCGCGGTAGAGGCTGCATCACGGATGGAGACTGGTATTCGGTTGTAAATCGCGGGCCCTATTATGTACACCGACCTTTCCGATTTAGCAAGACGGTGCCTCGGGACACTCAATTGAGCTTTTTTTACATTACTCCGCAAGTTCATCGTTTTGTGGACGCCCCTGCGATGAAATGCATCAGGATGTGTGTGTGTGAACATTGCCACCTGGTATATGAGCTCACACGGCAGCGGCAGTATTTGGAGCTCCCGAAACAACTCCACACAGGAGACGTCATCCTGGACACAGCAAATGGCACGTATCGCTCGCTTCTGCATTAAAAATGCTCTATTTCGATCGGCAGCCCGGCCTCACAGCTCCAGCCCGTACGTGAGAACACTATGGACGGTAGCGAAGTAGCAGGAACGCACGACGTCGCGGGTAGCGGTGCTCGCAAGACGCCGGAGAGCGAAACACGAGCTCGCTAGCTTTCCGCATAGTTCGTCTATGTGCGTCCCCCAAGTCAACGCACTATCCACGTGAAACCCAAGTAGTTTAGTGTACTGTACTTGCTGGAGCGCGGTTTGACCAATCGCTACCGAGTACGATGTTGTAGCGCGCCCGTTAAGGTTAAATGCCATGAAACATGTTTTATCCTTGTTCAGCGCTAATCCATTCGACCTGAACCAGCCATCGAGTTTATACACCACAGAGTTCAGTTTCGCTTCTAACTCTACATGTGTTGGTGCTGAGATAACGGCGGCCACGTCATCGGCATACATGTAGAGCTCTGCTTCTGTGGTGACATCCGGCAGGTCGTTCAGGAGCAGGCTGAACAAGGTGTTCGACAGGCATGAGCCCTGAGGAACGCCCATTAGGTTCTCTCGCTCTGACGATATAGCTCGACCTCTATCGCCAACCACAACTTGTGTCCGGTTAGACATAAAAGAGGTAAGTACGGACAAGGCCGGGCCGCTGATCCCGTAAAATTGCAACTTATTTGCGATGAGGCTGGAATCAGCTGTATCGAACGCGCGGGAGAGGTCGCAGCAAAGTAGAGCCACCTGCTGCTTCGACTCTCGCGCGCTCAACACCTTCCACAGCACCTCACTCCAGTACAATGAAAGATATTATATTTTCTTTACATGTAAATAAGGTACTGTAATATATTGTACTCAAGTCAGTTATATGCGTACAGTTACAATAAATAATGAAAATTTATTCAGATTATTTTCACAGTAATAAACAGCAGGTAGGTACTTAAATGATAAGGGTGTTTATGTATTCAGATGATATTTTTTAACATTTAAAAACATCGCTCAACAACATCTGAATAATTTAAACATAAACTAAGTAATAAACCAAATACATACCGTTAAATAAGCCTTAAGGTAGCTTCAGTACGTCAAAACAAATGGTGCATAAAATACGATTTTCCATTCGTTTTGCCAGGGAGCGATATTTTTTTCTATGGAACTGATTTAAAAAATTATCGCTCCCTGTCAAAATAAATAAATATCAAAAAAATAAAATACCGAAATATTTTTATTACAAGTAACATAGACATAGTACAGAGCAAGATGTTATTTTAACGAACTCCAAAAGAGGTGCTAAGACCACATTTATAAGGTTATGCGGCACTCACCACTATTTACGAGAGTGAGCATTTATTTTATTTTTTATACAAGTAGTGAGTATTACATATTCAGATCTCCTTCATGACATTACATGATGTTAGTTCAGGCGGTTAGTTTGCGTTCTGAACGTACACACCTACCCCGCTAAACATTAATTTACAAAATACATTCTATATTATAAAAAATAAGCCAGTGCTTACTATTATTGATTACTAGCAAAATATGTATAATCTATACATATAATAAAGCTGAAGTGGGTCGAAAGTTCGAACATTGAAGATATTTAAAAAAAAAAGATTGGAAATACTAAGAAATATATATTGATAGCGTAACACTTTCCAACAATTTCTAGAATTTTTGTCTGTTTATCTGTTTATTTATTAAACGGTCATAACGAAAAACGACTGAACGGATCATCATGTTTTTTGGTATGTAAGTAGGTGGTAGGCTACTTTTTATCTCAAAATAATTCGAGCGAAGCCTAAGAATTAGTGGTCCACTAGTTTAAAATAAATTGATTGTATTTTCCGAAAAAAAAAAAATTAACTTATTAAAAGCCAGCATGTTCAAAAATTTTAAAAACTTTACTACGAGGCATAATAACTGCAACAATGTAAAAAACAAACAAACTTTAAGATGAAGGTGAAATTACAAAATCATGTAGGTATGTGTCAGGTGTATGATTGATTTCTTGGAGCTATGCTGACCATTTAAATATTGGATTTGTCTATTTCAATCTTACTTTATTTATTTTATAAGTTTCTTAGATTTTGGTTTCCAGTTTGTATTTAGTTTAAATAGCTTTTAATATTATTTAAGTGTAGTACTTAGTACTTTTTATTTTTTGTGTGTTATTATTATTTTTTAGTTACCTAATGTTAATTGTTGAATAATTACTTACATCTATGTACAGTTAGTATGAAAATTAATTAGTTTTTTACGTACCCTCTCCTTCGTTTATGAATAAGCTAACGGATATCTGTAGTTGAAAAATTTTAAAATTTAAAGAACACGCTTTTAATGATTAGTTATTCTTATGAATATTGGTATAAAAAGTACTTACACTAAATTATCCGCAAACTATGTAACAAAAATTGCCGCAAAACTTTGTAATTATAGCCACAACACACCGCACCTTAAAATAATTTGCTATTTAATGATTTTTCAAACAAATGACAAAAGTATACAAAAATTTTTCAAATTATTTTTAAAAAAAATCTCAAATATTTACGTATAAAAAAATAATCTGTGTGTAGTGTATCAGTCGGTAGATTGCCCGCGAATGGTTCCTAGCAGCTATTGTGTGGATTCACCAATATTGTTCGCTGCACTTATACGTACTGTACAATGCTTGAAGCATCTCTGATACAGGGTTATGTCACGCCTTTTAAAAGCAAAAAAACATTGCATATTTATAAATTTTTGAGGCTAAGCTCGCGTGTGAAAATGAGTTTAGATTTTCGAGGAGTTGACCTAAACGTTAACCAGGTAGATACAGGATCGAATTCTGCCCGTCGTGATGATTTTTCGTCATTTGCAAAATTTGACATTGATGCAAAATATTCAATACAAAATTTAAATAACCTGTAAGCCGAGAACATGGTGTCATCGGTGGAAAAGTCTGGATTCCACTTCTGTGTACCTTACCTCCTCTCCCGCATGAATTCCTCTATAAATAGAAGATTGTACGAGGGAGGCAAGACCCTCGATAACGAAAAATACTGAAGTCAATAGCTAGTTGTTTAATATTTAAATTCATAGTAACTTATAACAGTGTATCCGAGTAGATGAATATAATTACATCAGTGAATACGTATATAGAATCCGTAATGTAGATATGTTTGAAATTGAAATTTGAATTTCTGAATGCTACTATTAAATCAATAAATATTCTTAAAACAGTACATTATAAATAAATATGCAATTATTCCATTACAAAGAAGTGTGTCTGAGCTCAATAATTTAATATAACAATGAAAAAAGAGAATACTAAACAATATGTAACACAAACGTTTGCTTAGTGTAGAGATATAGGGGCTAGATGGCTCTGTGTGGAATATATCACCAGACTATTTATTAACAGTTGAGTCTGTAGTTGCCTGGGTCACTTAATATTGCACATCTCTTTCTTATTTTTATAATTACACGTCGCATAAAAATTAAAGACACGGCTCATATGCAATATCTTGCGGTTATAAGCCAGGTAGTAATAAAAATAAATACTTTCGTATGTTGGCCTATAAATCTTTAATTCCTTGGCCGCCCACATACTGAAGATGACACCGAGACTGGTGATACATATGAATATGTGTATGTATGTATAAATTATGTAATTCGTTATTTGACCAAGTTTAATAATGAGGTTCTGCAGTGTCACCACGTGTCACTAGCATAGAGCAATTGTAACGGAAATAGAGAATATCTATCTCCCTCTAGTGTCTTTTAAATGCAAATCAAGCGCTATCTGGAAATCAGAACTAAAACAGAACCTTAAATATACGTACCTACATAATATGATCTTATAATTTTTTTCATTGCCTTAAATACCTTGCTCTATATACATGTAAATGGTAGAAATTAAAATAAAACGCAGAATTATCTACCTAACTCTAAAACAAAAAAACACAAATTATGTTCTCGGATATTTATGGTGGTGGTTTAACAATAAAGAAAGTCATTTATGTAGGGCTGGCACCGGCTTAGACCAAAATAAGGTAAATGCTGGCAAAGTGCTGAAATACTCTGACGAGGCGATCTCTGTCGGACTGCTTACCATCAGACGGACCGTCTGCTTCTTTGCCACTTATTTTATACAAGAAGGTAAATAAATACCTATATGATTCTCACACCCACATAACGACACATAAGCGTGCTGGTCAAACCAAACATCATATAATTGAATAATTTAACATTTCTGTTAAATAGTTTCTGTGCCCATAATGTATACAAGTACTTACTTATAAGAACAACAACATATCCAACCAAACAATGGTCAAAACGAAGATAAAGTACCCATAAGTTTGGTAATCCAAGGTTAACATTGAAAACTGTTTACGAAATTTACAACTTGGAATTAAAGTCAGCGACTGTATGTCAATGTTACTGCAACACATCACGCTTTCTATTGACAACGTATTTGCTCATTATGCGCCTGCGCACACAGAGACACCATGTCCGCTTTCTGTCTTGTATTCCTTATTACTGAGTTTCGTGGATCCTTCTCAAAATTGATTAATTGGGGAAGTTCTCATATGTCCTTCACAATACCATAACATAAAAGCGAAAGTATATTTGTTGGTTTATTTGTTCCTTTTTTACGACACATTGTAATGTGCTATTTTTGGTATGGTGGTAGTATAGGATTCCGAGAGTACAGGTTACCTTATATCCCGATACAAAGCAGGCGAGGCCGTGGGTGACCACCTACGTACGTAGTAAATACCTACAAAATAAAGAGAACAATAATTTATAATTGAAGGCTCGCAAATATTGTTGGCTTCACCCGCACTTATCAATTGTTTTTTGGATCCATGGTCAGTGTAAGTCGCCTCGTGTGTATTGTAATTCAATGCCGCCGCCGCGTTTATTGATACAAGCGATTATCTGGGATCGCCGGCCGACTGTGGCCGAGTGTGGCCGAGTGCTAAAACCTTGCATAATGCGTAGTACTCCCAGCAGCGCCCAGAGCTTCAACTTTTCTGTTGGTGGGTTTTACGAAGTTTGAAGAGCACGTTATTTTACATATTGGATTGACCTGTGATCGACTGTAGTAAATGTGATTACTGAATTGGAACTGGTCTCCGATATAGCTGCGAAACACGCGTCTTCCGTCAGTCGTCAAAGTTAAATCTGTCGCTAAACGATGCAAATTACGCGCGCTATTTTCGTAAAAGTACCTAAAGCCTTATTCTTAATACACGCGTAAGAAAAGAATTGTAGACCATATCACATATTTTAATGAAAATGAAACAGTCTGAACAATTTATTTAATTATGGAAAACAACACCAGACTTTAATATGTAAAATGTAATAAATAGTAGGTACATACATTATCATTATTAAAAAAATAGCAGGTACATAAGTTTGTACATACATATTTATTAATAACATATGTTTTCGCTTGTAATGAATACATTGTCATTTCCTCCCCCGGTGAAGTACACGTTGCTAATATCAAAAACTCCTCATAACTTTTATGAAACTCGGTTTCCTTAGTTGAAACATAGCTTAGTAAAGTTTTAAATATGACCTATACCACAGAATACATACTATACTATGGTAACGACTGCGCTTTACACCACACTTTTTTCTTTCACATTCACGTTTACAACACAGGTTATCCTAGTGTGGAGTGTAGCGAGCATGTAATAGTTCATAAGTTTTTTACTCAAATTAATAATTTGAATTTAAAATAATTTGACTGCCATGTAATACTGTAAAAAAAACAAAAGTTTATTGTATAATAGTTTATTATTGTTTATATAAAGTAAAAAGTTATTAACATACTTGTTTATTTTTCAATGTATATCTCAGCGCCTAAACAAAAACTAAAACCGAGTTCAATCACATTTTGCTATTCATTTTGTCTCAGTCATTACATATGTATGCACGCATATTATGCTATGTATTGCCTTTTACTTTAGTCATAGTAAGTTGCTTCGCAGATTTTGCTTCTTGTAATATTTAAACATTTTTAACTGAGCAAAGTTTCGTCATTTAAAGTTGTAAAATTTTTAAGTACCTATCTAGGTACTTAAAAATTTTACTTACCTATATCATGTTTTTTATTGTTTAGTGTTTAATCGTAAATCTTTGTAAGCATTTGAAACCACCAAGATTTTAACATTTTAATGTTAAAAGTTCAGAACTAATCGTCTTGTCAAAAAAAGTAATTTTCTATCGTTTATTTAAAAGTCGTGTGTGTTCTTCGATATATGTTAGAGATTATATAGCCTGTAGGTAGTAATCAATTAAAGTGACTTATATACTTCACTTGTTTAATTTAATTCACTTGTTTTTACATGATTTTTAGCAAGGCCACAGAGACGCGTCCAAACCGCGTTCTATCGCAAACGGAAGAGAGCTTTGACAATGACATTTGTATTTAAGTGACAAAGACATTTGAATTTGAGTACCTAACAAAGACATTTGAATTTAAGTGACAATTTAGTATTGCCAATACTAAACAATATAGGCATGTAAAGTGATATAAATGTGAAAAAACCAGTGCTGTTAAAAAAATAACTCAGCGTGACACTGCAGCAGCTGAAATAAGCACACGTGATGCTTAATATCAGAATTACAATTTTGATCGTTTTATCATTTGGTATTATAAAAGTTCCCATCAACGAAAGTTAACCATCCCTAACAACGTGGAAAGTTTAAAGAGTATTCAAAGTTTGACTTTTGCTAAAACAGGTTTACAGTTTCGACAAGTTTCATTGATCTCAAAGGAAATTGAGTTCGAGATCTACATACTGTTATGAAAGTTGTTCCTTGCTTGTATTTATAAATATTGGTGAGAAAATAAAAGCATGTCGTTTATGGAAAGCAGTGAAAGACAGGCACATTACATCTGAACCAGAGACATATTAGAGTATAGAGGTGCAAAGATTTCGAAGTGTTATCAAGTGTTTTGTTAAGCAGCTGTTGGATCATTGTTTTTTTTTGTAAGCAAGGCTTTCATTTACCACTTCAAATAAATAATGACACTTCATTGTACTTCTAAGATGCTATCACTCAACAATTAATACGGATATGAAGATAGAAGTTTTTTAGTTAAAATAGGCTCATATTGGACTATATGTACTTATGCATCAATTTAGTGGATTATTCAATAAAGTCACATAATTAAAAAAAAATTGAACTTATCATTATACTTTACAGATTTTAGAGTGCGTAAATAAAAAGTCACGTTCTCGCGTTCAAAATATTGACATTTTAAAATAAACTCGCCAATATAGAAGCTGAATTCACTAGCAACATTGCGGCAATGCCACAGAAGCCATGCCATGTCATAAACATTCAAGAAGCTCAACTTGATACGAACTTGTCAGCTTGTCCATATCATACATGTTATAAAATAAAGTCACTCTATAGTGTTCTAAGATCTGCCAAATGCTTATTTATTTATAGCTAAAAAGCTAACATGTCAAATTTTTTGATTAACGGTTATAAAGTTGCTATTTATAGGATTATACATCAATATCGTGTACAAAAAATCAAACCAGTTTTCTGAGTTCAAACAGCTGTAAGATGTTAGTATTATTCTGGCCTCATTTGTACAGAAAGTCAATCATGTGTCGAATTCAATGTATGTTTTATACTGAGTTACTAATATTAGGATACGAGTATATACATATTTCCCTTTTTTAAAGTAAAATTTAATGTACGTCAGGTACATCATAAAAATAATATTTATTTACAATAGTAATACATAAAAACAAGGGATGAAAAATATAACATTTACTCAAAGCTTTTTTTAAAATTCCGAACAGCATCATTTTTCATTTTTAATTATACACATGACTAATATCTATAGGTACTGAAGCAAAACTTATTGACTGTACAGTGAACATGGTTAATAAAACTTATTGACTGTACAGTGAACATGGTTAATAAAACTTATTGACTGTACAGTGAACATGGTTAATAAAACTTATTGACTGTACAGTGAACATGGTTAATAAAACTTATTGACTGTACAGTGAACATGGTTAATAAAACTTATTGACTGTACAGTGAACATGGTTAATAAAACATCATTTAGGTGCCAACTAGCTATAACCGACTATGTATGTTATACAGGATTACAAGTGAACATTGAATTTAGTAGAAGCATATTTATTTGAGTTACAATACATACATATATTGTTTGTACTTGTGCATAGTTAAGCTTAGAATAATAGTAACCTTCTGCACAGGCGTACCTGTGCTTAGAAGACTGGTTTCCATCGATGACTAATCTAAAATTCACACAACATGGAAGGTCCATGTTACCGCAATGTTTCTCAGAATATAGAAGGGCAAAACTATCTCATATGTATTATTAGTGTAGCCTCACCTGAAGAAGAAGTTACGAGGGATTCGCAATGCGTCGCCTCATTTTCAATGTACAAAATAAAATACGTTTCGAATAAATTTGCAAAGTGAGACAAAACTATCTACATTTCTACCAACCCTGTATCCTTCCAAACAAGTGCTTAGTATATTTCCATGTTGTCCTAGTGACGCGCGCTTTGGGCCGTGTTTACATCACTTATAAATAATTACTAACATTGGGTTTTCAAAACTATACCTACTTATGGAAGATTAAATCATCAATTATTTTTAAAGGTAAAGCTTCAAAGTTACCAACAGACTACAGGTAAACCAACCAACGAATTATGTGAAACTAGGTCGTTGCAGTCCTAGGTTCATATACTACCACCATATTAAATTTACGATGATAATATGAATCGTGAAAGCTGAACAGAGGATACGGCCTTGTCTATCCATACTGCTGGGTCTTCAAGACAACCTATTTTCCTTAACCTAGCTTATTGTAAAGTTCAAACTTCGAAAAAGCCACAATCACAAATGTTGAAGTAAGTTATCGTAGCTTTCTGCATTATTTTTACAATATCTTAGTTGTAAATGTAAGTGCAAAGTTCACTGGGTCAGATTCATTCTTAATGTCTGTAATTTGTCCAATAAGCTTGAATTCTGATAACACCTAATTAGAATTCACGTTCAACAATGTTTCTCTACGGGACCTGGTTGTTTTGCAATGTTCTATTTTGGGACTGTTAATGATAAACGACTTTTTTGTAAGAGTTAGTGCGAAGTAAGTATGTAAATTACAATATTAATAATAAGTGTTAGTAGTTAGGGTTTTGAAGTATTTCTATCACAAGTACTCATTTAGAAAAATACTTTTAATGCTCATACATTACATTCCCATACCATATCTAAAAAAAACACTGAGCCGATTATACGAGCTGAAATTGTGTGGCACTGGTTTGTATGTAGGTATGTGAAATAATGTGGATGCACTAGACCAATTGCAATTGCATTAATTAAATTCCAGTTGGTCTGGCCTAGTGCACATTCGTTTCAAATCTAGACGTAGAAATCTCAGCTTCAGCGATTGCCACATTTTGTTAAACATTCAAACCAGTTGCCAATGTTATATTTCAATATTTGCTAGTATTAACATTAATATAGTGTTATTTTATTTTGTGCCTGATACATAATAACGTTGCACAAATTTATTTCTAAAATATATATATTTGATATTTTTGCACTGCAGCATAGAATACATAATACCTACTGCAGTGAGGAACTTGGCCAGCCGTGTGTGAAGGCATGTTTCTATATCTAGCCTAGGTAGGTACTAGATTGCCATGGATGGCTTGTGGACACATGCTCAAAAAACTTTACTTTAGTACAAACATTAACAGGCATTTAAACTTACTGTCTTCAATTTGTCAGTGTGTGTGTGTGTGTGTGTGTGTGAGTGTGAGCGCAATCCAACATATTATTGCGTTGTTTTTATTGGGGCACCAAGTCTCATAGAATCCAATTTAATATGTATTTAAGCAGTTACTGTTAGTAGCTGCGGTGATATCCGCTTTTGAGTTATCAATTTACATTGTTAATGAAACCCGGCCTTATTTGACACACGAATTTTAATACTTACTTAATACTTATTTCATACAATGACGCAGACATTAAGACAATATTTAACTATTTTTATTATAGTTTAAATGGGAAGTAATAAAAAGAAAGGTTTTGTTTACATAAATTACAAAATTGAGGTGGAATTAATGAGTTCCGAATGTTAATGCCATGTTGGTTTATGGTATGGTATAGGTTTATATATTTCTATTTATGGTATGTGGTTCACATTGACTTAGGATGCGGCCTTTACTTTTGCGATGTTTAATATTCCAAGATCAATGTCGTTTTATAACATGAGTGTGTGAATGACCTTACCATCGGGTTATACGCAATAAAGTTATGTTACATCTTTTTTTTGACACGAGTAAATTTATATGGGCGCCCACTATGAAAACTTACCCAATGAGTAAATTTTGCAGGGAATCATGACCCTCAGTCATGAGGAATACGACGCTAGGAGGAGGAGGAAGTTTCATGAAAACCTGCTTACTCTAGCTCCTGTAGGTCAATCATTTGCAGGAGCTAAACAGATGAAAGCTAATTTTCCCTCTTTTTTATCAGCTCAAGTGTCTCATAATGAACATTGCCTTAGAAATGAGAGTGTATGCTACATGTCCCAATTCATCAAACCATTTAGAATATTACTCATATTGTTTTATGTCCGTTTGGGTAAAATCCAAAATTTTACTCCATTAATTACTTAAATGATTTTAGAATCTACGAGTATCACCTTAACTGTTGTTTTGACGTAAACGTTATTCATTCACAATCCTAACCACAGGTTTCATCTGCGTTTAATGTGTGGTGACGATCTTTCATTTCTCTAATGACTGTTTCTGGGCGAGTTCAGATTATTGTGGAAAAAACGATGACGTGCATGTATAATACTACATATGTATATCTAAGTTTAATTAGGTACTTATATGTATATACTCACGTTGATGAAATAAAATTGAAATTGAAAACTTTTATTTTATTCGAGTAAGTTAATAAATCTTATTATAATAATTAATGCAAAATAAAATGTGCGCCTGCGCCGCGCAACTGTCACATTTCACCTTAACAACAGGTTCTAAATCCCCGATTTGGTGCCTACTGCCTACATACTTGCAAACTATATGGATGTTAGTTACGATGTTAGCTCTCGACACGAGGAAAACTGTAGCGTCCTTAGCACACACACAATCCTTCAATTGTTCAATCAATTGTTGCCTTCTTCTAGGGGTGCGGGTTCGATTCCCGCATGACGCAAGTAATAATAAATTTTAAAATTTGTAATTATTAGTCTGGTCGTTTCTATGTATATTGAGTATGTATTTACGAAGGAAAAGTATGTATGTAGGTATTATATCCGTTATCTAGTACCCACGATACAAGCGTAAGCTTAGATGGCGCTGTGTGATATGTCCCGAAATATTAAAAAAAACACATTGCTAAATCTTCAATTTATTCTTTTCGTCCGTGGGACGCGCATAGATAACGTACACAAAAAAGGATAAGTATTACGAAAAGGTTTACAAATAATGGAGTATCGCTAAAAACGAAGAAATCATGAAAAATGTGTATATGTGCAATAAGGGCATCGCATATAAGGTAACTACTTTCTAAGTACTTTTTAAATCTCTTTCTTTGTATTTCATTTCGTGTGTTCAGCATTCTTTATTGTAATAAATAATTGTCTATCTTGTTAACTGACACATAACCTGTTCAGGGCGCTATAGTATCTACGTCAAAGTGGTCAAACACAATAACTTTTGTTCTAAGACTATTGGAAATTCTCTCCAAAGCGAACTTGAACTTTCAATCAGAACTACTTATTTTAATTTGTTTAAAAGGTTATTTATCGAGAATGTTCTTTTATGATGAGTCAGATAGTCAGATAATTTTTAATTTAAAGAATTATTTTTGGCTTTGCAATTCACCGCGGTGATATCATTATTTTGCCGTACATGCATACAATTTCAAATATGTAATACTTTTTGTTTCTTTACACTTTCCATTTTGGGAATGTGGGTTAACCGAGACGATGGCCCTGACCTTCAATTTAATTTCAAAGTGACACCAGGTTATAACACCAATAAATTAAAATGATTATTTTTCCGACCCAAATATCGACCAATAGAATTGCACCATTCGACGTCACGTGGTACAACCTACATGGTATTATACTGATTATTTTTCCGACCCAAATATCGACCAATAGAATTGCACCATTCGACGTCACGTGGTACAACCTACATGGTATTATACTGATAATTTTTTGAAAATTTTCTCTGTACCTCACGTCAAACTGACAGGTTGAATTCAATTGTGAAAATTGGAGATTTTGCATGAAAATGAGTCGATTTGGAGTTTGTTCTCTGTCCACCATCGATAAAAAAGTCAAAGGAAATGTTCCCATTAATACGGAGAAGGCAAAAAAACAGTTTCGTCTCATGGTGCAATTCTATTGGCCGACATTTGGGACGGAAAAATAATCCCCCGAATACCACACGAGCTTCAAAATTATCTGGCATTTCCGATAATTTTGAAGCTCTTGTGGTATTATAAGTGAAAATAAATATTCAGCTCGGTCGATATAAATAAAACTGTTTCCAACAACTTTTTTTGTTGTAAGCATTATTACCTCCATTTATGCCATTGTTATTTTTAAACTAATGTAGGTAGTACATTCAATAATACATGTAAATTAAATGTGGTATGTGTTTGTTATATTATTAGTTAAATCAATATGGTTTAGTTTTATTTGCCGTACTCGTATGATACGAATTTTACACGTGTATTTGTATACTAACTAATTTAAGCCTATTTTTGTAATTTTATGAACATTAGTACATACCTATATATTTGCTTTCTCACATACATACAAGAGGCAATATTGTTGTGTTTATACGTTATGTTCAGGTAATATCTGTGTGTAATGATATGTAGGTTAGGTACCTAGTATTATAGTTTAGCTAAGTCTAGCATTTTAGTCACGTGCTTTAGTGTTCTTTACAAGGGTCAGATGATTTGAGTTACTTGAGTTTATAAATAACAGCAGTAAATAGTATGTAATAAGTGCGAACCTGTTCTATAAAAAACCTTTTGTTTATAAAACTAGCTGCACCTTTGTATCTAGGTGGGGTCAAAATAGTTTCGTATTGTTACCTAATTTATTTAAATTAACTTATTTAAAAAATGCACGTAATGCATTTTCGTCTATGACATAACAAGTCGAGAAAAAACCAAAACATTATTTAATTGTTAATACTTTCATTTGTCATTAAGAAACAATGGTAAAGTAATTTATTGCTAATGAAATTTTATCCAATTTACTGTTAATTAGGTAATAATTAGAAAAATCTATATTTTTCTACAATATTAATTAGACTGCAGCCCGTCAATGTGAAACCCCCATTATCTAGAGAGAGAGAGAGAGAGAGAGAGATCTCAGTAGGTAAAAGGGTGTATGGACCATTCCGGATATAGCCTTCTTTTAGGAAGCCCTATAATAAAATCTAAGAGAACAAATAGAAAATTCCAGAAATAAACCACATCCGTAACTGCGTGGGCTGAATGACCCCTGGCTTAGTAAAGTTAGTCTCTCTGCAACTTATACTGGGTTACGTAGTATTATTATATGTTCGCGTTCGGTGAGTGGGTTATTTCTTATACAGCGTTATTAGCTAGAGTAACAGTTAAAATAATAATAAATATTACTGTCCTGCATTTTTTGTCATGTTTTTTTTAATTATTATGGATTGTAAGCTTTTTTATATATTTTATTTTGAATACGAGTACAACAAATGGTAGTTTTGAAGAACAAATTAAACCAATTTCGACTTAGCATTCCTTTGCTGATTTACTTAAAATAATAATTTTATGATTATTTTTATTTCTTGAACCTTAAGTTCGGGGTAATTTTTCTTATGTTAGGCCTTTTTCAAAAAGTGTATTTTGTTCAAATTTTATTTGTGTGGAATTTGACAAACTTGCAGAATAAACAGATATGTATAATACTTCATTATTACTTCCCTTGAATAAAAATTAAATAAGATCCACATTTGTAAACAAGTGATATGCGAGTATTTATTTGGTGTGCCGAATACAAGCAAGTACCTAACATAATATAGTCACGTCAAATTATAATGTCTTCTGTAGGTAATTAACAAAGTAATATAAAACTACTTATTCGTGTAAATACTGAAGTGTACACAAAAATTGGACACCTGCGTGACGTCAGCACACTTCTAATTAGGTTTTAATAATAGGCAATAGAAATAATGACAGTATGGGTTCTCAATACAAAAGAATCTAGCAAGTGAGGACTTGACTAGTGACAATAATATAGGGTAAGTGGCTTA
Source organism: Macaria liturata (assembly GCA_964023185.1). Lineage (NCBI taxonomy): Eukaryota > Metazoa > Arthropoda > Insecta > Lepidoptera > Geometridae > Macaria > Macaria liturata. The sequence goes on from OZ026822.1 coordinate 485,065, forward strand.
TGTGTTCTCATCTCTCTGCTCATTAGCCAAGGTAAAATTTGATCCTATGTCTAATTTCATCCCAATCTGTTCAGCCGTTTGAGCGTGAAGAAGTAAGTAACAATTACTTACACCCACAGACACAATTATTTGTCTTTATTTATATTACAGCGTGTCACAGTATCACAAAGGGACACTTGGCAATTTGTAGAAGCTATTTAAAGAGTTTCTTCTGTATTTCTTTTTATTTAAAACGCTTGGTGCGACTTTGTGCGCGGTCTTTGGAACCTCAACTGTATAACGGTGCCTCCTTGCCATACACCTACTCGTACGATGGTGAAATGGGATTATGCAATTCCTCCACAGCCACCTCTCACACACCATGCACACTCTCCAAAATGCAACCTGTAAACAACGTGTGTGTAAACAACGTTTATATTTAAAAATTGTAGTAAATCATAGAAGAAAAATGTTAACCTGCTAAGACACTTTTATACTCCAGAGCTTTGTAAATAGCAGTTATATAGTTTTAAATCAGTATATAAGACTTAGTAATGTCCCTTGCTTTGGCAGGGGGAGTTAGGTGTGGAATCTCAATAAAAAAAAAACCTGTAAACAACCGAAAGACTGGCTGTTGTTTGTAATTTTGAGCTACAGAGTGAGTCCTTCGCGATGAGCTTTAGCCCGCTTCTCAATTAACTCTAACGCCTCAAGCTGGTACTTGGCAGATCCATCCCAAAGGTGCGACTATACTCCATACACGACCGAACTTGCATTTGACATGACACCAATGACAATTGCTCAAAACCCGAATTACACCCGAAACGCGTAAATAACGTACGCGAAATTAGACGTGAGTGAAAACAGTAATATTTACATTAGATTCATATTTTTACTAAAGAAATAATAAAGTTCACAGGGCCACCTTGCCCTGCACCAAGCACATGCCTGTTGTGAGGGTACTAGATGCCGGATATACTCGGTACACCTCGTACGTAAATTCCACTCGCCCTTACTGTTCCACGTTGCCAATAAAGATGGAACCCTAGTTTACAAGACAAGTGGTAGATTGCGCCACCCCGGGCAGTCGTCGGCTGACCGTCGGACAGTGAGCGCTGCTTCCTAGAGAGTCCTATTGTAACGTTTAGCGCTGTTTTGGATAAAGTGTGTTCTTGTTGTGAGTGCTTTGTGATTAATTTTTGGTGAGTTTAATTTTCTTGCATAAAATATTTTATTGATTAATAAAATGTATTGTTATGATTTTAAAAAAAAAGTTAACGTGTCTTACTAACCGTATAGATTAACCTCGTAAGGCAAAGTTGAGCTTGCAATTTATTAACATAAAATAGAAATAAGAAAATTGCTGATTGGAATATTTAAGAAATGTTACCTTTGAGTGAGATTTTTGTTTAAAACTATGAAGGCAAAGACGCGGGCGCTCAACTAGTCTACCAATTTTTTTTAAGTCAAACCAATAGATCTTAAATTAATACTTTATTGCAATGAAGATAATTACGATCGCAGCAATAACGCAATTCCAGTAAAGTTTGAGCACTTAATTATTTACTTTAATATATTACCGTCATTAACAATTCGATAACCATTTAACATTCTCGAATATTAGGTACGCGCTTTACCTATTGATTACTACTCACTGACTTTTAATTACGGCTTCGTGGATTCATTAGACACCTACTTATGTATACATAAATTTATTCATAGTAGATATTTATTTAATTTTGCAAGGGCATGTGTACATACACATACCTATAAGTAGGTACATTATAAGAAGACAACTAACTCATTATTTTGCACAACTCTTGCTTCAGTGAGAGTGATAAATCATCTTTCAAACTGATTTATCAACCGCAAAAATCACTATCTACCATAAATACATTTATTTTTTAGTAATTATACAAATATTATACATGTGTAAAACATGTTTGAGGACCATAAAGTCCGAGGGCATGGTGTCTTCCGTAGAAAGATGTCTGTGTCCATCATAATGTGATGTATGTGCTTACAAAAGAGATTTTGCCCTTATGAATTAATTGTGCGGAGATCTCACGACTGTCAGGAAGGAATGAGGAATAAGTCTCGACGAGAGATTAATTAGGAGGACTTTATTTTATTCACCTTCTTTATAACTCTTACGTTCGGGTTCGGCACTACGAGAGTACGCCTTTGTTTATTTATATAGTTTATTAGGATTTATTACTTTTTCCCTGTAAAACTAATTTTTGTAATTTTATTAGCAGACATAAAATACTATGAAGATGTCTGGTTGAAACTGTTTTGTACTCTTTTACTTATTACAGAAAAAAATGGTGTTTTTGAGCTGAGGCAATTGACTGCCAGGACACCTACTACTACGCTAATTATGCATAACAATAAGCATTTTGCTAATTAACATAATAGGTGCTCCTTTCAAAGCTTAGTGAAATCATTAGATATGTACACATTGTTCATACTATAATGTCGTTATACTATTACACATACAGAAAATAATCGATACTCTCTCTACTAGACAAAGATTCTGAGCTATTTAAAAATTGTTCATAAAACAACTATCAAGATATGCAATCGGACTATAATTCATTTTTGAAAAAGTACATCACTCACCAAGCTTTCGTGAACTTCATAAAGGTTTCACAGAATGTAGAGTGAACTTTCACCTTATTTCGAATACTTTTAACCTGATACAAGTTACTTCATTATTTCGTAAGGTACGTATTCGACCTTTTTCATTTTGATCTCATCCGAATTTTTGGTATTTCATTAATTAAGTACGAAGCCACATGTTCGGACATAGTACCTATATACATGTATAATTAAATAGCAATATTATATGCGAAAGATTTTAACTAATAAAGTAACGAGAGTCATATTTTCAAATGAGTTTACTATTAAGTTTTTTAATTACAACTTGTGTAAGATAATTAAGTATACAGCTTGAACTGAATTCACTTTCAATGCATGCATTATAGTATAATTTATTTTATCTCAGTAAGATGGTTTTAGAATTTGGTCGAGTTGTGTGTTTTGAGTAAGTTAGTGACATTCCTGATACATAACATTGTTTTTGTGGATGCTGCGTTGATGGTTTGCTTATTTATTACTGTTCATACATACATAGATATGTTCATATATGCGGTTCTTCTATAGAGCCATTAGCTAAATGGTGCCTCGTAGAGATAGGTTTTAGCGATAAAGCTGCTGATTATGGCGCATGTATCAGATTTTAACGGTTTCTATTTATATTTTTGTTTTGTGTCAACAACGTCCAAGTACTATAAAACATATAGAGATGATACTGAAGTTGGGAAGTGTTTTATTGGTCAAAACTATCAATGACATAAACAACAAAACACATAAACAAATGTTCTTAGTCAATCATTTATCAAACTAATACGAGGAGCTCGTTGAACTGAGGTTATTAAGTAATGTAGCTAAGGACTTAGTTAATCCGTGCAACAGAGAAAGCATGACAAATAAATTGAATTCAATATGTGAGGCGTTTAGCCATCCTTGAGCCAGACACCCAGACTACAGTTGGCATGCTAAATTATATATTACGCCACTTCTACAGTTCAAACTACTCTATATTCTAGTTTTTTTTAAATCGCTCGTTACTACATCGATGTTGTAAATGTTAGTAAAATATCTCTAATTTGATGCTCTTGTCTAATAAGTTAACATTTATAAATTTATTCGGACACACAATTTTTGTCGCGGTATAAAATTATTCAGACATTATCAAAAACCAAATATTTAACTTAGCTAATACCATTTTGGTAACACTTTTTGGTACTGGTTTTAGGATACACCATACTCGTAAAATCTCCTGAATTATTACAATACCTACAATATCAGCTAATAATCCTAAGAGTGCTAATTTGGCATGCAAATGGCTAAAACAAACAACCAATATTTCATATTAAATCTACAAAAATGTAGTAAAATAGATTCTTATAAGGTAAAGGCCATCGTCATTAAATCGTGCCGGTCAAGCGCTTGTTAAATTGTGATGTGACATTTACTTCCTGGCCGGTGTTGCACCTGCTCTGGTAACTATTTTCAACAAATGCAGAAGAAAGTAACATTCACTAGAAAATACTCTACTTTCTAAATGCATTTTAATATCACAAAACTTTTATTAATGCACAATGCGAAGCACCAGTAAACTTCATTATTATTTTACATAGTTTCAGCTCGGATAGCACGTTTCCTCTGATTAATATATTTTTTTCTTCCTTTCTTTCTTCAGCCAAACTACATACATATATTGACTTTTTTTTCTTTATTATACCACCAAAATGTTATTCTCAGGTATCTAAAAATATTTTTGTTAGAGTTTCAAGAAGATAGACAACTAAGGAAAAAAAAACTAAGTCATCTGGTCTATATATTAATAATACTGAGACAAGGCTATTTTATTATGCTTTGCCGATATAGCATGATCATTTTGATAGCTGTCATCCCCAAACATGTATGGAAATACAGCTGTTAAATTTATAATGCTTCTTATAATGGAAAAAGAATAAAAATATCATCTGCTAAAATAGCCTTGGCATTGTAACATAACAATAGATCAATTTATTGACATTTAATTTATAACCTTTGCTTGATTCGTAGATTCGATGACATTATAATAAAGGTACATTGTAGACCTTCAGAAACTATATAAGGGCCAGTGAGTGATCTAATACCTATTGTTTTGAAGTTAAAGCTAAATTTACTTCCACGTTAAGAAAATTCATTTGTAAGTTTTGACTTTTTGGTAGCTCTCAGCTAACCTTATTTTAAAACTAGTGTGTGCTCGCGGCTTCGCCTGCATTTAAAAGTAAAACTTGCACCCCTTATTTCACTCCTTTAAAAGTGGCATTTCTAAAATCCTTTCTTAGCGGATGCCTACGTCTACATCTACCTTCATGCCAAATTTTAGCCCAATCCGTCAATTGGTTTGGGCTGTGCGTTGATAGATCACTATGTTAGTCAGACGGTCACCTTTGAGTTTTATATATTTAGATAAATAAATATGTTTTTAGTCGTTTCTGGGTAATCTGTATACTTAATTACTAAAACTACTTAAGGATAATATAAATTTTATGTTTGTTTTGTTTATAAACTCTATTTGAAAGGCATGAAAGGTCATGTAATATTGGTAATAAAATACTTCTAACTAGATTATTTTTTCATTCACAATTTCTATGTATTATACGAAGTGTAAACAAATAGCAATGAAGCAGCCACCAGTTTAGTGCGGTCTGCTAGTATAGATCTCGAGTTAACCTCATCTGAGCAAGGTAAGGCTACAGGAAAACCGATGGTATGTGAAGTGCTCTACTGGTTTGGGTTAGAGATTTAGACTTAGATAGATGTAGACCGGAATTGTGTATTATTACAAAACTTTAGTTAAGTATATACAAAGTCTTATCTGTCAGCTTTTGTCGTAGTGCGACTGTAGGTAAATAGGTTTTTTATAACCTGGACGGGAATAGCCGAGGAGTATTGGTCGCTTGTCCACAAAAACCACAGCAAACCCATCCTTGCAGGAGGGAAGGGTCATCTTGGAAGGTTTTAGTCGGTAGTATAGAACTTATAGTTCTCAACTATAATCGTCAGTTGTGACACTATAATAATTTTGGATACATTTTTTTCCGAACGGTACCCATTTACACATTACCATAGACGTTACTCAAATTGGTTTATCTCTTTGAGCCTTATAGAGTCTGAAGCGTCCTTAGCTCAGCTGGTGGTGGCAATTCGAGTACCAATGTTAAGCAAAGTTTGATGCGGTTAGTGTGACCAAAAAGTGGCATTGAAATTTTCGTCGCTTCCGTGGGTCGGATGACACGATAAATCCATAGGTCCCGGCTGTTTGTCTAGCACGGCAGTTGTTAAGCCATGTCAGAGGCCCTTAGGGCGGCTTGATAAACTCTCGACACCGATAAGAAGAAGATAGAGTAAAATAAACATACACATTAAAGTATAATTGTCTTAAATATGAGAGATATATTTTCTCGAACTATCACGGGCAAGGAAGCTAAGCACAGAGCCCCGTGTAAATTGAAGATCAAATACAATGATAGCGTAAAATAATCATGACCTTTACAAAATTCACACACAAGTGAGAAGTTGCTAAACGTTTGTGTAAATATTCTAGATGCTACGCTGAACGCATATTTTTTTAAATTGACTCATCTTTTATCGGTATTCAAAAATCATCGCTTTGTATTCACATTTTTTTCGCTTCTCTAAAGTGGACACTTATGTTTGTAACTTAAATATGAATTTATATATGATTTAGTTGAGCTATTCAACCATACTATTATATAAACGCTTGTTTGTCGGTCTGTTTGTCCTTCTTTCACGACGCGACAAATCTAGAGATAGATAACGGAATAGTCTTAAGCATTTTTAATATGAACCTTTCAACAATGTCATACACAGGTCAAATTAATAACACAATACATATTTTTTTTTTATGTTTGCCGAATTACATTTGTCGCCAATAAATGAAACTAGCAGTATTAACGAATGCTTGTCATTTAACTTCCCAGTACTCTATTACACGTAATCACGTTTTCTCTATATTATAATGAATAGGTAATAAAATAAGTAATATTATTCTGAGAAGGACACATAATTATAATATGGCAATGTCATTTGTAATTTCGAGAATCACATAGTAATACTAAGAGTGGATGATGTGACAATGGACTGGTGATTATCATATCATAATATGATACGATTATTATCTAAAGTCTGGTTTGTTTTAATACGGACTTATATTTGACCACAGCCCGCCTGATGTTAATCACCGTTATAGTCGATGTAGCATCTTTACCTAGAACAAACCTATTTACTTTGGATTAGAAGGGCTTGTCCTTTTTCAGGAAACAGGGCTCTTGGCAGAGAGTTTCATAGTGTAGGTTGATGATCTGCTTGTTCCTTTCTCTCGCCGCAACAGTGATTACAAGGATCACAGTGCTTTTAGTAAAGGGTTCTGAGAGCGACATAAACTACTGTTTACCTTTTCACAAAGTGGACGATGCCGCGTTCATCTACTATTGCAATATTATGTAAACTTAAAGTAATTTATCATGTCATAGTCAATATAGCAAGACTGAGGTGCTCTTATAATAATATTACTTGCGTTAACTACTAAGCCACTATTGATTCGGGTTTTATGAGTAAATCAGTAAATTCAATTCTATAGACCTTCCTTCTTTGAAATCAGTTAAAATGCGATTTATACAACGATGCTTCAATGTACCTACATATGTAGTGCAGTAAAACATGATCGACGTGTCTTATGCATTCATTTTCTTGATGTAAAGTTACTCTACGAAAGAAATAACATAACTTTTATGCTAAAAGTAAAATAAATTACATGTACTTACTTTATTTTTTATAATTTAGTATTTAGTACCACAGACTAGATAACGCTTAGCACAATGTTCTATATTTATCTTTATTTATTTAGTATAGAAAACTCTACAAATCATCACTAGCTATTTATTTATTATAGAGACATTCCATCAGGCAACACAGTAATTACATTTATACAAAAGAATGACACTCACCTTTTATTACAAGAACAAATTCACACGATATTTTTTTATATAACTTTATCTAATGTAAGTACTAAGATTAACAATAATTATATTAATACTGTGAATTAATAAGGGTAATTGCCATTTTATTACCTAAGAAAGCGTAATTGCTTTTAGAATGAAAGAAAATGGTTCACGTGAGAAATCTGCAGACTTGTTCTTTGTAAATGAATGAGTTGTATGCAAACAACTTGGAAAAGGAGGAGAGGTAAAAAAATAGGTTAAAATTGAAGTTTTCTAAAAATAATGATGCGATTTCGTAGCCGAAGTCGGTCTGGAAGAAGAGATTGATCCAAAGTTCCGTAGTTATTAGTTATAAAAGTCGAGAAAGCTATTTCATATAAGAGTGCTGCTTTTCCTAAGAATTGCAATCCATGTGCCTTAAAACTCAGAGTATTTTTTTTTCTCCAATGCACGCGTAATAGATTAACTCAGATAACAGTGATGTTTTATACTCATTTGTATCCGAGTAATTCAGGCTAGCTGTTGTCTAGAACATAATGCCTATTTTGGGATAAAACACCATTTGCAATAAGATATTATAGAGACACTTAAAACGTTGTTTGACGCACTGGACTTCCCAAACACAATTGGCTAGAGATCGAAGGTTAGTGACCACGAATTATGATTCGGTTAAGACACTCTCTTTTCAGATCACAATTATTGCTTACCATGATGGCATCATATTACCATCTAATCAGGCAAATTGTGGTCAAGTGTAACTCGTTATAGTAAAAAATAATAATAGGTAATTATGTAAAAGTTTTATGGCATTCATGTTGTGCCTAATGCCTATGTTACAGCTAAGAGGAAAAAAATAGCAAATTTCGGGGATGGCCCATCTCGTCAAAAAATGTTTCGGGCACCATAAAAATAAAAGGAAAGGTCAAACCGCAAAGTTTATTTATTATTCTATAAAACTTATGTTAAACTATATTTAAACAGACCGTAGGCGTTGAAACCACGTGACCTCTCGAATGACAATATTTGCCGACCACTCTATATTGTATTAGCTTATTTTAATTCGGAATTGACGTCAAACGCTTCGTTTATTAGCAAATTGAGGCATTGGCTCAAAAATAATAAGAATAGATAGATTTCTGCGTTCATATCAGTACAATTTGTATAAGCATAGTTTTTAAAATTACAGGAGATTTACAATTTGACTGGATGTTGTTTTTTCTAATAACATCAAACAACGAGGTAGGCAGGATATATATTATTTAGTTGGAACTTAGTATTTTTAATAACTGTATGCTCATTTTATAAATGGGGCTGTTTAAAAGTAATTGATGTAAGCATTACATTAATAACTCTATCATAGCCTTTTGATAGAAAACCCACATATTAATTGATTTGACCAACGTTATCTTTAGCAAAGTATAAGTATGTACGTCATATAAAAGACATCAACGCGCTCATCCCTCCCGTCTTCCAGTTCTCCCACATAGCGGTGGGTCGAATATCTTCTCTTATTAATTCTTTAGAGTACGTATAACTTAAGAGTTCTGAATAAATGAACAGCAGAGTACAACTGTACTTCACATCCAGTCTGCATCGCTATTATATTTCCTTCAAAGCTAGCAAGATCTAGACCAAAATATAAACCTAAAGTCAAAGGTCTGAAAACTAACATTTATATTACATTTGAAGCCTGATTACTGGGTATATGTCGATTCACAAAGTTGGTTGCAACAGTGGTGGTTGCGCGTCATGCTACATTATAATCTATTATGCCAGGCAGGACTATGATTAACATCTACTCTATGACTTTAGGTATTTTGTTCTTATGCACTTTGAACAGAGTTGCATGTGAGGTGGTGAAAAATGAGTTACAGTCAATACACACGAAAATTGAATGATAATTTCTAATTTTAATGAAACGATCTTTGATTCATAAAAGGAACAAGTGTAGTAAAATACTTAACTGCTATTAGTGCGCTTCCATGGATCGGATGACACGTTAAATTGTAGGTCCCGGCTGTTTGTCTAGTATGGTAGTCGTTAAGCCATGTCAGAGGCCCTTCGGGCGGCTTGATAAACCCTCGACACCAGAATGGCTCATTCGATAAGAAGAAGACCTTTTAAATACCTACTCGTAGTTAAAACGAGTGAAATTGGATCTCTGTAATGCAACTCTAAACATATATCTGCTAACACTTTGATTACAACGTATCATAGCATTATTACTAAACTATAATGAGCACAAGCTACAAAATAAAACATTTATTGCATTGTATAAAAATAGATAAAAATTTCACAAGTTAATAATAGGAGATAGTTATCTCGTAACTAACGATATACGGTGTAAGATTGCGGAGATCGTACTCCATATCAGAGGGTTTAGCACGGTTACAGCGGCAATCTTGTGACTCACTACTTAGTTTTTTATTGTTTAAGATAATTAAGACGTTTGCAGAAGTGTTCATACATATTATATACAATGTACAAAAATACCTTTAGGCAACATAAAAAACATAAACCGAATTTTCGGTATCCATAGTTAAAGAAATCACAATCGAATTTTAAACTAACTTCTTTCAAACTCATTTATGACACATTACTACAAATAGATAATAATCAGAGTGGTATGATTCAGATTAAACATTGCAATAGTTTCCATGTCAAGCCGTAGACTGCGTCACGATCATTATAATAGTAATAAAACTGTGATTATTATAATAGCACGGATTTTACATTTATTATTTCTACTCGTGGACTTTCGAAACAAGGTGAAACTAGTATTTTTCTAATCATATTTATCGATTTATAATTTTATAAACACTCGTAATCACTACACAAGCCGTATATTTCTTATTACTAAGGGTCGTAACTCTCCTGCAAAATCAAATATTGAAGGAGAAGTTCTCTCGGGCAAATCCATCGTGTCAGGCACCGTGATCCTTCCACGGCAGACACATATTGTTCTAGGTTGATTATTGTTTGTTCTAGGATCTGGTGGTGCTCAAACATGTTGGTTTTCTCATGATGACTCCACACATATTTTAAAAACAAGTCATTGTTATAGGGCCGGATTTGAACCAAGATGCGTCAGAATGTTAAGCAGACGCGTTCAACACAAAATCATATGACTTATTTAACTAAAGATACTTTATCTCCCTACCTTCCACCCCTAAGCCAGACTCGCATTATGGTGGTTTGATGTATGTATCAGTAAACATATTGACTGTTCCTCCCCAGACGATGGTAGAGCAGTCCACGAAGGCGGCCGAGCCCAAGCAGGGCGGCGACATCACGTACCGAGACATGTTGGACGAGCGAGACCTGCTCGGAGAGTCTCACATACAGAAGTTCTTCACCGGCGCGACGGTGCTGCTCACAGGGGGCACCGGCTTCCTGGGGAAACTCATGGTCGAGAAACTGCTGAGGTGAGATGGAATATTTAGCCTATAATGTATTACAAGAATTGAGATTGTTTTTTAAAAACGGGTAAATTATTTAAATGAAACAAAGTATGTGTTAGTAAAGTCCGGTCACAGAGCAGAAAGAAGGTAACGGGTATATATCATGGATGTCGGATGACACGTTAAATTGTAGGTCCCGGCTGTTTGTCTAGTTCGACAGTCGTAAAGACATGTCAGGGGCCCTTAGGGCGGCTTGATAAACTCTGGACACCCAAGTTGGCCACTCTTATTTGATAAGAAGAAGACTACATGAAGCAAGCAAGCTTTTTTATAGTACAACCTACGTTGTTTTTGATAGCAGTAAATAAATAAGTGCTTCATTCAGAATTTGTATAGCGTCAAAGCAATCAATTATTCAAATATTAAAACATAGTTGGTATTTATACAAAATTAACTGAATTATTTAAGAAAAATCATCAAATTTTTGCCTCGTGCATGACTGTTGCAGTCACGTGAGGTTTATTTAAATAAATACTACATCTCCAGATCACGTTCAACAAACGATACAAGCCATGTAAATGTATAATTTACGCTAAACTAAGGAAAAACCGCGTGAGAAAAAGATTCTATGCTTAGCGCATCAAAAGGCACATCGCCGCGTCGTAAAATAACGACACCAAACATGCTTTTGTATTTTGAAAAAAACATAGCACGATATTTCACCCGAAAACGCTTTGCGCTTGGAAAAATGCCTACAATTGCTTTTTCGCATGCAATTCCACGCCGTATTAACACGAGAGCAAGGGCGAGCATCGCGCGCATAGCTCCGGCCGACGAGTCTTGTCCACACGCAAACAATTTTGCACAATTTGAGCAGTTTTGCAGACGTTTTTGACGAAATAAATTCATATAAAATCAGCAATTCAGAATATTCTATTTATGGCTTTTTACTCCTCTAAATAATAACATTATCTTTTAGATATAATTAAATTGGTTTAAATTTCTGTACTACTTTTGGAAAAAAAGGTGAAAAATATTTCAAAACAACTAATTTTCAAAAAATAAAACTATCGAGCGAAGTATACGTAATCGTGTTTTAGCGTTTTTTATTGTCTTAACACTGAATCAAAATTATATAAACTGAAAAAAAATTTGCTCTATCTTATATACTTCTATTTTATTTGATTTTTATGAAATGTCGATTTCACATAGCACCCCCCGTTAAATGTCAACTACAAAATGAGACTCTCACTCAATATTTTAAACACGTCGCTGGCTGCTGTAATTATAATCATTCACAACTACATTGGATCAACAGTATCAGAGTTATAAATAAAATACTTATGTAGGCTAGATCTACTGGACCCAATTAGAGATTAGAGTATTTTAGTCACAGGATACTAAACTTGGTCATAGAACTGGAAATATTTAAATGAACAATAGATACTCATTAAAACATACTTGCTATAAATGTTCTCAGGCACTACGGGTAAATCCAAAAACAAATAATAATATTAGCGTAACTCTGTTAATTTTGTTGAGCATAATGATTGTTTTTTTAAGTGTTACTTGTCATGTTTTTCCGTATCTATTCCTCATTTGCATAGAGTTGAAAGGTTAGATTGTAATAGGTACTAGAGTTATGTTTTTACAACGCACTAATATTCATTTCATTGAGTTATTATTTGATTTCTTATTTAGTTTTATTAGTGTATATATGTGTATATATTAAATTTATGTATAATTGTTTAATTAATAAATTATAATTCATGAATAAATTAATTGGTAATGTTTGAAGGCAGATTTTCCAACATAGTCTTATATGACGTAAGTTAGTAGGAGATTGCAATAAAAATAGACAGAGACAAATTATGACTAGCAAGTGCAGTTAGTCTTCAGAGATAATACCAAAATGCTACATTTTCAAAACAGCTAGAAGCTACACAAAGTCGTTTTCATAAATTCAATACACATTTTGAAATGCCTGGGGGCAGTAATCTTGATGCAATTTCTTGACTTCCATTTAATTACCAATGTCATATTAATTGAAAATGTTAACAATATTTCCCGACCGTTAGAAAACAACCTGTATTTTGTCTATACACTCGATTTGAATTGAAAGGATCGATGTGAGAAAGAACTCGTCCTTACGTCCTCAAATACATTAAACCGAGTGCACAAAATACGAAAATGTTACATAAATATATTTTCTTCATTTGTAAAATAAAACATTGACTATATGGCAAAAGGTACCTACAAGTATTATGTAACAATTTTTGGAATATCCCACAATCCAAATATTGCATAATCTAGCCAAATAAAATAAAAGGCTGAAATTATCATAATATTACAAAATTAAAATGCATTTTTATCTCTTTGTGTGTTATTTGCATAGAATTCCATCAAGATATTATTACATGATGATATTTGTCATCATAATATTTAATACATTCATAAAAAACATAACTGATTTCGTTGGTTTGTTGACGTCTGCTGCTCTTTCACGTCGCTACTTGTATGTAATAAAGTATTTAATCATTTGAGCGCAAAGTTACTTACAAGTTAATAATTGTAACTTTCAGGATATTCACATCCTGAAAGTTACAATAAAAGAAAAATTTAAGGAGAAGCAGTTTGATATAACAACTTTACAAATTTGACGTTGTATACATATTACCCTTATTTCTTGAGCAGATACATCGTGGTGGCTGGCCAGGATCTTTCACGGACTTCACGTATCTTCGAAATTTGTGGGTTATCTAATACGGCCTTTCCGGTGCTTTTACCCTTCTTTTTCTTCCAGTGCCTCTCCTTAATGGAAGTTGTCCATCAGCTCAGCGAACTTGTCCCTATCTTGTGCCAAGCGGAAAAGTTATAGCAGCTTTTGCTTGCGCTTTTAACCATCATTATGAGTTTGGAGGACTTTACCGTTAAATAGTGCTACATCTTAGACTACAGCGGTGCTTAACATCAGGCGGGCTGTAGTCAAACGTAAACACCGAACATATATCCGTGTTAAATAAAAACGAAAATGTAATTCTAGTACCGTTATAACTAAGTCCCATCTAACACCACTCATGATTACAATGTGAGAGGCGTACATCGCCGCACGTCTGCGCCAGCCTTGTATGCTTGCGCAACCTGCACCTTGTTAACAAAGCATGCCGCTTCTATGTCTAGCACTTATAGGATACCATGAAGCCGGTGAATTAGGTAGTTGAAAAAATCAAGTATTTTATTTAATTTTCGGGCTTTTTACGTTTGAGAACGATATCCTAATTATGTATTGTGTTATATTGTAGTATACTCTGGGGCCAAGACTTATCTAGGCACCTTGGAGGCCTCTGACGTTAACGATTGCCGTATTATGTCTAACAGTGACTTCCGATTTCCAGAATCATGAGAAACTCAAAGAGACGTCACCTTTACTCTTACTTTATAACAATAGATAACTCTCGATAGCAGAGTTAGGCCACTGATTATAATAAATAAAATAATAAAATAAAATAAAATAGCCTTTATTTCCTGAATTCAATTATTTCCTTTACATATAGTTACTTAGTTTATTTAAAAAAATTACGTTGAGTTCTTGATTACTTATAGTATTTTCTTGTATCAGGGCACCCAAAAGCGGGTAAAGGCCTCTTCCTTGCTGGCCCAGTTATTGCGGTCTTGGGCTAGTCTGGTCCACGTGACTCCAGCCACCTCCACATATCAGATCATAATAGCTTGACTTATTCTGAGCTACGAGCGAATTAGCTGAATCTAAGCTTTGCAGAAAGAATAATCAGTGATGTTGTCTGTGTACGTAAGACTGTACCCCGCGAGTCCACACGTGCACAATACTCGCAACTATTTATACAACAGTAATACACCTGAATAGAATACCAATGAAGCTGATACATATTACTCAGTACTGATATCAATAAACTACTATAATCTTTAACTGTTATAGTATTACGACATGGCTAATTTTGGCTGTCTATTTGTAGTCTACTATTGTCTTTAAAGGCAACAAACGAATAAGAAAGACAAATTCGCAAAATAATGAGTTACCATACTAACGTTTACCGACAAAACTACTTAGTGAAAAGAAATACTTAAGAAGAAGAGTAGCAAGAGTATTTTTTAATGAAAACGGCCAAAATCGTTAAATTGTTATGTATATAATCGTTTGAACACAATAACCTAGTCGTATTTTATCAACAAGGCACCCCTTAGAAACCTCAGTAAGCGTACGAATAGCAAATAATGTTAAGTACCTACCTATTTAACTTAGTTGATTGTATTTAACATTCGTTCCGGTTGCAAAAATCAAGGTGTTCCTTCTTCATTTCGTTTTATAATGAATTCCACACAACAATTCGAGTTTCCATTACATAATATTGGATTTACATAGCGTCATAAGTTTGCATAATTATGCGTATGTGTGTATTAATGGAGGAATCAGCCATCGAGGCATTCCAGTTTTCTGCAATAATCAACATCATTTATTTGTATAATGATGAACTAGTATAAAAGTACCTAGTACAAAATTACCCGTAAAATCGAATTTTAAGTTGAAAATAAATAAAAATCAAATAAATACTTAAATTATTTCATTTTGTATACAGCAACGTCCTATACTACGTACAAACCAATTTATAAACTTTATTTATTTATTAATAAAGCAAATTTTAACATGTAGGCACATAAAACCGTCCAAACACCTAAAGCACTATTAGATATAATATAATAAATAAATAAATAATAATAATAAATATTTCGGGACATTGCACACAACGCCATCTAGCCCCACACTAAGCTAACGCTTGTGTCGTGGGTACTAGATAACGGATATAATACTTATATACTTTTTTTTTTTGTAAATACATACTTATTATACATAGAAACGGCCAGACTCGACACAAGTAATTACAAATTTTAGTATTCATAATTACTTGTCTCATGCGGGAATCGAACCCGCAACCCCTAGATTAGAAGGCAGAGTCACTACCAACTAAGCTAACAGAGCAGACATAGATAGATAGGCAGAGTAGATAGGTTTGTATTAGTCCATACATGGCATCGATTATCACTATATATACCTATATTCTACCTAGCTAGGTCCACCTACCTAGCTAGAACAATAGGCGCTGGTTGGTATTCAAACAACGTGCGATATAAATACATATTGACTGACCAATGAATGGTTAATGCCAATTTTGTGGTCATTTCGTCGTTAAATCGCTGGTGGTCGAGGTGGGAGGTCAATTGTAAATAGTTTATTCCAGGACATTCCACTCAGCGCCATATTAAGTAAAATGCAACTTACTTCTCAAGGGACAAAAACGGCAGCAACGCTTAACATCGTGCGGACTATAGTTAAACGTGACCTGAAAATATTATTAAATAAAACACGAATTTTATGTCGTACGTCTTTATAATCTCCAGTCGAATTAGAACTTTTAAGAAGAGCATGAGAGGCGCCGGCCGTACCATAACATAACACTGAGAGCCCTTTACAATTCGATACTGCTTCAGAAATTGGAAAGCTATAAAATATTTTTATTTAAAGTAATAAAATAATAATCCAATCATATAATCATATCATATCATATGAGAATTGGCATAAAATATAAAATAATAATGTAGGTAATCTAACCGTAAAAAAACAAAATCATAAGCACACGATCTTTGAATAAACTGCGATTCAGATTCCGTCTTATGTGTTTATATGTAGCTAAGTTAATCTCATTTTAGATAACGCCTTCGGTTACATATTAATGTTGGGTAAATTCCACATTTGTGGTAACGGGTGCGGCCACACCATTATTATACTTACTTTAAACCGCATCCTTAATAAATAAGGCAAGCTGTACATCTACAATTTGCGGTTTGAACGAAACATGATGCGGTACGCATTAGACTTTAAAATTAAACTTTAACGTACAGTAGGTACCTTATTTACTTGGTGTGTTACCTCTTCAAGCAAAGCAATATTCACAGCCATAATATAAAATGTAAATTAATCCTTTTTTACGATCATACAAAGAACTGCAATTTGGATGCAACTAGGAAGTTGATATTAAAATCTTGTTGATCAGGTAGCAATCAAAACATGCATTTAAATAGATCATAAATAAAATAATGCGAATGTTTATAAATTGACCGAATCTTTCAAAGGCCACGATGTTGTTACAACATCGATGCAATATTAGAAGTCTTTCCGAGCTATCACGACGCGTCCGAATATAAGTTTATTTATACTTGCATTTACACATGATGCACCAGGATCTAAGCTCGAGGGATTTTCCAGTGAGTTTTCCTGTTGGTCCCTGTATTTTATATTCTCCGGGCATGCACCTGCCCATTTAAATCATGAGCACTCGTAACGTCAATATTGTGGTCAGTTATACTGATTTGATATTTTCTCAAGATCTGTCCAACCTAACTATAATCATGCTAATTTCTGTACAAATAAAAATAAATAATGGAACGCATGAAGCTTCCGTATCTCAAATCTAATTATCTTACATGATTTAAAGCACTCCCAAACCACTATAAAAAAAACAAAGTGACCAATATTGATATAAAGTATATTTGGGCACTTTAGTTCGTTGCAAGCTTCGTTTTTTAATTCTCGTTACAGTAAAATTCGACATCTTTTTTTTTTTTTTTTACATTAAATAGGCTTACGTTTGACTATAGCCTGCCTGATGTTAAGCACCACTATAGTCTAAGATGTAGCACGCTTGCCTAGAAGAAACCTATTTACTCTAGATTTGAATACCCCTGGGTTATAATTTTCTGGGAACAGGGCTCCAGGTAGAGAGTTCCATAATCTCGCTGTCCTTACTATGAAGGTAGAATCAAAGCGCTTCGTGCGAGTCTTTGGAACTTCCACCATAAACCGGTGACGCCCTGCTGACTTCCTGCTTGTTCGACGGTGGAATGGAGACGGAGGAAACATCATAAATAGTTCATCACTATTTTACAAACTATGCAGTATTGTCTTACTATTCACCGCGTCCTGCCTGAACCAGCTGATCACTGATTGGATAAGGCGATCTATTACAACGGTAGCATGCCGTCATGTGCTGGCGCGTGATGTGAATAGATGCCAGCACTGGACAGCGCAGTGTGGTAATGCTGACGGATTGAACAGTTCATCATGTTGTTTAATCCATTCGTTTACGTAAGGACACGGCTTTCAAAATTTCCTTTCTTTTTCATCATCATCATCATCTAAAATATTTAAGAGCCGGGCTTTTGACTGTGGAGTTTGCGCCACTTCTCTTGGTCTTTAATTAAATCCAATCATTCTTTACATATAGACGGTAGAAAAGCAGAACACTTTAACCCTTAAACAAACAAGAGCCCCTGTGGCTGTTTAAGAAAAAGCGAGGGTGTTTTCTGGGTAATTAGGGGCCGCTGATTTCATTTTTGATGAAAAAAATATAAAAAAGGGGGAGGGAAGGGGTGTTTTTTGTGTGGTAAATAACCTACCATTATCCATTACCGACTTGTAAAATTTTACGATTGTGGTAAAATAGTTACCATTATCCAATCCGGTTTGAAAAAAAATCTATACTAGTTGTTTTCTCTGGGTTTGCTTATCTAATTTAGGTAATTTAAAAAACATATACATATTCACATTCCTTTTGTTCAATACATTATATTTCTTCTAAAGCATAGAAGGATGGTTTTCTAATCTAATGGTTTTATGGTCTATCTTAGTAGGTAAATAAAAATAGTCGTTTTCTATGTAAGACTTTTATTAATTATGCTTATATAAAAGTGGACCAATAAAACATATAGTTTTTATATTAGTAAAGAAAATTATGCACCATTCACAACCCAAAAATACAAACCGTTTTCTATATTAGTAAATCCAATAACAGTTAGGCACGAATGAACAATGGTAGATAATTTACCACAATCACTCATAACTTCACATGATCGAAAACCATGCATAGATTACCAGAATTTTCAACCAAATGGATGCAAAACAACAACAATATAGCCTAGTTTATAAATCTGGACGCAAAAACCACTTACCAGATTTTTCGTACAACAAAACTCAAATTTTTGTGGGAACGACGCACAAATTTCAAATTTTTTTCGCCAAACTGCCGACTTGCCCTCTTTGACATTGACTTATAAGGACGGGTGACGTTTATTAGTGAAATGTTGCCAGTAGTTGGATAAAAAAAAACACAACGTTTTACTTGCTATTCAATTCGATTAAATTCGGTGAAAAAAAAGTCCTTTTTTTTAAAAAATATATCAAGCATTCTACCTTTATTTTAATAAGGGTTAAGGGACATTTTTTTCCAAAAGAATGTATGTACATAACTTTTTTGAAAAAGAGAAAGAATAATGTTTTGCCTTTCCACCGTCGAAAATGTACTTACTTTACTGAAATGCTAAATATTTTATTATTTAAACGGAACATTCCATTCCATAACTAATATTTTGCAGATATATTATGGCAACTAAGTAAGTTAATACAATGTTAGGTACTAGTTTAGCTTAGTTAATATTATACATATTTCGCCGTTCCGTTTATACAAGTGTTTCTATGTATACCTTGGTACTTCTATAGAAGTTAGTACCTCAGGTTCTCAAGGATGTACCAACCAAACCATACCGAGTTACTTTGGTTTGTTAGGTTAGGCTTGACCGAAATACTAGCCCGTACTTTGCACAAAATGTGTTTTTTTAGGTACAGCCAGCATTTTACGAATGATTGAAAATATTGAAATACATAAAAAAACAATCGCAAATTTAATCGTTCGTTCGCGTTCATCCACGCAAAAAAACCTCGCCTTACGTATAAAATGGCCCGTATAGAGAAAATACTTTTTTCGTGCATTTTTAAGAGTCGTAAAACTTTAAGCGTTAGGGAGGTACCAGTAACTCATGGTGTTATTCTTAGTAATTAACGTCTTTTTTAAATTTAGAGTTACCAAGAATGTTTCGTCATGCCTGTTCAATTACACATATTTTCACATACAATTAATTCTATACGAGTGATACATTTTTTACCCCTCGTTTGTATTTCAGTAACTCTGTATTCTACATAGTTGTTGAACTAAGTTAACGTGGCAATAAATTTTAGAATCCATACTTATTACGTACCTACCATGCAAAACAGGTTGGAATTAGTTGGAGGTTGTACAAACATTACAAATGTCTGTCTATATGTATGTAGCTATCCTTGGTAGAGGTAAATCGTATAATTTACCAAGTGCGCCCTACGGTTTTAACCATACTTTATTTACGGTCTTATCTATTTGTTGGAGCGATAATTTTTGTTTGTAAGATTTTTACTAGATGGCGCTGTACGACGTTGAATCGCACAAAGACCCCAGCGTCATTTCAACTGTATAGTTTTAGTTACTATTAATAAACGAGCTTTCCAACACACACCACAGTCTTTTCCTCAGTTGGATTGTCTCCACTCAGGGAGCTATCTAACCCTCAACCCCCAGTTTTTACCTCAAGGTTAGATTGGCTCCCCCGCTCGGACACTATTTCTATACAAAATATGAAATCTGTGTAGAAATAGGTAAGACTGGATTAACAATTTGGCTACTTTTCATCCCAGATTACTATGAGGTGGAAAAACCGTAAGGCGTTCTTGGTATATTATACGATTGACTTCTAACAAGAATAGCTACATTTACGAATATTGGTCTTACAGCGCCCCCTGGAAAGCGATCAAATTCTTCTCTTTCAGGAATCCTAAAAAACACACTCCTTTAGACTATTTAAACCTTTTTAACATTGTAGTATGTATTGTTGCAGGTCTTGTCCCCACATCAAGAAGCTGTACCTGCTCGCCAGACCCAAGAAGAATAAGGAAATCGCTAAGCGGCTGCAAGAACAGTTTGATGACGTGGTACGTTTGATTCTTTGTTGAACCGACTTCTTAAGAAAGGAGGTTATCAGTTCGTATGAACATTCGCATGTATGCACTATCTTTTGTTGATTTTGATTTGATTAGTTTATAAATGTATCCATTTAACCCCATGTTTGTTGTTGTATCAGAATGGTATAAATTTGGCATATACTGATATAATCTACTTAAGAATCAAATAGATGTCACCTTATAGCTTCTGAGAAATCTGCAAACACTCGAGAAACTTGGCTTGTATGTTTGGAACCCTAAACAGATCATCGTACTCAAATTGTATCCAATTCTGACCATATCACAAACAATAATTTATAACAAACAAAGAAACCATTAAAGCCTTGTCCTTTTTAAAAAAATCTTATACGAATTTTAGATCGTTCTTTTGTTTTGTAAGCTAGTTAAATAAAGATGTGTACCGATGTGGAGAATGTGTTATCAGTTAAGTTTAGACCGAATTAGTTAAATATAAGGAAGGATGTATTGTTTTGTTGTAGCTGTATGACAAGCTGCGCAAGGTGCACCCGGAGTTCGTCCGCAAGATAGACATCATCGAGGGAGACGTGGGGCAGATCGACCTCGGGATGAGCGCACAGGACAAGGCCAAAGTCATCAATGAGGTAGGCTTTTTAACATTAACCGGTTTCTTCTAGGTAAACGCGCTAGATCGTAGATTATAACATTGTTTTACAGGTTACAAGTCAGGTTACAAGTCACAGGTGAAGCTTTGAACAGAAATAAAACGCGGTGACTCTGAGAGTCACAACATTTTATTTCAAATACACTTACAACCTGTAAAAAATGTGTACATTCCGTAGTTTAAGCATTACGGGTATGTACACATGCTATTTAAAACGTTACAATAAATCAAACTTCGGCAATAGTATCAGATAGATACCTTTAGTTTAAATTAACAATCAAGTTCGTAATATTTTTCAACATGTACACTATATAATAATATATAGATACAAATTTCTTAAGACCCTTAAGGTCACATATATTACATGTATATATATAAATACTTGCAAAATTAAACCAAAAACCTAAACAAAGGCCTCCGCCACGCGGAGGGAACTAGACTATTGTACAAAAAAAAAAAAAAAAACATTGTTTTACAGCAGGCAGGTTGTAGTCAAGCGTAAACTTATCTGATGTAAAAAGGAACAGTCGGGTACATGACAACTAGCAAGTATCTATGTACATGGTGGTGTGTTTAAAAATTAAACGCCAATTGCAGAACCCTTTGGAAATTAGGTACTTAGATTTATTTCTTAGGTTGACTTACTCGTATTAGATGACTGTTATTACTTAAAACATGTGAGCTTAGATAACGATTGGAATTTACTTTCCGAGTGAAAATTTTCTAGATTTTAAGAAACACCCTGCTGAAGCAACATACGCACAAATGGCACTGTAGCCTAAAGTGGAGCTTTCCTGAACTGGATATAAATACGAATAAATAGGTTGAAGTTATATAAATTAACATTAAAAGGAAGTTTGAATAAAAGGGTCTGAGGGTAGAAAGAAAACTCTGAACACCAAAGTTCGCCACTCTCACGAGCCTTACTAGAATATCAATGATGAAAATTCCAAGTCACCCTAAATTTGTTCAATATTAACTTGCGCTTAATTTATTTGTAATTAAACTGGTTATTATCTAATAATCAGGGGTATTCATAATTAATGTTAAACTTCTTAACATGTATTTTAACCAAAATAGGAAGAAAATCACATGAAATAAAGCCTACATATCTTTACCTTATACTTTACCTTAGGTACTGAAGTTTTACCTTATACCTATCTCCTATGTATATTTTCTATGCTCTTATAGAAAGGTACATTTGTGTATGGATATATTATAACTATGATAAATAACCCTGTATAAAATTGGTGCGAAAAAATTCCGTTAGATCAAAACAAGAAGCCATATTTGTTAGAGAAGGTCAAACAATCCGAAACGAATAACAAGCAGTTCATTCATCTAAAAAAAGCTTATGTAATTTGGATAGGTTTGATGATTTGTTTTGAAACAAATGTACGTACTACATATTATATGTATAGATTCTGAATTGCAATTGATATTGATATTTTTAAAAACATATCTGATAAATTGAAATAACAAAGTACTTAGAAGGTAACAGAAATAATGTTTTCATTCCTGTACCGGCGATTTATTTTAATTGTAACAATAGCACTATAGATTCTCACTATTCTCTCTATAGAGTGATCACACAAAGTATTGGTTATCATATTAAAACTTTTCAAATACTTTTCATACAAAAGTTACTATTTATTTACAATACTTCTATAAAGCGTTGGCAAACTACATGGAAATAACAACAAATCATACGGCCGTCGACCAGCACCTTAATTCGCCTAACTTGTACGTCATGGAAATGATACAGCGTAGGTACTTTTTGTTCATCAAGCAGAGTCGGGCTTGTTAGATTTATTGACGTAAGCAGCCTTGCGATTTGTTATAAAAAACCGGCCTAATCTGTAAAAAGATATTAAAGTCATATTATAAAAAGAGGGTCATACAAAAAATATAGGTGTAGACTTTTCGTGTTTAGTTACTTAAAGATAGACCAGCAAGAAGTATTTTCGACTAGACGATTCGAATCAAGCCTATTTTTGATGTTGTTTTTGCAGACGTTGTAAGGAAAAGTGTTTGGTATTGTCGTAGGTCGCAAGTTTAATTACTTTTTTGGTCACTGGTTTTTGGCCGCTATTTGAATTCACAATAGGCTAAGTTTGTGGTCAACCATGAGCAAACTAGCAGTAAAACATCACTAAACAGTTTCTGCTCTAAGTACGTTTACTTTGTTTAGGAGTAAGTATACCTAAACCACAGTAAAGTATTGTATTCACATTGTAGCCATTAATAATGGAGTCTTTCTGGTTTCGGTGACCACTAACAGCATATAAGGTTATTTTTTAAATAATCTATGCATAGTATTAAAATCTGTGTTACTTTATCAGACAATTTGCAAAAAACAAACTCATCGTTGCCTGAATCATAGAGTCGTAGCGTAATAACACATCGACATCAGTCATTATCTCCGATTCTCAGATTATTTTAATGACAAACGATTGAAATGACAAAAACGGCTGAACGGATCATCATGACTTTTGGTATGTAGATAGTATGAGGTATTGGGAGTGTCTTAGGCTACTTTTTATCCTGAAATAATGCGAGCGAAGCCACCGGCGTCCACAGGTATACCTATAATAATAGCACTTTATTTCTCAGGTGGAGGTAATATTCCACGGCGCCGCGACGGTGAGGTTCGACGAGCCGCTGAAGACAGCCGTCGAGATCAACGTGCGAGGGACCAGGGAGATGTGCTTCCTCGCTCGCGCGTGCACCAAGCTGCGGGCGCTAGTGCACATCTCTACCGCTTACAGGTAGTGTACATAGCTGTTTACTCATACATATGGATCTATTGGGAAAAAACATTCCTACTAGATGCACCGTTCAACACTATGGATCTAGTGAGTATGTTTTTTTCCAGTAGATCCGTTATGGATCTGGGCAATGAATCTAGTGGGGATGATCCTAATTAATTAGGAAAAATTAAGGGAAAAGGTAAAGCTGTAGGTAATGTATAAACTTTCATAAAAGCTGTAGTCTCTCCAAGGGGTATGTGTCATGATAGTTAATATAGCCTCAAATAAATAAGTTACTATGTAGCGAAACTGATGATAATGAATTTTAAATTTATTATGCTGAAAGTTGGGGTATATCAACAAACAATAGACGAAGCGAGATAAACCAGTTGAGTTACTGGTAATTTTAATTAAAACAATACAAGGAGATTTGAAAATGAAATTGAAATTATTAATAAATTACTTACTAAATTCCCAGTCCGACATGAAATTTCAACCTTACTGTCTTTAGGTTACTAGCCCGAGGCGCTTATGTAACTATGAGATAATACATACACATTATATAAACACCTACTGCACATTACAAGGCTAATGGCGGATTTGATGACATTTTGTGTAAAAAAGGAATGTGTAAAAAGGTCAAGATTATAATTCAAATTCAAGTTTGCATCGTTATTTGCTAACGCCTATGTTATTAGTATTTCAGTAGTTATTAATTCAAATATTAATTAGCTGTAGCCTTTCTCCTTGTTTCAAGCAATACAATACAATACAATACAATACAATACAATACAGTACAGTACAGTACAGTACAGTACAGTACAGTACAGTACAGTACAGTACAGTACAGTACAGTACAGTACAGTACAGTACAGTACAGTACAGTACAGTACAGTACAGTACAGTACAGTACAGTACAGTACAGTACAGTACAGTACAGTACAGTACAGTACAGTACAGTACAGTACAGTACAGTACAGTACAGTACAGTACAGTACAGTACAGTACAGTACAGTACAGTACAGTACAGTACAGTACAGTACAGTACAGTACAGTACAGTACAGTACAGTACAGTACAGTACAGTACAGTACAGTACAGTACAGTACAGTACAGTACAGTACAGTACAGTACAGTACAGTACAGTACAGTACAGTACAGTACAGTACAGTACAGTACAGTACAGTACAGTACAGTACAGTACAGTACAGTACAGTACAGTACAGTACAGTACAGTACAATACAATACAATACAATACAATACAATACAATACAATACAATACAATACTTTCCTAAAATATAATATGTCCTCGTAACATAGACGAAACTAATTAATGTTAGTGTGTCAGACAGTTTGTAACACCGGAAATGACAGGATACATTTCGGTTAATACATTTGTAATTTAAATTAAATAATTCTAAATCGGTAATCAAATCGTCGTTGTACTTTTTCGCCTGACTTTAACTGTATATTTACGATCAATTTAGAAACTACAATTGAAATGTTTACCTATGAATCTGAATTAATCATTAATGATTAGTCGATAAGTATTTTGTGTCTTTCTCATATTGTCCCTTTTGAAAACGATTACATGAATAAAAAGTAAACACTGATAGCTACTAATTATTGTTTTTATTTTATAAAACGGAAGATAATTATTATGGTGTTATTCAAAATGTATATTGTTTTATAATTCGAATTTGTTTTCCTTTTTGATTTAACAATGGAATTAGCAAATCGTAACCTTAAGTTTTTTTTCCGCCAGAGGGCGCGACACGGTAAACATCGGCTCCACGTACATAAAAGTTTTAAAATCATTAAAGTGAATTTATATAGCTAAAAATAGCGTTAATCTGTACGGCAAGTGAATATTTACTAGCGTCAGTGTTTTCAAACAAAATACTAATAATCAATTTGCGAATAAAATCAACCAATTTTTGCATAAATTGCCAGGCCAATAATTGTTACTTTTACAACATTTGGCAAAAAACTTGCCATACAAAAAAATTAGACCCTCTTAACAGACAAAACATACTACATTAAAGAAGACTTTACTCCCCAAAACTTGGAAAAAAGGAAGGAACTACAATCCGATCTAGAAAAATCTAGAAGCGAGGGGATGACAGCTTATACATATACGCTACGACAGATTAATTGTTCGCGATGCTGATAAATCATCTAAAGCCTCTGATAACAATTCTAAAACTAGTAAAAAAAGGGAGCTAGAGATCACTCCACCAAACCAAAAAGGAAATAATTATAATACTACTAGCCACCAATCAAATCAGTGCCTGAACCAACAAGCGGCAAAAAAAAGCAAGGTCAAACGACATAAAACTACACAGAGCAGCCTCACACATTTTCTACAAAAACAAGGAGAAACATCAAGTCTTGCAGCACGCACACCAGATTGCGGAGTCTCATCTGATGAATAGCAACGACAAGAGCTCCTTCAGCCCTCGATAAAATACACCGCGCCCCAATAACAAAAAAAAAAGAAAATTGAAAAACAACAAGAAAAAACACAATAAAATAAACAAATAATACATAAAAATAAAACAATACCATCTCCTCCAGTACGGGTGGTCACCGCGGAGGCAGAACCGACCAACACCCTCCATTAAAGGAATATAAATATTACACAGCCACATTCAATTGCAAATCATTCACCGACGAGAAAAATACACTAGAAGTGGAACATGCTATCTCTACCATAAAATTTTAGACATAACAGAAGTTATACCTAGACGAGAAGAATTCAAATAGAAGACAGAGGTACACACTACATTATATTCAATTGGACAATAGAAAGGCGAGCCTACTACTACTTCCTATCCTACCTGGTGATATAACACTGAAGACACAGCCATCCTACAGGTGGCTGGAGCGGAAGAGCAAGAGCTGCTTCCTCGAGTAATATGGAAATCTATGGAGGAGGCTTTTACCGCCCTAGGCGGTCCCTGTAGGTACTTAACAAAATTATAATATTGAATTCAAAACACTAACATAACACAATCTCACTAACATTAACGAAATAAGTTTCAAAAACTCTGTTTAAATTTTATAAATTATGGGAAAATAAAAGCTTTTTTATTTTATTATTTTATAACCTCAAAAGATAGCGATGTCCGTGATAATTTATTCTGACGTAATATTATTAGCAAAAAAGCAGGTTTTATTTGAACTAAAAGTACGGTATACCTAAATCAAACACGTTTATGGTGTTTAGCAAATAATATACATAATTATAAATAAAAGCCAAGATCATAGTAAACTTCGAGGAAATAATTATAATGTCAGGGGTTTAGCATAATTATCGTGTTCTTATTCCTCTCACACAAAAAAACAATAGGTAGGTACCATATAAATCTCATACATTTGATTAGGAATCACACTACTGCAAGTAGACACACTATAGAAATTTATTTTTTGTACCTTATGTACTTTTTATCCGCTCAAGTCAATCTAGACTGAATATCTATTTTACCAATGTAAGAAAAGCCTTATAAAAATAATGTAAGCACAATTTATTTTATCACAAGGCTGCGTAACTTAACAAGGTGGTTTTAATAGGCATCGTCTCGACTCTCGATCAGAATGACTCTCGGAAAGTTTAGGAAGATAAGTACTTTGATTAACCTCATATCACTCGTTAGAACATAATGTAAATAGGTAAGTACATTAATTCGTTTATTAGCAAGTGTAACAAATTGTTGCAAGAGTATTTAAGTAAACATAATATTATGTAAATGCGAGTGCCCTGGACGTGAACTTAGTTGTTAGTTGGCCAATCATCTGCACCTTGACCGCGACAGATAGCTTGGAGCAGGATGTCAAGCACCTTAGTAAATATTAGCACTGGTGTTACATTGACAACGAGTGTACACTATTGTGTGCTCAGTTATTTAGGAAGTTTGTTGTGGAACGTGTAAATAAAGCACTTATTATGTCGAGCGCTTTACATAGACTTGGAATTAGAGGTCATTTATTCATTTTGTTGTTGATTTTGTTGGAATTGGAGGACATCAATTCTAGGATGGGCATGCTAGATCTCAAACCACAACTTGTATGGGTGGAAGTAGGAAACCTAATATTTCTCTAGACATTTTCTGAGCCAAACCGCATCATAATATTTTATTTATAATTCCAGTAACTGCACGCAGACGGTGATCGAGGAGCGGTTCTACGAGAGCTCGCTGCCGGGAGACAAGCTCATAGACCTCGTGGAGACCATGCACGAGAAAGTCATCAACAACATCACGCCGGGGTGAGTATCATTCATGTGACCACTAGTACTTCCATCTACTCCCTCTTCGAGACATAGTCTTCATAACTGAGAGTCATTGCCCCTTAGAATTGATTCATTGGGGAGTTGCAACAACATCGGAATTTTTTATTTTCTTTCAGCCCATTTCCTCTTTAAATGGCCTAAAGATGTGATAGTTTTTGCAAATGTAATATTAGGAAGGTAAAGGACATGATCACAAGAAATCTACACGTTTCGAAGACCGCCAAATCCAGTGTATATTATGTATACCATGGATTTTGAAGACTTTCACTATTCCTAATTAAATTTACTCTTAATTTCCAAAATTCTTAGAGTCAGCTACGATTTTCATTATTAACTCAGAATTGGGAGTAAGGAAATGGCGGCCAACGGGGCTCCATTATTAGATAGTTGCTTTTTGGAATCCTGTTTTTGTCTTTTGCACGGAGCACGTTGAACTCTTTTGTATAGCATTTTAAATAAACAAATGATAAAAACAAATATTTTTTAATTTAACTTAACTAATAGCATATTTATTCCCCTGTATCCCAGGTTGCTGGGCGACTACCCGAACACATACGCGTACACCAAGGCGGCCGCGGAGGACATCGTGCAGAAGTACTGCAAGGGGCTACCTGTCGCACTCTTTAGACCTTCTATAGGTAAAACATATTTAACATTATCTTTTATTACTATTCCTTTTAGTCATGCACCCAATCTATGGGGATGCCAACTTATCTATCTGATGTGGCAGGATTTAAATTTATTCTTTGGTATTTTTTAGTTATTGGAACTTCCAAAGAGCCAGTTTCGGGGTGGATCGACAACGTTTACGGCCCGACTGGGGTAAGTTCACAACAATTACATCTCCTCATTTGCTTTAATTTGCTCATTCCCATGTGTAATATCGGTCCAGAAATGAGATCCAAACCTCAACAAAGTTAAAAATAAACGAAATTAATGATCGACTCTTGATATAAACATGGTATAAAATATATAATGGTGTATTGTTACTTCCAGGTGGTGGTAGGTGCAGCCGTGGGCCTGCTGCACGTATTGAACTGCAACCCGGGCGCGGTGGCCGACCTGGTGCCCGGAGACATGGTCGTCAACGCCTGCATCGCTACTGCCTGGAAGACTGCTAAGGTACTACCTACCTTGTACAAGATAGAAAACTGTCAAGAATCAGTTGTAAAACGGCACCTTACCCTTGACAGACAAATTAGCTCAGCGTCTTAGTTTACAAGACGCAGAACAAGTGAAGTATTTTCATAAAACAAAACCATGGAGGAAAACAAAGTTTTTATCTGTTCTTTTTTCATTTGGCGTTAAAAGATTATTGTATTTATATGGTTTCTTTATATTCAATTATTCCATATTTCAATTAGTAGGACCATGTGACTAATAATAATGCAATAATTTTGTTCGCAGGACTACCCCGGCAACCACGAAGACGCCCCTCCCCCAGACCTGCCGCCCCCTGTCTACAACTACGTGTCTTCTGAACAACAGCCTCTCACCTGGGGTACGTAACTATATTTGTTATGTGGAATCGCTATTTAGTTGCTATTTGTAAGTAACTACGCTAAGATAAAAATAGCAAACCATGATGTCGAGAGCCAAACTATCCCAAAGCTCTCTGACAAGGTTTAATGACTGCTGTGGTATGATGAGCTGCGAGAAATTAAAACATTGTGGTATCCATGAAAGCGCCCAGGTGTACTACAAATGTCACTTTTGTAAAATGATCGCAGCGTCTGTTGCTTATGGCTGTTAATCTAATACAAATACCTCCATTCCCTGAGCTAAAAGCGCTTCCTTATTAGACTTATATTTACTTGATGTGTCAGCAGCTTCCAATCTTTCGTACCTGGAAATAGAACACCAACACTAATCATCCTGATCCTCCCACAGAGAAGTTCATGAAGTACAACGAGGTGTACGGGTTCGAGGTGCCGACCACGCAGGCGGTGTACTACTACCTGCTCCGCCTCACCCCCTCGCGCCTCATGACCACGCTCTACGTCTTCTTCCTGCACTGGATACCGGCTTACATCATCGACGGCATCGCGCTGCTCATTGGGAAGAAACCTATGTAAGTAGTTTTGTAAACAGTAGATTTCACAGAATAAACGGTTAGAAGCAACTTAGGAAAAAACCGTTATCATCATCATATACGACATTATATTATAAGCGAAAGTCAATTTGTCAGTTGATATTTGATTCTTCTGCATGCTGCAATAGAACAGACAGATTTTTATGCAGTTATTATAACGTTACGAGTCAGTTCTCAAGTCAAGTTACGGCCATCCATTAGTTCTGTATAAAGCCATAACATGCGGCACTGAATATCACAAAAAAAGTTTATTCATATACGGTAAAAAGTAGGAACTCAAAGAGCTATTTTTCTACCTAGGAGTTCAGAGCCATACTATCTTTACACATTTTGCACTTACGTCAATAATTATTATTATTGACGTAAGTGCTAGCCGGTTATTACAACTAAATTTAATTATGCCTTACGGGAACTAGCATACTATCTTTTTTAAAACCCTTAGCTAAAATATTTTTTCTCTTTCCCAGGTTAAGAAAAGCGTACACAAAAATCAACAAATTCTCCGAAGTGATCGGTTACTTCGCGACGAGAGAGTGGAAATTCTACAACAACAACACTCAGAAGCTGTTCAATGAACTTTGCGACGCTGATAAGAACCTCTTTGACTTCGACATCAAGGGGTTGGAATGGCCTGACTACTTCTATAGCTACGTCAGAGGGGTCAGAGTATACCTACTAAAGGACCCAATAGACACCATCCCAGCCGGACTCAGAAAACATAACATTCTGAAAGTAGTCCACTATTTACTAAGCTCCTTCCTAATTTTTGTAGTTCTAAGGCTATTCTGGAGTATGCTTAAGTTAGTTATAAACGTTTAATTAGTTTAAGTGTATTATATATTTATATTTGTTTTTGGTAGGATACAGGGTGTGATCGTGGACTCTTGTTATGATCTTGTAATTTTATAGATAACTGAAATACGTAAATGTTTGAACCGAATCAAATGAATTACTACCTAATGCGAAATTTGAATCTCCTAAATACTATTATTTGGTACTAAGTGGCCTTAGGTCATCTGATTAAGGTATTCTTAAGCGTTCACCAAAGTCAAAACAGGATTTAAACCATATCCGTTAAATATTGGTCAGAACTGAAACTGAATTTATAGATTCCGGCTATTTGTTACTTGCTGTAATTGATAAAAGACAAGTCATACAACGTGCTTTGTAAAATCTCGACACGAGCATTCGCAATTTTGTATTTCAATACATGTGTGTTTCATGAGTACAATGTGTACATTGTGATATACAGTAATGTGTACATTGTGATATACAGTAATGGATTTTGCTCAGTAGCAGTAAGCAAATATATTTTGTACTTAATTAGACTAAGATTAAGTACTGTGTTTAGTGTGAGAATAAGAATGTGATATAACTACAGATAATAGCCAGGTTTTGATAAACAAATAAAATGTTTAAAATTTATTATTTTGTATTTTGTTTTTTGTAATTAAAAAAATAACGCGTCTTTTAGAAGTGCTTGGTGTTTTTTCATTAGGTGTAGAAAAAATAAAAGAAATAAAAGTAAGAGCAGACCACTCTATGGAGCAGACTCTTTTTTACAAATTAAAAACAATATATTGAATATTTTATCAAAACGTCACTTTCATGATGGCAGAACAACGACGTGACGGTCAAAATGCCATTTTCAAGATGATA
This sequence comes from Macaria liturata, assembly GCA_964023185.1. Classification (NCBI taxonomy): domain Eukaryota; kingdom Metazoa; phylum Arthropoda; class Insecta; order Lepidoptera; family Geometridae; genus Macaria; species Macaria liturata. The sequence continues at coordinate 517,359 of OZ026822.1, forward strand.
ACAGAATTTTATTCCGATGTATTTACACGAAATTATTTTATATCTTTTAAATTTTTTAGCCATTTACTGCCGTTTATCTATGGGGGCTCCAAACGGAGATTTGGACGTCATCAAAACTGGTTTAGCCGAAATTTCGCCTTGCTATGTGGGGTTACAGTTGTATGCATCAATAAATAACACTGGGGAGGAAGATTTCCTTGTAGAACTGATATCTGATGAATGTTGTATCAGTTCTGATGCTGGAGTGGACTATGATAGCATACAAGTGATGGGAGAAGCGGCGGAAGTATTAGAAAAAGGTACAGAATTATGTATACTTGTTATTAGTAATGTAAGTATCACAGCTTGGTTACTTGTGGATACCAACTATCAATACGAAAGTTTAATTAAAGTGAATATCTTACTCAAACATAGCATTATGGTTATTATCCTTTAACTTATTTATTACGTATTTCAGGTACAGTCAAGACATTTACTCTAGTAGCACCTGTTTTAGATCCATACGACAGAAACGGTTACTGTATGATACATGTGGACTCCAGACCGATTGATAAAAGAAGCGATATTATGAGGGACACTATCAACATTGAATTTGATACGAGGCTAGATCAAAATAATGATATTGCCAACAAAGACATAAAAAGATGTGAGAATATAGACGAAGATCCGCTCAACGATTGCAAACCAGTTAACTGCGATAGCTACTACAACGGCCACAGACCTATTTTTGAGGAATCATCTAAAAGATGCGTCGAAGCACCTAGATGTAGGAGCAAAAAATCTGAAGATAGTATCTATGATGAAGAAAACAACAAATGCACTGTCGTAGATCCTATCAAGAACGAAGATTTAGATTTTATCAAATCTTTGAATACTGACAGACCACCCAAGGACTTGATTATATTAGAGTCACCCGATGATAACACCAGCTCACCCTTGTATAAATACTTGTTAGATTTAAATAGCACCTTCAGGACCGACGCCGTGATGATAAAAGATAAAATTAAGGATCAGAAAAAGAAATATATGTACAGAAGTATTGTGGACTACCTCAAGTCAAATAAATACACATTACTTGTTCTAGGAATTGTAATACTAGTTCAGTGCTGTCTCATATGTACGATGGTTTACTGTTTGACTAAAAGATCTCTATGCACTGACAGAAAAAAAGTAGAAAAGAAATATTTCAACTACAGACAAGATGTATCCGTAACTACCCCACTAATAGCTACAAGCAATATGGATACCGAGACTGTATTTGAGTACGTCAGTGATTCTAGCAATATAGAAAACAAAATAAAATGCTACAAATCTTGTCAGAAGCAACCAGTGGCTGATGCTAAAGTGAGCATGTCTGACGATATACTAACTAAATGTTTGAATAGACGTGATTGGAACACCAAGCCTAAGTCCGACATAGTTACAAAAGACAACTTGCATAATAGCTTCAATCCAGAATGGAGACCAGCTCCATCAGTTATCAAAGAATCTCAAACCAAAGTCCCTGTTGAAGTAGAAGAGAAAGAGACCGAAATAGTAGAGGAGGTTGAAGAAGATGAAAAAGAACAGGTACGTACTATACCGAGACCTCGACTAGTCCACGACGACTACGGCACTGGGAATTCTTCTGAAAAAGTCATTAAATGCCACAACTATAATGTACAAACTTATCAATCCGGAATGGATTATAGCAAGAGAGCCCTCTCGATGTCTACAGACAAAGGAGCTCAGGCGTACTTCTCTAATGATTCCATCGACGACTTCCTATCAGAGAGGGGTATGGCCTTTATAGCTGGAGAGAGAATGTCTAAATATTCGTTATCTAATAACAGTGGGTCTAGTGACAGATCGAGCAGAACATCGAAGAATCGTAACATAGTAAAGAATGTAATGTCATATTTATCGAGAAGGTCCAAGAAGCAAACATCTTCAGATCCAGGGGTTGAGAAGGAAGAGTCGAAAGATTTTGAACTAATTCACATGTCACGAGCGTCCATGCATTCGTCGACAGCGTCGTCGGAGTATAGAAATGTGCAGGGATTTAGATTAGCTAAAGATTCTAGGAGTTCGTTTTAAGGTCGTTTGTAGTTATGTAGGATTTGATAGAATAAAGTTTACTTTGTAAGGAATGTTTGGGTTTTTATCTTAAAAATATTATTACGTCCTACTACAGAAAACTAACATAAACTCCAGCTAATTTAAAAATATTGACGAGGCTTACTTAGCTAGTTATTATTTCATGAATTAAATATGTACCAGCAAAATTTGTTTTTGATAGGAATACAATTAAATGATTTTAGGAATACAATTAATTTTGTATTTTTTGTATAATTCTCAAATATTCATCTCACAGTATGGTATGGTTTCCTGACTGAATTCAAAGTAACGGCTTTATTTATCCCGTATATTTATATATTTTAATACTCTTTGCACATCTATACGTATAATAAAGCTGTAACAGGTCGGTGTCTGTACATTGAAGATAATTGAAGAAAAAAATGTTGAGGGGTCTTCATTGATGATATAGACACAAAACTCATGTTTCAAAAAAAAATTCTGTTTGTCTATGTGTCTGTCAGTCGGTATGTTTGTTCGTTATAGACTCGAAAACAGCTGAACCGATTTGTCTACGGTTTTCACTAACATTTTGTTGCATTTTTACCTTAACATTTAGTGTTTATTTCATTTCAATCGGTTCTTAAATAAAAAAGTTATGTTCATTTGAAACCTTTTTATCTCAAAATAATGCGAGCGAAGCCGCGGGCTTCCACTAGTATTTAATATAAGTCTAAGAATGTGCCCTGTTTAGGGCGCTCTAGGAGCATATGAAACAATGTTTTTTTCTGTGTAAAATAAACCAAAAGATAATTTACAATACACTTTTAATTTAAAACTCATTCAGTAGGAATATGATATCAGTTTGAACACAGTAATACATAAATAATCAATCGCATTTGGGGCAGATGCAGGGCGGGCAGACCGTCGAGGTAGGCTCCGTAGGAATAGTCACGTACGTAGGGGGCACCACCTGCAACAAAACAATCATACCATTATATGTGAAAGTGTGTTTGTTGGTCAGTTTGTTCCGCTTTCACGCCTCAACGGAGTGACTGATCATCATGATTTTCGATATAGAGCTAGGATATAGTCCCGAGAGTAACATAGGCAAAATTTTTAAAGGTGGGTATTGTGACGATGTAAATTATGATATTCAAAAGAAGTTTTTTATTGACCCGTGTTGTCACAGTGTATGGCGAAGTCTCTCTAAATTCCTTGTTTTCGTATGCCCAGAATAAATATTGTTAGAGTAAAAATGTACGTACCTTTATTTTTTTGAAGTGAATATTTCCATAAAGCTTCAGCTTGGGTAGAGGCGCTCTTGTCACACAGAGACACTGAAAACAACACACATCACTTGTAGGCTTATGCCCAGCAGAACCTTGGATGGATCTGGTTGTGGATGATGGTGAACCAGTACGTTCTAATATGTATTCTAGGGATGTATCAACATAGAATTTTTGAAACAACGTTATTTTATAAAGTTGAACTTTTCAAATTAAAGTTTAACGAACTATGGCGCCTCTTTTGTTAAAGTGTACGGTGTACACGATCCATCTTAAACCTTAGCTATTGCTTACTATCAGGCAAACTATGGTCAAGTGCAAACCTGTTTTAGTAAAAAAAAACTCGACAGCGATGGATTATATCACAGATTGCAATTAGGTACTTATATCAGTAAATCATAATTAGAATAAACGCATATTGAAAATAACTTATGGAGATGAATTTCAAATTCTGAACTCACCCCAGGCTGAATAAAAAGCAAAACAATATTTAATTTAATTGAGTAATTAAGTAAAGTTTCTAAATGTTTTATTTCATTTCATAAGGAGTCGAAAAATATACTTACTTTCTGAAAAAAACATTTATTACAAATTAATAAGGAAATACATAACATAGAGGTGTATTTTTTTTATAAAGAAATAATTATGGTTTACCGTCGCAGGCTAAAAAGAAACAAAATTATTTTAAAATGAAAGTAAGTATATAATGTGAGTTATTATATGTAAGAATTCTATTAAATAAATAAAAATATTTATAAAACTAATATAAATGCTCACCTTTGTCTGCAAATCAAATACATACGTGATAGATTACCTATTATATGTGAGTAGACAAATTAATTAATTTCTTATTAATAAATTATTTGACTCACGTAGTGCTGAAATTACGAAGAAATAAGTTAAAACTGGTGTAATACTAAGAATTGTATTTTATGAATATAGCCAAATATTGTTGATAAGAAGTTATTCATAGGTTACATACCGTTTTCTGTTGGGACAAACAAACAAATTTATTAATTTTGCATCAAATGAAATTGTATTAAATCGTTAACATTTCATGACTGTATAGCCATATGTTTTTTTTTATTTCAATGAACAACAAAGATACTTTACCCAGAGCTAGAATGATTTACAAAATATATTAGATAAACGAAATAGTTCTTTGTGTTTAATTTTACTAAAAACATATTTAGCTTACTGCTAGATTGATAAACTAATTACTAAATCAAAAAACGATCTTACCTCTGACTGTAAAAATAAAATAAGTGTAATTTATTAAAATGACGAATAAAAAAATATGTTCAAATGTGTGGTCTATAATATTGATAAGAACTTACATAAACTTTCTAAATCAGCGAGGGAAACAAACAATGAAAAGGTTAATATGGGTCACTTATTATGGCTTATTACAAAAATAAAAACAATGATCTCTGCTTTTCTATGTATGTATATTAAAAAATACAAAAATGTATACACTTACCACTAGCTACAATATAATTAATTGTGATAAGAATATAAGTTAACATGTCATTTTCGATCATTTATTACAACAAAAGTATACTTACAGAGCCCCCCTGTTGAAAATACAAATTTTTAGTTAGTTTTATTTTATAGATTATACTAAAAAAAGAAGGGTAATACTACATCTCTACGCACCGGCATCTGAAAATTATAAACATACACATTTATACTATTGTTACTATGTTTAGTTATTATAAAATTAAATACGTAGGTAGGTACATTATGTATATCATATTATGCCTATATTAAATAAATATTTAAATATGAATGTGTAAATTACCGTAAACTGAAATAAAAATAAAGGATATGAGTTTTCTTTTACGCATTTTATCAAGTTCAAATTATATAAACCTCACATAATTAAAAATATTTTTTGTATAACATATTATAACTTACGTTCATCTGTCAAAAGAGGAGATATTTTGTCAGTGAATTTTATAATATTTGTATACGTATAGCTAATGGTTCTATGTAATTAATATACGCATAGAGCTCATAATATTTTTCTCAAATATGGTTATAGTCTATACTCACGAGTTCCTGAAAAAAATGATATTAAAATTAACAAAAATGTAAAATTAATGTAAAAGATTTAAGCCTTGTAGCTATTATGAGATATAATACTTACCGTAGTCTAATGAAACAAACAATGGTTTTGTTTAATTCTCAATAGCAAAAATTATATAAATACTTATCCAATAAGTAACATTTAAGTGTTCCTTACCGTTTCTGGATTCTGTAATATAATAATTTGATTAGAATTTTTAGCACGAGGTTGAAATCATGTTTAAACAATGTTGACTTCACCAATCAGATATAAATTTAATTTAAGTTTATGGTTAATACTTACACCCTGGATCTGAAAATAAATAAATGTGGTACATTTTTTGTCAAAGATATTGATTACATGGAATTTAAATTAATCGTTTACTTTCAAAGCAGAATCAAGAATGCTTATTCGATAGTGAAATGATCATTAATTATGAATCCAAGTTTATAACTATGTAAGCCGGCAAATACCTACATAACATATACGAGTACATATACATACAGTACATATATGTAAGAAAAATGTAAAATTACCATTTAAAATCAACGCAGCCATGAAAATAGAAAAAAATAGCAATAATTAATTGAGCGTCCATTAGATATTAGATATAGGTGCATTGATATGTACATTAATTCCAAATACGTAAGTATATAACTACAAAGATTTTTACTCACATAATGATCCTGCGAGAACAACGTTACAGAATTATTTTGTTTATCAATTTATATTAATAGATATTATTTATGTTACCATATTAAATAAACATTTGTCCCTACTAACCGTTACCTGTAACCAAACAAATACGTAGGTAAATAATAAAATTTGATGTTAAAACTCCAAGACTAGAACGTATGTATAAGTTATAAGATAGAATATAACGGGATATTTTTAAATATTTATTTTTATACATATACTTACAACATGCTGTAAAAGTAAATAATATACAAGTATAGTAACTTCTAAATATATAAAACTCAAAGATGACTGATTGACTGACATAGTGATCTATCAACGCACAGCCTAAACCACTGGACAGATGGGGCTGAAATTTGGCATGCAGGTAGATGTTTTGACGTAGGCATCCGCTAAGGATTTTTGGAAATGCCACTTTTAAAGGGGTGAAATAGTGGATACAAGTTTTACTCCTTAATGCGAGCGAAGCCGCGAGCACCCACTAGTCTTTAATATGTGTTTTCAGGGACCAATAACAACATTAGATTATATAATCATCCTGTTTACGTGTATGTACTAATATTTTTTTTTCTATACGTTGGTTTTTGGCATTTAGGGACATATAAAATACATGTTAAAATACCTCTGGCTGTAATATAAAAAGTAGTTGTTTAAAAACATAGCTAAGAAAAAATGCCCTAATATTTGTAGGTACAAAAAAGGTTTAAAGAACCTTACTTTAGGAACATAATAAAAATTAAATTTATACTCATAGAAGTATAACACATGTATACTATGTTTCCGTCGCCCGTATTGATAGTCTATATATATATATATTTTTTGAAAACTTACTGGGGTCTGAAAGGTAAAACATTTGTCATAATTAGTTTCATATGTAGTCATAATAATTTCAATAAAATAACAACAAAAAATAATATTATAAAAAATATTAAGAAAAATACTTACCGCGTCCGGCTAAAACATGTTACAAGAATGAAATTAATACAATTTCACAGGTCTATGTAATTTAATGTTATAAAATGACTGAACGTAAATTAAGTTGTAAATAAATACATATGTATATGTACTAATTTTATACGTACCGCAAGCTATAGCAAAACAATTAAACGATGATGTTTATTAACATTTAAAAAAATATAATGTTCTTTATAATGTTACACTGATATGACTCAACTAAATAAAAAAATGGGTGAAAAGTTAAAATATGTTTATAATTGAAAATGCCATACCGTGAGCTAAAAAATAATTGTTTCATATTCAATTCATTTGATTATATAACAGTGATATTATTATTACTTTTTGTCAGATTTAGTCATTTTATGATGTTATTAATAGTCAAATTTGTAGTCGTATCCTTTTAAGATATAAAATCTACTATTAAAAGTTAATAAACAATATACAGTAACATACCCTGACTTCTTCAGCATCATCACCCTTTATAAAGTAAAACATAGTAATTAATATCCTAATTGATTATTTATTATTATGTTTCTAATAATAATAATAAAGTCCATAATATTTTTGATTCAAAATAATTATTTTATAATATACACAATACATAAATACACATATACTCGTAAGTAGCTTTAATGCGCGGAATTCTTATTCCTGCATTGTGATCTTATATTACCAACCAAAAAAAATTACAACTCTGCTATGTATGTAATTATGTCTATTGTCATCATCATCATCAGCCCACAGTCGTCCACTTCTGGACATAGGTCTCGCCCAAGGCACGCCACTCAGCCCGATTTTGTGCTTCTCGTCTCCACCTGTTCCCTGCTACCTTCATGATGTCCTCGCCCCACCTAGTGGCAGGGCGCCCTACACTACGCTTGCCGAGCCGCGGTCTCCACTCCAGAACTCGCCTACCGCATCGGTTGTCGGTTCTGCGACACATATGACCGGCCCATTGCCACTTCAGCGTGCTTATGCGTTGAGCTATGTCGGTGACTTTAGTTCTCTGCCGAATTACTTCGTTTCGGATACGATCCCTAAGAGAAACTCCAAGTATAGCTCTTTCCATAGCACGCTGAGCAAATGTAAAACGGTGAACTAATCCTGCTGTAAGGTAAGTGTCCACGGCTTAGCAGCGTAAGTCATTACTGGTAGGACGCACTGATTGAAGACTTTCGTCTTGAGGCTTTGCGGTATGGAGGACGAGAAAACCTGACAAAGTTTTCCAAATTACGAGTCCTCAGCCTGATAAGAAGAGAAGAGGTCTCTACCCGTACAAATAAAAAATACGACTTACTTCTTTTTCACCTTCTGCCTCTCCTTCTTCGTTCTAAAAACAAACATAATTTATGACAAAGCATTGGTAAAGAAACTTTATTTGCACGAAACACAAGTTCTTTTTTCGCTCCATTTTAGGCCATAGCCTTTGCTAACCATCAGGCAAACTACGGCCAAGAGCAAATCCGTTTAAGTTTAAAAAAAAGTTTGACGCTGTAAAGCTGCCCATATAGAAGTTTATGAGTTAGTTACCCGTGTATGGTTCGGTATGATAAGTAACTATGTAAGCACAGATATAAATAAGAATGTTTAAATGTCCCATACTCACTCCTTCTTCTTGTTCACCATCTGGCTTAGCTTCCTCTTCTGGTTTTGCCTTTTTAAGAATAAGAAAACGATAATTTAATAAATACAAGCAAAGCAAATCGGTTTGATCTAGACAAGCAAGCTTGATCGTAGATAGGATTGCATCGATAATTAATTAATATTGGAGAGTTGTAGTCAAACACACAAATGTGTTACCAAATTTAATCTATTACAATATTCTACAAGAATGACTATTACAACCAGTTGTGAGAAGTAGTCCATGTTCCATGTCTACAATGATATCAGAATTAGACTTATAAAAGCAGTCTTATTAGTATTCCATAAACGCATTATTGTATACAAAAATAAAAACAAAATTCAGTAATTATTTCAAAATACTAAACAAAAAATAATTTATTTACAATAATAAAATATAAAAACAAGGGAAGAAAAACTAAACATACTACTTCTAACTACTACAAATAGGGGCACTTAGAAAATCTTTAGAAAAGCCTAAAGATAATCTAAGTGCTCCAGCCCACTACCAGAGGGCAGCGTGCCCAGCATACTGGCCGCATTACCACGCTGGATGGCAATGCTAATACGTTGAGCCAGAAAAAGGCCAGCATTTTGGTCATGCGTCGCGTCAACCAAGCGCTCCGAGAGGTTTTGGAAAATAGTATGGGCTCCCGGACCCCACGGCCCCAAAGTCTCGACTCCAAAAGGCTCAAATATGTAACCTCGGCCGAGGTTAGCATATTTGCGTCTCTTGTGATGCTCGGCAATAATAGCCGCCGCTCCAGCCCGACACCGTGTCAAAGACAGATGAGACGGCGCCAATGTGTCGACGCAAGTTGCGTCCCACACAAGGGGCCGACCCAACTTCCAGGGCACAAGAGTCATACCGTCAGGTCTTTTTCCATCGTCACGTGCTAGGCCGCTCGGTTCGAGCATAGCTGCAACATTGGCAGTGGAAAAAGCCCGGCGAATGATGTCGTTCAGACTAGCGTGGCGGCTAATTCTACCAGCACTCCTCGAACATGAGAGGCCGTGGTGCCCGAGCTGGTTGACATCAGTACCACACTGGCAGCGATGCGGCTCACAGCTCCTCGCACCCAAACGCAAACTAACCGCGAGTCGAAAAGCTGTCGGGTCTAAAAGGTTTCCTGTATTAAAAGAAGGCATGGCCTGCAACCAAAGACCGGATTCCCACACACTGACCGCAAGGATACGGGCGCGATCCGCGAAACTAGTACACGTATCGAGAAGTGATTTCCGTGCTAGTTCGCTGATCGGCCGATCCCACAGTCTCTGGGAACGAGGTGTTGTAGGGAAATCGGTGTTCGGACAGGCCAGGCGCCAAGCATTTTTAGCTTCGTCCGTATGCGCAACTACAACTACAAAAAATTGATTTCGTATAATGTCACATTCATTTTATATTGTATAATATAAATTTTTGATATAAGTAAATTATTTGGTGGTAGGTACTCACTTCTGTTTCGCCCTCAGCTGGCTATGTCGATATAAATAAAATATAAGTATTATGACGCCAAATGATAAGACTAGCAAGGCTCTTGGAGCTGAAATACTGACATACAAAAAGCAAAAGAAAATAATTTACACAATTTTTCCAGTATTTTAGAACAAATGTGGGTTTCACTTACTAATTGTACTCATTAAAATATTTTGTGTTGGTTACCAGTAACCCCGTATTGTAGGTATATATGTAAGTAACCTCTTTTGGCCACCCATCCAATAATAGTCAATAAATAACTTACAGCTTCTCCCTCAGCAGGTGCTTCCCCCTGCAATATTATATTATTATTCAGTCAGATAAATACATAATAACAAATGTACGAGTAAGTATGTGTCTTAAACCCATACGCTTTCTTGGAAAAATGGCCGGGCCTTTTTGACAAAAAAATAAGTAAGATACTATTATAGGTACTTTGAACTTTGCGGATTCCATTGCAGATGAACACTTTGGATAAATTTGATATAATATATACGGATATAATAGGTACTGTTGTTCCACTAACACTACAAATTTCTCCAAAGTTTTTGTCAGGTACATAATACATAGGCTTAAGTATGTAAAATAACTTACTTCCGCCGGGGCCTGTGAGACAATATTTACTTTAGATAAATGCATATTATTAAATGTTATGCATCAGATAACTATCACATTTTATATAAAAATAAATTTGACAAGATAAAACAGATTGTTGTGATTTAAATAAAGCGTACTTACTTCTCCCTGCGAGTTTTTAAAAAGTTATTAGTTAGCCTCTGTAGTTTTTTTTTATTTTCATTTTAATCAGTTAAGTAATGCTTATAGGCTTCGCTGGCTCGGTCACGTGAAGAAGAGCGTACTTGCGACAACCAACTGATCGACGGCCAGTTGGACGACCCTAGTACCGCTGAAGGACCAGGTGGAAGAGGACCTGCAAGAGCTCCATGCTACCGAGTGGCAGGAGATGGTGCAGAACCGGGAGGAGTGTTGTCTCGTTATGTCGGAGGACAGGGTTCATTTTGGATCGCAGCGCCAAAATGCCAATGCACATGTTTTATCGATACCAGTTTATTTCACTATATTGAAATTTTCCGAAAGATATAAGCCTCGAATGTTTATTTCAACAACGTCGCTGTATAGGTACTTACTTCAGCCGGAGCCTGTTACGAAAAGTGTTTATTTTTAATTTTATTTATTATTTTGGCATTGGATGATTCTAATACAATTTGTAAAATATTTATTAACATAATAAATATTGTACTTACTTCAGCAGGCGGCTGTTATAAACAATATAATTTGTAGATTATTTGCTCGAGAGGTGTATATATATTGTTATGTATAAAGGTATGTATTTGTATGCAATCTATACGAATATGTTTCAAACATCAGCTAACTAGATATAATGTTGTTAACTATTAAACGTTATGGACGCTATTCACTTTGATTTGAATGACTTCTTTTGTATATGATAAATACAAAAAATATTATTAATTCCATATCTATGTTATAAATATTTTGATCAAGGATACTTACTTCATCGTCTAGCTGTTGAAATAATATCCCTTTTTTAAATTACATTTTTACTTTTGTTACAAATTTAATTTAGGAGATTTAGGAGTCTGCAATTGGTAAAGAATAAACGTGTATCTTCTAAAACAAACATTTTGAAATTTGTTATGGTGTTGACATATTTAAACCACACATAAAGTTTTCATCCTATCTGTACCTACAATCTACATATATCATTATTAAGATAGGTAGGTTATTGCAAACGGCCGTAAATCAATAACAGCCAAGATTTGATTGATTTGATATGACACCATATTTACATTCAATACTTATTCTGAATATGTACTGATATGTTATTCGTCCAAAATAATACCAAAAGTTACCTTAACAAATGTACTCAAACATGATAGAGTTATGAATGCAATTAATAAAACTTTCATATTGATAGCTGAAACAAACTGGAAAAACTACTTAAAATAGAAACAGTGATTTTAATATAATCTATAGTACTTTGTGTTAAAAAAACGAACAAAAGCGTTTCAGTAATAAAATAAATCCAACTAAAAATGATTTGCTATTTCTGTTACAAAATCACGAAATTTGTATTGAAAACTTATAAAACCAAAAATGAATAAAACGTTGTAATAAATAACGTAAATTTTATTATATTTATAATTTATATACATTTCAGGTTACGATGCAATTGTTATGTATTTTTGTGTAGATTGCTTTACACCAAAGTTTTTTGCCACCATGATAAAATAAACAATACTATAAGTATTTTAAATTTAATAGGTCACACCATATAAGACAATATTTATTTTATGTTCATTCATTATGTGGGCCATGAGTGGAGAAACTTTAGTGTAAAGTTTCCCACTTTTACATCAATATACAGTTCATAATTTATTTATTACTTTGCTTCCTCTGATTTTTCTTGATAGGTGATGACTCCTTTTTCTATTAAATCAGGAATTTCGACCGCTAGCCACGGGCCCAACTGTAACAATAAAATAATGACATGTTAAAACCACAGGATTGAAAAAGTGCATTGCAGTTTATATTAAACTAAAAGAGACTATCTACAAATAATTTTAATTGGACTAAAATGAACAATATCTTTATTAATAATCAAAATTGAGTAGAACACATTCATAAACAATTTGCAAAAATTATACATCATCATTCATCTACATATTTTCTTATAACTTTATAATACACCTTACTAGCTGGCAGAGATTGTGTTGAGTGTGTGCAGAGTGCACCATGGCTAACCAAGACTTTATAGAACTCAGTTGTTCAACATGTTAGAATGGAAGTATGTACTCAGATGTAGATGTGATCAAGAACTGATTTTAACTGCAGTAGCTTAAATGTTCACTTACTCCAAGCGCCATAGCATGTGCAATCCCAAAGCGAGGCACATTTCTCGCCCACAGTGGCTTGAAGTGGTCTGTGAGGCAGATCTTGCCTCCGCGGTACATCTTGGCAGTCTTGCCATCTAGGCCTGGTAGGGCTAGTTCAGGGGCTGTAGTGGGGTAGGTTACAGGAATCTGGAAATAAACATATAAGAGATATAAATGATGGCATTGGTTTTTTAAATGAGATTGCAAGAAAGACATATAAATACCCAAATCTTGCTAAAATATTTATGTGTTGTATATTCTTTTAGAGATAGAGGAATCTATAGTTTAAACAGTAAACACTACATACAGCTTATTAGCTGTAGGCTGTAGTGTAGGGTAGATTTAAACTAATCTTCTTGTAAACCTAAATCTAGCTAAATTTAGCACTCCATTAGCAACCATTATTCTTAGTAAAAAGTATTAGGTTTGAAAACTCTGACACCAGAGGTGGCCAATCTCATATGAACTTGCTTACTAGTTACTACTGATATAATGTATGATACTCACATCAAATTCCAAGTCAAACTCGTACTTGAGCAGGTTGTGCACGTACCAGCACTTGCCGAACCAGCGCGTGCCAGTCTTGTCTGACTCCAGCCTGAACCAGTCGTTGTCAGCTGCCTTGTTGTTCTGGACATACTGGAAACAACACAACAACCTAAATAAGTCAGATTTTTTAGGTGAAAGCTAACCTTATTTTTATCTCCCATCAATACTAATCTTTGTTTACTTCCTAACTGCAAAATCTTATAAGGGATTCCAATTAAACTATAGAGAGTGCGTACGTGTACCCGGAAGTAATATTTACCTTAATTAAAGCCTGATATTCTTCTTTCAGACGATTGACCCATAGTTCTTTATCTCTAGGTCCAGCTTTAGTTTGAAGCAAAGGAATACTGCTGAGAGTTTTTCTAGTACTTTCGTCTACCATTTTGAACTTGAAGGTGATCCGTGATTTTAATACATCACAATTAGTCAAATATCAGCAGAAACATTGAAAACCAGTTTTTGTTTTCGTAATTTTATTCGAAATAAATATTCGTACTGAACCCTTACTGAACTGAAACGTCAATGTGACGTTTAGTGTGACGTGTCATTATACAGATAATAAAATTTGTTCGGATACATGCTACAGATGAAAGGGTCATCGCTCACCAGCTCAAAAAGAGAAATCAAAAGAACGACTGATAATATTTACTTAAGATGTCAATGTTAAAATTACGTTATCTGTGGCTTTTGTTTATCTTTACGTAGGTACGATTTATGAGGGAGGGATCAGAGATCGATTTTTAATTCTGAAAAATAAAATTAAACTACTTTACTCGCCATTCAATTCGTATCGCATTCCAAAGCCTAAATTAGTATTAGTATATTTCTTCATTAAAAAATTGTATGGTATGTATCTGCTGCGGGGAATGCAGGCTCTTCGATTTTTCATGGTCTGATTTTTACTACATCTATATCAAATGTTTGAAATTTTAGTGACCATGGGCTCTGAGCAGTCTTCTCAGCCGCAGAAAAAACAACCCCAAAGAGCTCCTATTCGGCGTGGTCATACTATTGCAGTAGCAAGTGCACCAGGTAATATCCCTTCTCAGTTCTTATCCTCTCATATTATAATGACCCTAATAAAATTCTTATGTACCTAGATATGGTACAAACTGCATAATATGAAATTCACTAGTTGTTATTATCCAGTAAAATGGCGATATAAATAGTTGCATACACATTTAATTAGTAAGACCAATTTTGTTTCAGTTTTTTTTCAGGTAGGTTGTATTTAAATTTGTTCTTTTTGATATACAAAATCCATATAATAAGAGCTTTGCTCTTGTCAGGAGAGCTGCAAAATAACTTCATGCCATATCACAGTAAATTAAAAGAAACTGTGTTTGAGTTGCTTTCACACAGTAATATAAACAACAGATAATAATGAGGTGTGGTTTAGTGATCATATACGGCCTTGAAAGTAACATATTATACATCAAAGTAATGTGAATGAGCATCCACTGGATTAACAATTAAAAACTACTTTTGCCAGAGCCTGGTAGGAGCACAGACCCCCCACCCAGTGGCCGCTCCTCCCCGGGAGCCAGCGTGTGCTCGGACTCAGAGCTCCCGTACATCTCCTACACGGTAGACAGGCCCATAGGAGGTAACCCACATGTGATGCATACTAGTAAGCTTCTTTCCTTTTTGTTATTTTCTTTTAGTTAGTTAATATTTAGTTGTATGTTGATTTTATGAGTTAAAGCTTTTCTTTATGATAGCTGGGTAAATTAGAAGCTTTAAATTAAGATAAGTTCCTCAAGTTGTATGTTGATTTATGTACTAATGACTTGTGACTCTTTATGTTGTTGTTTAGTTGATAAAGTTAATTTTCAGTTTGCTTGTTTGTCTTATAATGTTTTTTCTTCTCCTTTTTTGCTTGACCATTGACTTGATACTCACATATTTAATTGTTGTCTCTCCTTCTTTTACTGTTGTACCAGAAGCTTATATTATGTGTATTTAATAGTTTCAAGCCCTGTTCATACATTCCAGATTCCCCCAAGACGTCATCGAGAGGTCCCCAGACGGTGAGCAAGAAGTCCATCCTCCAGCGCAGACAGGCGAGCCTGCAGGCGCGCAAGAACAAGCGCACGAGGGACATCGTGGTGGTGAAGCAGGCCACCGACACCCAGCTTGATGAGGACATCAGGAGGTTACAGGTTTGTAACAGTTTTACTTATTTACTTACAGCGATGGTAGTGTCTGATCTGAAGTGCTCTGGCAACTACTATTTATTGCTAGGAGTTAGATTTTCAACTGTCCATTGATCCATGTTTTGCATCTCTCATCAAAATCAAATCAAAAGCATATCAAATAATATGAGTATAAAAACGGATATTAAACAATTAAACACCATGTTATTCTTGTAGTCCGTATATTACTGACTTCACACACATCACTCCATGTGCTACATCCCGGACGTCAGGGCGGTTTACGCGCGCGTATATGCCAGTTTATAACTATAGATACATACATGTCTAATAAATCGGTAATTGTTGGTAAATTTTTTGATTTCATGTGATTTAAACTAAAATACCTTAAATACAGTGATGCTAAATGTTTACAGGACATACCAACATTCCTGCCCATCATGCGCGGCACGCTGGGCCTGCCCGGCGCCAGGGACCCTGAAGTCATGGAAGGTGCAGATATATTCTAGCCTTTACATTACAATTTAGGCAGTATTACGAGAATAATTTCTGTAATCTTTAGTCTTAAGTATATTAACAACCTCAATTATCCAATATCTCGTAAAATCGTAGATCAAATAGTTACTCATACAATAAACCCGTCATTAAAAGACTTGACTTACGTAACCCATATCTCCCCAGGGTTAGACTACCGGCCGTGGGTGCGTCTGACCACCCGGCTGCAGGCACACCTCGCTGCGTGCGCGCATCCACTCGCGGCCGAGGAGATCAGCCTTGCGGGTAAGATCAGAGAGGTTGGTAATTTTAATTGTACAACACTTAGTTACAATGTATGTTTTATAACGTTACAGACTACGTACAGTAATTTACGAAGTAATCCTTAGCTGTTAATTAGCTGTGAGTAGGTAATTCATGTGACGAAATTACTCTTAAAATATTCTTTCTAACTTAATTCTTACTAACTTAAATATACCTGATTGCGACTACGCCCAGGGAATCTAAATAACACAAAACTACTAAAGAATACAAAACTCAACCGTTAGCTTTTTTGAGGGGCAAATGTGAAGCACTCTAATGGTGTTTAGTGGACATACGAGTATATTTGGAAGTTTGGTCTTTGCTTCGGTGTGTTATCTACATACACTGTATTCTGGTCTTTGCTTCGGTGTTATCTACATACACTGTATTCCGTCTAATGTGTTGTAAATACAGATTTTTGTATTACAGGTTGACTCCGAGATAGGCAAGCTGTACGGCGCGATGGTGGAGCGGCAGCGCAGCAACGCGCGCCACGCCGAGCGCCTCGCGCGCGTCAACGAGATGTCGCACCAACTCGCGCGGTGCAACAGTCTGCTCACACAGGTACTACAATCTCTCTCTGAGCTATTTTCTCATGACTGAGGGTGTTGACTCCCCCGCAGAATTAATTCGTTAGGGGAGTTCCCTTGGGCAGGTACAGTGTGGTGGGCGCCCCAGGTCCTTCCACGGAAAGACACATGTCCTCGCCACAGGTACTACAATAACACCATAAATATTTCAGGACATTGCACACAGCGCCATCTAGCTCCACACTAAGTAAACGGTTGTGTCGTGGGACGAAACAATATACTAAAGACATACAATATTTATGCGTAGAAGTTTCTGATGGCGGTCTCGTTTTAGAGCTAGTTTAATTCTAGTACAAACATGCTACATTTTGTACTTGTGATCGCTTGAGCGCGTATCACTTGATGATCAAATTTCTCACTATATAGTGTAATTAAAATTTAATTGTGTGCCATTAAAAAGTGAGATCTAATTTGTATTCTGCTTAGTGCCCCAAATATCTAGATTTAATAGGTATCATCTAGGTAAGCGTGCTACACCCTACGCTGCAGTTATGCTTAACATCAGGCGGGCTGTAGTCAAACGTAAACCTATCCCACGTAAAAAAAAGTAGTAATTAAATATCACTCCATAAATATTATCCATCTTTTCAATATTGATGAAGTTATTTAAAGATAAACTACCTGCATATATTTTATTTTTATTAACTACAAATATTGAAGACTTGCTACTAGCTCACTAATGCAGCCTCTTTGGTTGCAGACTCTGAAGGACGCCGAAGAGTTGAACCAAATGTTGCCAGAAGACAGACGTCTGGCGCCCTTCGAGTGGACAACGCAGCAATCTACATAGATGCAGGTTTTCTTTATTAAATCTGACGAGATTTGAACCTGATTCTGTGCTGGCAACAAATATGCTAATTGACCCTTGTAGAGCTTTTGCTTTTGGGAAAAAAGCAGGTACTTTGTAGTTAAGTGTGCTATGATTTGCCGAAGACTTTTAGCAAAAAAAACTAAATCAAATTTTGACACTTTCTATCTGTCACAAGCCAAAATGATTGCAGCACGAAGATCAAACAGATCAACAAAATACTCTGGTTTTTATATATACCTAATCGACATAATCGTATAATACATAGTTGAGATTACTTACTATTAACTTGTTGAAGAAAAGCAAGCACATTTATATAATAGTATTATATGCACTATGCATAAAGTATGATATCACTAGTAGTATTGTGCTATAAGCTTTGTCATTAAAATCATGTAAATATAAAAGTTTAATATAAATATGGTTTTTCATTTCACAAGGAGCAAATATTAAAAAAAAACATCAGATTCACCATCAACAATGAATAAGTATATAACTTATTAGTTACCAAAGTTAACGATGTATCTGCCCAAGAGAACTCCGTAATGAATTAATTCTGCCGGAGAGTAACGACCCTCAGTCATGGGGAAATACGAATCGAAGAGAAAAAGACCAAAGTAAAAAAGTACAACATTTTTGAAGATGCGCTAAATGGCTTTACTATAATATTTAAAGAGAAGTATAATTAAGTAGATGTACTACCTAAGTACGGCTCGTTATACAAAGTAGGTAGTTGACCCACTGAGATACAAACTTGCATCTGATTTTTGTAATCTTCATTGCACGTATAAAGCACGCCAGGTAATGCAACTTGTGTGCAAACTGCATTTTATCAGCTATCACGTGGGTTAACTTATTTAAGTAAATTTGTGTGTTTCTTTTCATTTTTTATCTGACTTTTTGTGGCATTCCATATAGGGCGCCGCCGTGGGTCAGATGACACATTAAATTGTAGGTTCCGGGTGTTTGTTGTACGGCAGTCGTTAAGCAATGTCAGAGGCCTATAGGGCAGGTTGACAACTCTGATTTGACCACTCACAGCAACTTACATTTCCTTACTTACTATAGAAATTAGATATTATTGTAAGTACTTGTCGATTTGACATTAAATTTATAACAACTGACAGGAGTCGAACCTGCATCTTTCTTTTTTTCCAGGAGTCTTCAAGTTA
This sequence comes from Macaria liturata, assembly GCA_964023185.1. Lineage (NCBI taxonomy): Eukaryota > Metazoa > Arthropoda > Insecta > Lepidoptera > Geometridae > Macaria > Macaria liturata. Next base: position 536,506 of record OZ026822.1, read on the forward strand.
AATACAGATTCAATGTGTTTGATTTAGATTAAGTAGTAAATTCAGGGAATAATCATAGTTTATTAAAATCTGTTCAACTGTTTATTTTTTTAAATAGCAGCGGCTTATATTATAATATAATATTATGTATGTACTTGGAAGTCCGGTCTGTTTTTAATAACTTCATAGATTGGATTAGACTTATCTATAGAACTTTGAGCTGTGTCGTTCCAGACCACGCTACGGATATAATGTCAAATGTAAATAATCTTTCTCAACGTCTAGCAGTATTTTATGAATAGGCGATAGTATTTATTAAAAATTGGGGTCAAGCCAGTCTTAGTTAGGTAGTAGCTTACATTGCGATAACGAATGTGTTCAGTGTAAAGGCGAGATGTAACAGCGATGTGCACAATGTTACACAATCGACGGGCTCCTTTATGTTACTCACGCTTCTTCTACTTCTATTACATTGTCAGGCGAAAGTTCGTGCATATTTTGACGAAGATTAAGCTTTACTGTAATGTATATAGGGTTAGTAGTGCATTTGTAAGTACATATCTAAATATATAAAATGCAAAGGTGACTGACTGACTGAGATAGTGATCTATCAACGCACAGCCCTAACCAATGAACGGACCGGGCTGAAATTTGGCATGCAGGTAGATGTAGACGTAGGCATCCGCTTGAGAAAGGATTTTGGAAATGCCACTTTTAAAGGAGTGAAATAAGAAATGCGTGCGAAGCCGAGAGCACCCACTAGTTATGTATAAGTTCGGTTTAGGTTGGTCTAGAATATCTAGAAAAGGAACTACGCAAAAGCATTATCAATGTTTTCAACCCTTATAATAAATAAGCTATGCTGTCATAACGTATTTTTATCAATAATATGCTGAGATCAGTTTATTTTATGTCAACAATAATCGTCAGGAAAAAGATACAAAACTAAACACATACCTACTTACTACATACAGGTAGGTACGTCATTTTCAACAGTTTTTGGTCAACAGACCTACGTAGATATTTTGGTAAATTAGTTTGTATGAGGGAGGAGTCTTGTGACCTGCAATGGGTCTCAATAAGCTGATGATGATGATGAGGAAGTTTGTATGAATATCTATGGTATCGTGGATTTACTTGTAAAAGGCTCTGACATGGCCTAACGAATGCTGCAAGCTGTAAAACGTAGGTACAGCCTAAAATGTAACTTGTCATACGAGCCGCGGCCACGTTCAGATAGATGCAGGTACATACTACATATACAAAACTGTAAACAAGAACCCCGGAAGAACCTGACTCTCTACGACACAGTTTTTACTAATGTAAGACGAGCTACTTATAAGATGAAACATGTTAATTGTTTTCAATAAATTTATCTTTATTTGTACAACTTTTTCTTTGGGAACTTTGACATGGGGACCAAATTACTTAACTCAGTAATCGCAAGTTCAGTTTGCTGAGCACCTAGCCTACAAATATTAACATTCGTTTGTTGAATTTACGTGTTTGTGTTTGTATGTGATGCGACAAGCACGTTTGTACACAGTTTCTCTTTTCGTGTAAATCTCAAAATGGAAAGTTAGAGATTACCGTTTTCTGAACAAAATTTTCCCGACATTGAAATCGATATTGCCTAACTTAGTTAACTAGTTTTATTTATATACTGTGTTATATTAATTGCGAATTCGTATTTTTTAATCATTGTTCCTTTTTCACGCCGCAACGCCAATATGTTATAGCGGTTTTTAGTATGGAGATAGTATAGAACCCTAAGAGTACCTAATATAAACCATTTTGTATTCGTTTATCATGTTTTTATCACATAGCAGTTAAAAATGGAAAATTCTTGGTCTACTTTTCTATCTCAATTATATCTAGGCAATGCAATAGCTAGATATAATTGTATCTAGTCTTGCTGTTGTGGTTTTTGTCACCCGAAGGTAACGAAACCGTGCGACTCTTTCGAGGTAGGTCTTTTACTTTAACAAAGTAGGTAGTACTCAATTTGGAAAAATAAACAGACTTCATTGCTTTTGCTCTCATATAATATCGCTGTATACTCCAACATTGTGTAATGCTAATAACAAAGAAATTTAAATCACCAAAAAAATTGGCAGAATGCTACAATAGCGACGTAGGTACATCTCGCCATTTAATTAAATCATGCAAACGGTATGGGCGACGTTTATACGTTGGAGGATCTTTTTTTAAAAGGGTTATTTCATAAATTCTTACTTAGGTACTTACATTTAGATGTTCATTAATTATATTTACAATTTTATACGTTGGAGGATCTTTTTTTAAAAGGGTTATTTCATAAATTCTTACTTAGGTACTTACATTTAGATGTTCATTAATTATATTTACAATTTTATACGTTGGAGGATCTTTTTTTAAAAGGGTTATTTCATAAATTCTTACTTAGGTACTTACATTTAGATGTTCATTAATTATATTTACAATTTTATACGTTGGAGGATCTTTTTTTAAAAGGGTTATTTCATAAATTCTTACTTAGGTACTTACATTTAGATGTTCATTAATTATATTTACAATACATGTTTTCACGTACCTCGGTAGGCCTCTGGGTCCTGCACTAGGTCTGCTTGCACAGCCTGTATGGCAGCACCTCAGATTACTTCCCTCAGGACTGTGTTATAAGTGCGTTTATAATAATAATACAAGTGTGGTAATAGTATATTATATTACTCTATGGTTAATAGTATTCTTTGGTTATAAGTATTCATCATATATATATTGTGTGATTCTAACGTATGTTTTGGGCGTTGCATGGCCCTGAGTCAGCAACATAAGGTTCTATATGTCTTATTATGTTCTATATGATTATAAAATTTATACGTATTTCTGGTGTACAATAAGGATTTATTGTTGGATTGGTAAGTATGCTGAGAACAGGCCACCTCTCCTATATCTGGGGGCTTATACTCAGCAGTGAGAGGACACAGGCTGATATGATGATGATGATAAGTATGATCTAGGTCTAAGTACTAAGAATATTGAGCAACAGATAGCAAACCGAGTCAGATGTCTGATGGCTACAATGTATAATTTGATTGCTTTACTGCGCCTATAATAAACTCCCCTTCACTGTTTCAACAAAAGATTGAAAATGTCGGATCTTGTCGCGCGCCTGCCAGTCGAGTGATGGGAACCATAGGGCATGGTGTCATGTCAACTTAACTATACGAGTGAATAACAAGTGATTTACCGATTGCGGAAAGTTGGAGGTTCTGTTTTAGTAGATAGAATTGTACCTAATTTTTTTAAGAAATTTAGAATTCGTTTATAGTAATTCTTATAGTTTACAGTGTTAGGTACCTGAGATATATTTTATGTAATTCAGTGACATATAGTTGTTAGCAAGCTGGTAATCTCTGCTTGCCTATTTTAACTGATGCGTGAGTTTTGAATTGGAACGTGCATGAACCCGCGCATATTTGCATACTTAGGTTCGAACTTTGTTTAAATAGTAGTAGGTAGGACTCAGTATCTTTTCGAATCTCAAACTGCAGAAATACCAACAAAAACATCACCTGTAAAAAACCAATCCCAATCGAGTCATGCCGGTCGTGGTTATTTCCACTCATTTCCAATTATGTCTCAGAAGTGTAGGTACTATGGGCTTCTTCTTCTTATCGAATGAGAGTGGCCAACTCTGGTGTCGAGAGTTCATCAAGCCGCCCTAAGGGCCTCTTACATGGCTTAACAACTGCCGTACTAGACAAACAGCCGGGACCTACAATTTAACGTGTCATCCGACCCACGGAAGCCCCCAAAATGGAATGCCACTTTTCGGTCACCCATGCAAAGACTGACCGCGTCGACTACTATGTGCTAAACCCGCACTTAGCAAATAATCGTTTATTTGCACTTAATAACTAGTTACAAATCAACTTATAAAACCTATGTGGCTAGTTTTCTAAATCGCCAATAATTTCTTACTTTTTGAGTTATTTACTATACTTACTTACCTACAACGATTTCTATGAAAATACTATCACAAGACTGACCTAAATTCAAACACTTTTTTAATATAAAAGTCTTTCTATTTTAAATCGAAATTAAGGTACTTTTTTATTTACATGAATAGGTAGGTACTCTATGCGACCATTAAACTACTACTACCTATGTAAAAAAAAATAGCGCCGACGTAAACATCAGTTTGGTTTTCCTCCACCAATTAACGTATACAAACTATCAAACAGGAAAATCAATTGTTTTACATTTTGTTACAAACATTTGCAGCTCGAGATTAATTTATGCAACAATTAAAGTTGTTTTGAAACCTATGCTGTATATAAATAGATGTGGTTTATTGAATACATAACTAGCGAATAGATCATTTTTGTGATTTAGTTGTGAATTGTGGTCTTGTGATACAGTGCTGTGTTGAAAACTTATTAGATTATTATCCAAAATGGGAGGACACGAAAGGTGAGTTTATTTTTTTATGTACATACATATGTGTAACAGGGGAAGCGAGTAGCAGTTGTACGCATCTAATACTTAATCGTGTTTCTTCTAGGCTCGCTTGCGCAACGAACGAACGAGCGTTAAACACGTGTAGCATTTTTTAAATAATTTTGTCGCTTATTGCGTTTAAAAATCTTTATACCAGTGGACCTAACATTATGAACGTGTTAAAACTAGACCTTTTACGTTTAATAAAAGGTGATAATTTGTGCGAAGAATTTTGCAAATGTATTTGATGTAAATACACGAATAATACCATTTCTTGGTGTGACATTTTAGTTTTTAATTTAATTTAAAATATTATTATTTTATGTAAACTATGTGCTTATTCAGGAACATACTCTTAATTCTTGAGCTCCGAATTTCCTATTTTTTTTAAATAGCAAAAGTTGTAAAAGTTCACGCATTAGTCACCCTCTATAATGATAGTATGATTAGATATACTAGGTATGTACCTAAACAAGATTTCATCTGACTTACCGATATCTATTTTTTAGAGTTGAGAGCATATCCATATACTTAGTATGTATACCTACACAACGAGAGTATTTAGTAAAACACTTCTGAAAGTTACAATGTAAGTACTCTTTTTCTATCAGGAGTTAAATAAGAACTAAGTAAGTATAACACAGTAATGTTTGTATACCTGTTACTTTGCTATAATAATTGTTGCAGGCTTTCTTCAATAGCGCCTCAATAAATATCCAGTAACTCGCTACTTAGTCACTTCTGATTTTTGTTTTCTACATAGTAGTTTCAACAGGCGTTATGGCATACATATGCTAAAACAATTAATAACTCAGTAGAGTGCAAGTCGGAATACAATAAAATTATTATATTTATATAAGTATAAAAATTTGCTACAAACATAAGTATATAAATGTAGCTTTACATATGTATATAAACTCCGACTTCTTTTGTCTAACACAGGGTCGTCGTATAGTACGAAACCCTTCGTGCTTACGAATCGTGCGGCGGGGTAAGCAACACGCTTGCCTATTCTATAATGTGTGATTTCTGCTCTGCACATCCACTGTAGATTTAGGATAGGTACCCAGTATTTTTTGTAACGAAAATGGGTTTATGGGATATAAATATTGCACAATACTGCTTTGCGGCTGAAACACTGGCAAATGAAATTAATAAATAATTAGTGGTCATTTTTACTCAGCGCCATCTAGTCCCATACTAAGCAAACGCTTGTGTCATGAAAAGTAGTAAATGGACATAACCAAAAAATAAACTAACGATATAATATATGGTACCTACTTTTACCTGCCGGTAAAAATACAGGTCTTGCGCGTGAAAGTATCGAATAGAAAATAGTCTTAATTTTTTTTCGTTTTTTTGCAGGTATGATTAGTGTGTCTGGTGCCTAGGCTGTCGATTTCGATCATCAAATCATACTATACATGAAAGCGAAAGTGTATGTAAAAGTGCATTTGTTCCACTTTTGCATTTGTTCATTTGTGCATTTGTTCGACTTATTGATGAAATTAGTGAACCAGAAAATGTAAATTATGGTGTGCCTCAGGGGAGCATATTAGGACCTACATTATTCCTCACTTACATAAACGATTTATGTAACCTAAAACTAGAAAATGGCAACATTATTACTTTCGCCGATGATACCGCGCTTATTTTTAGAATGAAAGGAAATTGGGTTGAGATTTTCAAAACAGCACAAGAAGGTTTTAATACTGTTATCCAGTGGCTAAACAGAAATTTACTCAGTCTCAATACTGACAAAACCAAGATGATTGCTTTTTCTATCAGTAAACGGACGCAACCTCCTACCCCCTTAAAAATCTTTGCACTCACTAGTTTTGACATCAACAAGTGCCCAAATAATAGTTGTAGTTGCAACAGTTTGGAAAGGATGGAAAGTTTAAAATATCTGGGAGTTATAATCGACAGACATTTGAAGTTTAAATTTCATGTTCAGAGTTTGACTAGCAGACTACGAAAACTAATTGCTGTATTTAAAAATATACGCCATGTAGCTGATATAAAAACACTTAAAATTACATATTTCGCACTCTGCCAGTCACTAATCACATAGAAAGTTGGGGTGGTGCAGCAAAAACCAATATAATACAAATAGAAAAAGCACAACGGGCTATCCTGAAAGTAAGCAATTTTCTTCCTTTTAGATTCCCTACTATGGAACTTTACAAAAAGACTGATTTACTTACTGTAAGACAACTATTTATCCTGAAGTTAATTTTGGTCACACATAAGACTTGCCTTCGTCTACCTGAAGTTGATAAACGACGTAACGATATTGTCCTAAAATGTACTAAATTTAATACAAGTTTTATCAAAGGTTTCAGTTGCTTCTTAGGAGGGTTTATCTACAACAAAATATCAAAGAAAATGGAAATAAGAAAATTAAATACTTATGCCTTAAAGACAGAAATTACGAAACTTCTTAAAAATATGTCATACAAAGAAACAGAAGAACTTCTATGTGTACCTAAATAACACTATCCAGTGATGCTACCTGTTATGGGTTTGTCACCACATCTTCATTGATGCTGGTATATGTACTGACCCTTCATAGATTTCATGTACACTTATACCTACACAAACACTCCACACACACTCACACACACACACACACACACACACACACACACACACACACGTACGCACTTACAAAGGTACTTATTAAGTAACAAAATTAATAAAAATAAACATATATAAATATTGATATGATTAACAGACTGCTAATAATAAGATAACTAAATTTAAATGTTAACTTTGATACGTTTAGATTATGGATGAAGCCTAACTAGCACACCTATTGTAAATTCCCCCGGGGGTACGGTTCTCCTGAGACACAAGCATTCTTGCTTAGTTCAGAAGAACCGGGCCTATTCATTGCACAAATAAAATGTAAGTACTTTACACATACTTTATAAGATTATATTACAGGCTACAACTATTGTATATTTTAAAATGTTAATTAAGTGTCAATAAATGATTTTATTATTTATTATATATTATTATTATTACTTTTACGCTATGTAGCGAAGGATCGTCGTGTTTTTTGGTATGGTGGTAATGTAGGGCGTTGTGAGTGACTATATCCCGAAACAACGCGGACGAAGCTGATGTGGGTTCGGTATACTGATATAATATAATAAAGCCCACAAGGGAAACTACTAGTTAATTATTCTGAAAGTTTGTTTGATGGTTTGTCATTCCAGACGGCTCCAGCGACGGATCCTTGTATTTTTTTGCTATCTTGATATAATATTGTTTTTTATCCCGAAACTACGCGGGCGAAGCCGTGGATACCCACTAGCTAAATTTATGATTATTATGTCATTTGCCTGATTGATTCCATCTTCAACTAGTAGGTATAAAATTTGAACATACCTACACGTGTTTAGGTACTACTACAGCGCTAGTTTTTGCATAACAAGTTTGCGACTGCTCGTATACTCGCCCAAGAAGCCCGTAGGTCTACTTACACCACAGTTTCAATGCCATTCATTAGAGTAAATAAACCAAATATACAAAATTCCAAATTACCCAACTGGCTAGTCCTACCTACTCTATTCTGCCGCAACGCGACTCAAGTTTTGCAACGCGCTTGGTGGCCGCGCCGCCTTGCTTACCTTAGTTCCAACTTAGACATTAAACCAGTGCAACGTTTTTCAAAACAGTTGTCAAATTAATTTGGACTTATTATTGTGAGTATTATGTTTCATTCGTTTCTTATTCTAAGTTAAGTTTAAAAAGAAACTGTTAATCACGATCTTTTGCCGACAATTCGTAGCTGTTTCTTATTTGTTATCCTCGAATTTTCAAATGGTAATTATACCTTCTTCTTCTTCTTATCGAATGAGAGTGGCCAACTCTGGTGGCGAGAGTTTATCAAGCCGCCCTAAGGGCTTCTGACATGGCTTAACGACTGCCGTACTAGACAAACAAACAAGCACCTAACAATTGATCACAAAGGTTTTCTGGTTTTGTTGTTTTTGTAATTATACGTAATAGGTAGGTACTACATTGTGAATGAATCAAAGAAATAAGTTCGGTTTTGTTCGTATAATGTAAGGATTATGAAAAGCTGTTTGAATATATCGGCAATAGATTGAATGATACCTGTATTGTACGATTGGTAAATTATCAATTTCATCTAGATATTTTGTTAGACGACCTTGTAACATTTACTTCATCTATGAGCCCATATTCCTAGCATCAAACTAGCAATGATTACCTTTAGTTGCCGAGATTTTAGGCTTCAATTTTTAAGTAATGATTTCTGCTGTAAATAATATCGTATCGTCCTCTTTAGTAGTACTCCTCATTATTGAGGGTCTTGATCCTACGCGTCATCATTTCGGGGATTTTTGTTGCGTAGTGACCTACGTAGGTAGAATATGTCCTTGGTTTTTGTGGCCTTTAAACATGTCGGTTTCCTTATGATGTTTATATTTCATCGTTAAGAGAGACCTATTCACATATGACTTGAAAAACACGACATTTGTGTAGGGAAGAATTACAATCAAGAGTTATTTGATTATATTTAAGGGTTGATTAGTTCAAGGGAGCTATTTCGTATCCCTGGTTTTTTATAACATTTGACATTTTGACCCCATGCTACACTAGCGCTCTCAAGCGACTAATTCCCACGCAGTAGCATTGTATTGTAATTACTAATGATTAGCTAATCAATCACTATCAAACAAGTAACTCTATCTCGTGAATGACAAAGTGCTAATTCATTTGACGAAATTCGTATTCCTTTGTATTTGATTAGCCAATCATTAGTGGAATTTAATTAATTGGCTTTATGCAAATTGTTTCATAGTAAAATTAAATCGGCATTTATATGAGAACTATGAGTAAAAAATTTAAGTGTCTGAAAAGCACCTAACAATTGACCACAAAGATTTTCTGGTTTTGTTGTTTTTACTAAAAGAAATGCAAAGTTTGATCTTACAATTTATAACACAACAGATACATCTAGCTTGCTTTTGACTTACAAGAGATAAGAAACTAAATTCATAATAGATATGCACTTACTTACGTTTTTGAAGCTAACTGGCGAGGAATACCAGAAAAACACCTGCAAATTCACAGGACTAAATTAAAAGTCGTGGAACTAAAATTGTAAGAGATGTCCTGCTAGGTTATTGATGTTTTTTAGGTAATCTACATAAACAGTCTAATCCGGGGTTCAAATCTAGATTTAATTGGTATCTTCTAGGTAAGCATGTTACACCCTAGGCTGCAGCAATGCATTCTGTGGCAATGCTTAACATCAGGCAGGCTGTAGTCAAACGTAAACTTATCCCACATAAAAAATAAAACCAGTATTTTATGTATAAAAACCAACCGGTTGGGTTAATGCACTCTTTTGGCTTGTATGTAAATATAATGGTGAGACATATTTAGCCATCCAAATCTGTTTTTAAAGGATTAAAAGTTCCACAAAAATGATGACCAAATTTATGCGAATATTGCCTGCTTACAAACCTTCTGAGTCATTATTTCTAAGTAACTTATACTGAGTTCAGTGCAGATGCATATAAATAGCAATCGTTTTATTTTATGAATTTTAAATCAAATTGTTGGGCGAGTTTTTTAGGCCGATACATCGATTTTCGGATTTTATGATCCTCAAACATGTTCTTACGATATTTTATTGCACTGCTAACCGAGTGCAAATCCTGTGTGGATTTGCACTCGAACTTAGAAATTAATTTATTAGTAGAAAAACAGTTCAAAGCATTATGCGTCAGAGTGCTCAGAATACAGAAAGAACAGAGTGTTTCAACCACCGAGCCACGTTCGCTTACGAGCTTTCAGCTAAATATCATCAAAAATGATAATGAAACAGTTAGCAAACATAAGTGGTTTGCAATAACATTCCGCGTATAATCAGTTTGCAATTTGCACACATGACCTTGGCACATCTTGTCCAATTATAACTAAATTACGTAACTATATGAATATATCTTAGTATACAATATAACCATGTAACCACACCGGGTTCCGTATTCTGCAATAAAACTCAGATGTCAAGGTTGTAAGAAGAGTATTCATCAAATCAAACGTCAAATATTGCCAATTTGGCGAGACATTTTGACATTTATTGAGGTGACGATGTACTATGCTTAAAGTGTTTACGCTATTTAATCAAATGCAAAAAATGGGCAATTATTTGAATTGTAGGTACATACTGAATGTTAGTATGTATTCGCTTGGGCTTATTTTCAAAATGAGATACCTAAGCAGGTACGATCATATACCATGGAAGTATGTTTTGAGTAGGTAACTATGAATTCAAATTTAGTTACATTAGTTTGTGTGGTTGGACATAGACATCTGAGAAACTAGAATTGATTTGTTACCTATTATTTTATAATACTAAACTTATTATAAATATGATTTATTTTGTCAAGTGCTAAATCCGCACTATGGTTGTTATTTTCGCTCATTTTCCAATAAATATTTAAGATAGAACAATTAAATTGTTTTAAACATTTAAGTCGTAATAATTTGGGTAACAAACTTGGTTGATATGATATTTTTATATTACTTCTTGTCTGAGACTATTCTAAACTCCCATCTTGTGTACCAAATGCTGGTTAAATACAAACCAAACCAATGTAAAAACCGAAAACACCGCGTCGTGAGCGTTGTAAACACCGCGTCGTGAGCGTTGTAAACACCGCGTCGTGAGCGTTGTAAACACCGCGTCTATAAGCTACATATTTTTTCTAGAGGAAATCATGAATTGGACTTTGATAAACTGTTTATCTGAGGAATTGACTAATTGAATCTTTTTAGAAATATTAATGTATGTACAATGTATGCAATGATACGTGTTAAAACATGATTGATGCGAAATAATTGCTTGTCTGTGAATTTCACTGCTTAATTTTTTAATGATACTTACTAAAAAATAATTAAACCAAAGTTTATTCAACAACAAAATTATAAAACGAATAGATTCGTTTAAAATTAATGATTTCTCCTTTAAATTATCTTTTCCCCGTAAACTGAAGGTCGAAATGAAGAAGGCTTGAATGAATGAAAATGATGAAGAAGATTTCAAGACTTATTTATTGCTTGATAAAAACCTTATATAACTCTTCATATTTACAAAATCTTATCTCGTTTATTTATTTTGTTGCAAATGAGGAGATTACATCGGCCTTGACCGTGACGTCACTTCCTGTATGGAGACATAATATTATATGTAGGCTGCACTCGATGATTCAGCAAAAACTGATAACATTTAAAAAATTAATAGTTTTAAATGAATATGAAATTATGTGAAAATTTGACTACCTTTTGCTTTGGTCACAGATCGCCGTACTTGTATTTAATGGGCAAATTTTTCATTTCGAAATTCTAAGGAAATAACTGTATTTTAATCCTAGTGCTCTAGCCTACCGGAAGGAAGCAGCATGTCCAGCATGCTGGCCGCATTATCACGTATTAAGGCAAAGATGATGATATATGATATATATATATATATATATATATATATATATATATATGATATATTATATGCGTTGACTCAGAAAAAAGTTTAGATAAAATGTGTTTTTTGTTACAAAATTTACCAAAACGCTCTATAAAATTTGCACTATAACCACTTTAAAAAATATAACGTTAATTTCCAATAACTCTGTATTATTGTATACCATTGAGCCAACTACATCATCATTCCATTGTATTCAATTCTGAGATTTGGACAAAACGGTTCAAAGGTGAAAACATGCGAAATAAGCAATAAACATATCAGTCTCAAAGACGCGCGTCGGTAAACATTACAAACAAATTGAAAGTCTCAATTTTAATCCTGAAGTAACGAGTGATAGGTTGATCAGTTTATTTTGTCTTTTACTCATTTTTAAAACTGTTCAAGAAACAAAATATTGACTTTCACTAAAAGGTAAAACTCCAAAATTTTAATCATCGCCGCAAGGAAGCCATAATATCGGACTTTTGATCTTTTCTTTTGAATATGCTTCGGAAGATATGCATCGGAGCTTCACGTACTAATTTTCACAGCTCCTTTCTATAACTGAATCTGAAACTCTTCAGACCGTTACCGTTTTATGATGTACCTACCAAAATTTCAAGTAACGAGTTTTGCTAATAAATGAACTTGAACACTACCGTAAGCTAAGTTTCTTGCAGACTACAAACCAGAGGTCTTTATCTAGAGTAAATATATACCATAATAGGTAGGCACGTAACAGCCTAGGCTGCAGCACTGCTAAACATCAGGCGGGCTGTAGTCATATGGGAAGCTACTACGGAAATCTTAGTACTTTATAACTGTGGGTTCGATTGAGAAATATATTCGTAGTAGTTGAATGAGTAATATATGCTCACCGACTCAAACAGAAATGTTTGCTTGCTTAGCAATTACGAAATATGTGCAGTAAGTAGTACTTATAAGTATATTTGTCACAGACTTACTGTCAGAATACTTATACCATCACAGGGTCAATATGTACAAGACATGAGGCAATATTGACGAGGAAAATAGGCTTCAATATTGATGGTTGTTTGAACTTTCTGAAGCAACATTGGTTGATCTTTGGGGTTATGTTTCTTTTGCAAACAGTAGAGGGTAAATATTGTTTCTGTTTCATTACCTTCACCTACCATCCCATCATTATTTGGCATATAACTACCAAACACATATTTAACTAACACTAATTTTATAGGTGGCTTAAGGTACACTAAAACAACAAGTTTTTTACGAATTTAAGATATTAGCGAAAAAATTTAATGTTCAATGTTCAAATCTATTACTTAAGCAGAAGTGTTTTGCGATTTTTTGTTAGTCATTATTACAAAACTTTTTAGCACTTTTGTAATAAAGCTGCACTTAAAAGGTTATGCGTTAGTTACCACTAACCCTGTATAAAAAAGTTATATGGCTGGTTTGATATTCCGTTTGTTCTGCTGAAATTTAGCGACGGATCACCGGCCAAGCAACGCGAACATAGTCCTGCAATAATATCTAGGTCACAGAATATATAATAGACACGCCCCTAGTTCAGACACGGGTCACTGAGATATTCATTCGGGATCAGCAAAGTTGTGTAACGGTCATTGCGGTCATTTCTCAGATGGGTGATCAAGTGGCATTTACATGGCCACAAGGGTCAAATGATACGTACAAATCATAATTAGTATAATTATAAAAATGTAAGTGTAATTATTTTGACGTAACTTGATGAGATGGATCGCATTACGGATCGTCGTAGTGATCATAGTTTTGATTTGGTGGTAGTGCAACGTTAAGCCGCGGCCAACCATTAGATTAAAAAGTTAATCTGGCTTAAAAGGCGTTTCTAGTTTGCATTATAGTGACACTAGAATCTCCTATAAAACTAAGACTACATAGGTTCAACAACCCGCGTGCCCTCCACAATAGTATATCCTACCACATCGGACGTTGTGCCACAGTTGAGCAAGCTTGCGCAACTAGCCTTGCCCCACTGCACTTACTGGCGTGTAACCACTGCCTAGTTGCTATACTGTGGCCGTATGAGCAGAGGAATTTGTTAGACTCTCTTTTTTATAGGGAAAAAGTGAATTAGAAACTCAAAAATTTACTAAATTAGTTCAAGGGTTGTATGCTCACGTGAATAACAATGAGAATCTTTCAAAAACCGACTAAATAAATTTTAATCTATGTTTTTTTATGTATATTGTATACCTACTAGTGAGTGCCCGTGACTTCGTCCATGTTATGTTATTAACCCTCTATGCAACCTCCATGTCAAAATTCGTGGAAATCCGTTGCTCCATTGCGACGCGTCAGACTAATTATGAATTTTCTATGAGTTTTGATTATACGTTTGTATGCCTAATATAAACCTATTTTTTGTTATCCTGAACAATCCAAACCAGATTAGGTTTATTTTTAATGTCAGCCAAATTGTTTTACAAATTTTTGTACCACAATTATATTCTACCAAAACGCCATAATTAAGACAAATGTCGGTCTCAGTGCTTGTCCATATTCCATAGTACAGTCGGCCAATGTCAGCGTCGAAACATATCTCGTGATTTGCATGGCTGTTTGAACTAACACGTGAATTAATAACACGCATTCATCATCATCTGTAGCACAGAATATTTTTGCTTATTTTGCTTAGAAACATAATATCAAGTACTTTTGTACAATGTAGTGTTCATTATTTTCTTAGCTCCAGTGACACTACGGATTGTATTCTAAGTAACTCATCATTATCTGCAGTCTTAATTTTTTTCCAACTTGTTGTATATCCATGTATAACCAAATAAATATAAAAATTCCGGATCATTTTCCACACCTTTCATATGAACTGTTTCAATGCAATAATATATACTCGTAATCTTTTTACTGATAATCTTTTTCTGTCAGTTTTTTGGAAGTCGAATTGAATACATTTTTGCTCTAATTAGATGAAAATGATTCCATTGTTACAAAAATAGGTATCAATCCAGTCAAAAGAGCGAAGTTTAATAATGTTTTTTTTATGGCTTTTGCGAAGATATAACTTCGCAATTCTGCCAATGTCAAGTGGGAAGATAGGCCAATGATTAATTAAAAGAGTTGGTGACAATTACATTTAATTAGGGCCCATTTTGATGGCGCTGTGTGATATGTCCTGAAATATATTTTTTTATTTATTTATTTTATAGTAAAATTTATTCATTGCCGTCTGATTTATACGAGTATACTATGTATAATCCTGCATTCTTATTTTTATTCAAAACAAAGTATAAGAGTAATTAAACAACAATGGATGACTGTTCGTCAACAAGAATATTATATGAAAATATAATATTCTTGTTGACGAACAATTAGGTTTTCGTAAAGGAAAATCAATTAATATGGCCATATACAGTTTTCTTCAGAAAGTTATTACTGGATGTGAAAAAAAAGTACCAATTTTTGCTATGTTTATGGATTTAACTAAAGCATTCGATTTCGTTTGCCATAATATATTGCTGACTAAGCTTGAAAGTTATGGGATCAGGGGAAATTTGTTAAATTTAATTAAATCTTATTTATCTAATAGGAAACAAAAAACTCAAATAGTTCAATTATCACTTAAAACTAAAACTGAGATCAAATTCACATCTTCTGAAAACTGTGTCAAATGTGGAGTTCCGCAGGGCAGCGTACTGGGTCCTTTACTCATCATAACATATATAAATGACTTGCCACAGACTACAAAACATCCAATGGTGCTATTTGCAGATGACAGCACAGTTATTTTTATTGGAGACAAAAATATACCCCCAGAACCAGAAATCTATATGACTTTACATGATATTATAATACAATGGTTGACTTGCAATAATCTGGCAATAAATTTAGAAAAGACAAATATTATGACATTTTACAAATACAAACAACTGACATCCAAAATTATCTATAATGGAAATGACATTGAAAATATATCGGACACAAAGTTTTTAGGCTTATATGTGGACTGTGATCTAAACTGGAAGAGACATGCAAAGGAGTTATGTTCGAAGCTAAGTCGTTTCTCGTACGCTTTATTTATGCTCGCTAAGGTAGTAGATAAACAATTTGTACTCACAGCATATCATGCGTATGTAACGTCGGCCCTACGATACGGCATTATATTTTGGGGTAACTGTTCAGAGCGTCTCACCATTTTTAGGGCTCAAAAGAAGTGTATTCGGTCAGTGTGCCACTTGAAGCCAAGAGATTCCTGCAAAGCCTATTTCCCAAAACTCAATGTGTTGCCTTTTCCTTGCTTGTACATATTTGAGACCGCCTTGTTCGTTAAAAACAATATTCATATGTTCAGGTTGCAATCAAGTACTCGCCATAGAAATAGAATCCGTTTGCCTCAGCGTAGGACTGCTTTGTATTCTAAGAGTGTACTGGGCATGGGGCCATCCATTTATAATCATTTACCAAAGACAATTGTAAACTCGGAAAATTTTGTAATATTTAAAAGGAAATTATTTGAATTTTTAATTAGAAAATGTTAATATGATTTAAAATCCTTTTTTGAAGATGATATAAGTAACTTATGATATTATAACCGTTATTATGTATTATATGTATTTACTAACAAATAATTTGAACAATATAAACTGACTGAATTATATTGACTTAATCAAGAGGTAAGATGTAAGATAATATAAATGTTTTTGTACCATGTAAAAATTAGTTGTATACAATTATTTTTGGACGATAAGAAAATTTGAAATGTGTTTACTACATAATGTAATATTCTAAAATCTAAATTGTTAATTGTAATTTGCACGCCCTGTGGGTGAAAATATAACGCACTCATATGTACATAATACCACCTTTGTAAATACCTATATTTCGCAATGAATAAAATGAATTTGAATTTGAATTTGACTTAATTAAATAGATCAGACTCACGAACGTGGATATTTATTTCCCCAAAAAGGTAAAAAGACCATTTATATCTTATTATATTTATTAAAAACATCTGATAAATATACTAATTCGATGTTACCTCATTTATGAAGACGGGATAATCGTGATTTTGTCACTTCCTTCTGAAATACGCATGTTTTATAAAAAAAAATACAACAAACCGTTTTACAAAATTATTACGAACCTAAAATTGTATGTATTTCTTTATAGAGGTATTGTATATTTATAGTTGCTTCACATCACACTTATCTTATGTTTAACACATTTACTCCTAAAATGATTCCTTACGTAAGAGCTGCATTTTTCTTTACCAGCATATACTTAATTGTAACGTAATGTCACAATCAAACCATTTGCAAATAAAGTCAAAATACAATAGATGTGATTATACATATTTTTAATATTACATTGGGTTGGCATTTGAATCATGCATTGTAGGTTTAGGGGGGGGGGGAAAGGTGGCATTTTATAGGGGTTGGTCCCCTTTTCAAATGACACCCGATTTACGTCTAGGAGACGCTTAGTTTTTTTTAATACGTGTTTGAAGCTACATGTTATGGAACGTTATTTTTTGTTAAAAATGTCTTTAGTATTAATTTTTCTTTAAATTTATATACTGTTTTACACATAATTTGTTGTAAAAGGTCTTCATGTGTTATATAAAAGGAACAAAAGAACAAAAAAATATACAAAATATAACAAATTACAATGAAACGGAACGTTTCCGCCATGACAGTTCAGCGAATGTCAACGGCGTCATATCGCATTCCGTTTCTACCCGTAGTTACGTGAATGTGCTCCCGTGTCTTTTTTTGTGCGTTTTGCGGATTTTTTTCGGCGTCTAAACCACAGAAGTAATCTCTGTGGCGATAAAGTAATTAAACTAAATTGAAACTTGGGGCACCCCGACTTTGACAGGTTAGGTTAGAAGGGGATGGCGGGGTCGAGTGAGCGAGCGTAGCGAGCGAACAGACCCCGCCATCCTCTTCGTGGTTATTTTTTTATAAACCACACAGATGTAGAACTGTGCAAAATATAAAAAAGACCCCTTCATACAATTGATTACAGCAATAAATCATGTATATCAAATATAAAAAGGTTGTTTTATTCCTAAATAAAGAGTTTTTGATAACATAACATCAAAAATTTAAAAATTAAATTTCGTGGTGACTATAGGTTTCCTAACTTTGGGGAGGGGTCGGGGGGGTTGCTAATCACATCACATTTTTAGGTTTATCTTAGTGCAATATTACCATCTTCTTCATTAAATTTAGTAACCTTTTCACCTCCACGCCCGAAAAGTTATACCTGGCTGCCACGATTTAGTTACAGTAGTTTATGAACTATCATCATCATCAGCCCAACGGAACCCACTGCAGGGTATAGGCCTCCTCCCTCTTACGCCAATACTCCCTTTCTTGAGCGTTTCTTGCCAAGATGTTTCCTTCTAACTTTCTATATCTATTTCTTTCTTTTTTATGATTTATATGTATACATTTTTGTGTTAAAACAACAGAAACCTTGCAGACCTATTTTCTATATAAAAGTTTTTTTCTCTATGCCTTCGATCAACAATACCACCTCTAAAATATCTTCAAAGGGGCGATGAATATTCGGTATAGAACAGTTAATTTTTTGCGAATAACAAAAAGTCGTAGAACAAAAGCTGTTGTATTATTATGATAGCTACTTAGTTCTAGAGGTTGCTGGTGTTTTTAGTAACCCTGTAGATGGAGCATCTGGTGGTCAAGAATACCTGACTTTCCCGTTCAAAATATTAAATCCTTCTTTCCTTTTGTTCCGCAGCACCATGTCAGCCGAGGGTCTGTCAGCAGCGGAAGTGGATGCTCTGCCTGACCGCATCGCAGACACCTTCGCAGGCCAGCATGTGCTCATCACAGGAGGCACGGGCTTCATGGGCAAGGTGCTGGTGGAGAAGCTGCTCAGGTACGATAATGGTGATGATGATGATGATGCCTTATAGACATATCTAACGTCGGATATCTTGGTTATGTTTAACGTGTGTTCTTAAGAGGCTTTGCTAATTTGAACATCGTCTCGAGATTCACTAGACCATGTCTATGACATATGTCTATGATATGTGATGTATGTCGTCATGGTTTAGTGAATCTTGTAATTCGAAACTATTTTATGTACACAAAAAAGTTTGTAGATAGGTATATTATGTTATTGTATATGTTAATTGTATGCACAAAATGAAATTCAGAGGTCGACTACCTCATTATTTTCTTTAAAAATAAAAGGTCAGTCATGCGATATTTTTGTGACGCTATTGTATCATCATAAAATTACATTCATTGTCATATAAATAAGATATGTATTACAAAAAACACACCACAGTCGAATTAGAGAATCTATTGTGTTTCATACAGGAATTTGTTGCAAAATCAAAATGGCGTTATCTTAAGCAAGCATGAAGATCTGTGCAAGAAGTTCTAATGAGAAATACATTGGACAAATGTGCACAATCTCCTAGGTTTATGATCTTGTGAGTTTGCGCGAAATTGCACAAAATGTCCTTTTTAATGGGCTTTACGTGTTTACGGCAAAAACATGTGCGGAGTATTGCAACGCTTGGAAACTGTTTGTGAAATGTTCCGGCAAATATGACGATCTGCGAAAGTTCTATATATGTTAATGTACCTAACAGATATATGAATAGGTAGTGATACTGGTTCCCACTAGGGTTCCCACCAGTAATACTACTCGGGTACTAACCCGACTTAGGTCTCTTCGCATAAAGATAAAGATAAAGAATTTTTATTGATAATGTAAAATTGTAACATACATAGGTATAGGTATAAGTACTAATATGAAATATCACAGAATATGCTACACAAATTACAATATCTCGTCAAATTGAATTTAAGTATAACATTTAGTTTTATAAAATTTTACAAGTTACAATGTCTAGTTTTATTAATAAAATAATGAAATTTTTTGTTATTAAGATCATGTCAAACATAATAATAGGTATGTAATCATACAATATGTCAACTTAAATAAATCTTGGTACTGTCACATAATCATTACCTAAATCAATTAGTAAGCTATCTTCGATGAGTCGTCGATATTTCATTTTATATAATAATTAACAATATGTAGGCTTCCTAAAATTACGTAATACAAAAGCGGTCATAACTTTACAAAAACTTTACTCAATTTTAATATGGATCTGATCGGTAATTAATTTTAATTTTTGCTACATCGTTTTTGTTATAATTTTCAGGAAATGTCCCGACATCGCCCAGGTATACCTGCTAGTGCGAGAGAAGAAAGGAAAAACACCAAAACAACGCTTGGAAGAAATATTCAATGGCGATGTAAGTAGATGACGATAAAATCTTTCAGAAGACTCGATAACCTCCTATTTTTGAAGTCGGTTAATATATTAACAGGCCGCCCACACAAAAACTTTTGCGAGTAAAAGTTTTGCGAAAAAAGGTGAACAGGTTTAAAAAAGTCTTTATCAAATATTCAAATTCTAATTTAGTCCCAAGGTGACTTGAAAAAAAAGCAAAGAAGGGCTAACATTTTATTTTTATAATGGCATGAGTAAATGAACTCCAAGCGAAGCCGATGTTTTAAACCTCTTTTATATTACTCTCTCTCTCTCTCTCTCTCTTGAGTCTTCTCATGACTGAGGGTCGTGACTCCTCTGCAGAATTAATTCGTTAGGGGAGTTCTCTTGGACAGATACATCGTTTTATATTACTAGCTCCATCTAAAACACTAACCGAATGCAGCAGCATCCTAGCTAGACTAGCGAATGAGTTTAGATTTCATAATAGACTAACGAAAGGATTACTCAAGTTACTAGTATTTAGTGGAGTAGGTCACTTCTGTCGAAAGGACTAGGTTTACTAGGTTAGGTACAACTTTTACTGCCAGTATTAGAAACATCGGCGGAATCAAATAATATATGCTTAAGGAAAATTATAGTGTTTGCACTTGAAGTATTTTAAATGCAACTAAACTTGGTAACTAATTACTAAATGGGGTAGCGTGATATAGAAAATTATACTTTTTTAGCCTATTGACATTTCAAACATCCAATTTTTTTTCCATTTGGATTGGCATTCGCTTTATGGTGAAGGAAAACATTGTGAAAAACAGGCATATTGATATCGAGAAATGATAATGATTTTTTTATCTAAGAATGCCATCAATTGCGAGCTAAGTTATACCTACAGACAATTGACATTGACATAAGCATGAAGAAATATTGCTAGGGTACAAGCAACGTACTACTTTCTGCGTGCGGATAAAATCTACACCAAAATCTTTTGCACACGATTACTTAGAAAATCCAATCTAAAGCGAAAGTGGTACCATCAGACGAGCCTAGAATGGTATGGCGTGTACAAACACGCTTCCATCAGGCATAACTGGGTCAAGGTGGTTATGCGATGGCAAATCATCTTTGCGTAATCTTTCTAAAGTGAAAATATATACCATCTTGACCACCGCCACCGCGCGCCGCCGGTAGGTCGGCTGAATTAGGGGGTTTTACGAGATTGGAGCGGTCAGTCCTTGAATAACTGACTAAAAAGTATGTACATATTTACATCTATGGCATCTTCAAAAATAAATGCTGCAGATTGGATAAAAGAAAGACAGATAGGTACAAATAAAGCGAGCTATAGGCCGCCTTTAGGCCTACTAGGGTGATATTAAAATTCTGGAAACTAGAGTTAGCACTCTCATTCGAATAATCACATCAAATAGGGATAATTCCTTTTCATTGAGTCACATTTCTTATTACCTAGATTTAGTCATAATGAAGAATTATTAGGTACGACAGTAACTATGTATAATAAAAACATAATGTCTGATTAATTATCCATTTATCTGAAGGTAAATCTCGACCTGTCTTTAATGTGACGTATGTAATAACGTAATCATAAGGCTGTATCTACCTTCGCACCAAACAAAAAATAAACGTTAATATGATCTGTCGTGATAATTTTACTTCCCGTTGTCCCCGTACCGGAGACACGGCCACCGGGGAGGAACGGATATCAGGTGCTCTCTATGTACATTATGTTATACTTATAATGGTTTATGTTTGTTTGAATACCTACAATATTATGTATGTTAGCTTGTTCCACGGATGAAACATGTCCTCGAATTTTGTGGTCATAAACTTATCGAATTTCTCACGTGTTTCACGGTATTATTTGAGATTAATACCAGTAAATAGGTACCGATAGTAATTACATTGAGATCCTAATCCAAGCACCGTGTTGATGTCTAGTTGTTTTGTCTACTTTGTTTATAACATGCATAGTACATGGAAATCACCTACGTCAATAGATATTATTATTGTGTTGTGGTTTAAAATGGAAAAACACGCATTAGCAAAAAAATGGTACGTCTACTTACGACTGCTATTTAATTGATTTGCTCTACCGAAAATAAACCAATGACGTGGTTAACGATAAACTTTAATTTAAACAACCTTTAACATTATTTTGAGAAGGTTTATGCAATCTATTTATAACTTTTGCGTGTGCATTGTGCAGTTTCGTGATGTTGAGGTGAAAATATATTGAATCTAACTTAATCATCTGTACCTGTACCCAGTATCTCTTTATATTTTATTATTCTTCTATTTTTAACAGATATCAAAAAAGGAAGAGGTTCTCATTTTGATTGAATGAATACATATTTCAGGTTCATATTCAAATGTTCGTACCTGTCTCTGATGTGTTTAATTAACTGCATTGTACATTCGCAGCTATTCACCAAGCTGCGCACGCAGCAGGGCGGCATCAGCACTATGCTGGAGAAGTGCACCATCGTGTGCGGGGACGTAGGCGAGCCCGACCTGGCGCTGTCCGAGGACGACCGGCACATGCTGGTGGAAAAGGTGGATATTATCATACATGCTGCTGCCACTATCAGGTAAAGTCAACGAACTTAGTATATTTTGTATATTTTAGTTATATAGCTTAAAGCCTCCCTCGATAAATGGTCTATTCAACACAAAAATATTTTTTCAATTCGCACCAGTAGTTCCTGAGATTAGCGCGTTCAAACAAACAAACAAACTCTTCAGCTTTATAATATTAGTATAGATGATTATATATAAAAATAGATAGTCACAGATGTCCAGAGAAGTATTTACTTTTCCCAGTTATTTAGTCACGGCACAATATGATAGAAATAGTCCTGTGGTTTCGATATGCATAAATATCAAGCTAGATTTCCAGTGAGATCATTAGATATCGGTACATCCAAGACCTTCAGCCAACTATGAACACATTGTTACAAATCAGGAAGTCATTATATAATAGTTAAGAATACGAAAGCGTATTTTGTCCTTAGGAAATAATATTACAAGATGACAATCATTTTCTAATAGTTCTCTAAGTGTAAAAAATCGATGTTGTATTATATTCCAGGTTCGATGAAGAGCTGAAGAAGGCTGTTCTTCTGAACGTGAGAGGCACCAAGCTCATGGTGGAACTCGGCAAGGAGTGCAAGAACCTCAAAGTATGTGTTTCTTTCACTATATTGAATTATCAGAGAACGCTACACCAAACAAAATTCCCAATTCTGTTTATTTGGCTTCATACTTTGTTTTTGAAAATAACATCACCGACCATTTAAGATTCATAAAATAATCATATCAGTAACTTATACCACAGAAATATAACCAGCAATGCAAAGCCAATAAGATAGAAAAAATATTCGATTAATAACAAATCAAAGTAAAAAAGAAATACATGCACAGAAATAACTCGATGCAGTAGTATGCTAAAGCTAAAGAAGCATACCGGTGGTGGAGTGGAGCTAGCTTACTATGATCCCTATGATTAAATGATGCTCTGTGTCTCCCCCAGCTGTTCATCCACATCTCGACGTCGTACTGCCACCTGCACGAGAAGCTTCTAGAAGAGAAGCCCTACCCTCCGCCCGCGGACCCGCACCAGATCATCTCTGCCATGGAGTGGATGGACGAGGCGGCAGTGGCCTCTGTTACACCCAAGTAAGTTGTCATCCAAAGAAATAAAGATCGAAAAGTAGTTGTATCCTCTTCAAAAGATCATTTTAATTGGGTTGAAGAAGAATTAGGAAAACATAGTTGGTTGTACCTATAATAAGCTATTGCAGCTTATTCAGAAGTTATTATGTAGGTAGGTCTGGACGTCAAAATCATCTTCTAAAAGGGATACCATTGATTATCATTTTCCATTACAATCATGCAAAAAATGCTAGTAGAATATGATGAAAATAGTGTTTGAAACTTTATTTATGGCCAGGTTATTGGACAAGCTGCCCAACTCATACGCGTTCACGAAGGCGCTGGGGGAGGCACTGGTGGTGGAGGCCATGGAACACATCCCCGTCATGGTGCTCAGACCTTCCATCGGTGAGCATCTTTACCTCTTTATACTTCTTCTTCCTCCTCGCATCTGATAGTCGCTTCTGATAGTCGTGGTCTATGTCACGTCATCATCTTTAGTCTCACAATCTTGCACCATCGCATCGACTACAGTATGAGTAAATGATTATTCAAATAAACTCTTCCAATATATCTTATTAGATAGCTAGTACCTGTACTTTCCATTCGTTGATTTTTAAATATCTATTTGCCATTTCAGTGATCCCAATCTGGCAAGAGCCCGTCCCTGGGTGGACCGACAACATCAACGGACCGACCGGACTTCTTATTGGTACGTCACATTTCCATGTTATGAAGCTATGCTGATAACTTTATTACTCTTAGCTTTAAAATCACAAATTCTACATTTAATTTAAAAACTACCCGATTAAACTGACTGGCCTGTTAGCTTAGTTGGTAGTGGCTCTGCCTTCTAATCTAGGGGTTGCGGGTTCGATTCCCGCCTGACACAAGTATTTATGCATTTTAAAAATGTATAATTTCTTGTGTTGAGTCTGGTTGTTTGTATGTATAATAAGTATGTATTTACAAAAGAAAAGTATATAAGTATTATATCCGTTATCTAGTACCCACGACACAAGCGTTTGCTTAGTGTGGGGCTAGATGGCGCTGTGTGGAATGTCCCGAAATATTTATTTATTTATTTATTATTAAACTTAACATATTCAATAATTTTTCCATCGACGTAATCTCGATTTATGTTGGTCCAAAAAACGACAAAACATGTGGAGAAAAAGTAACATAACTACCGCAAATATTCAATCAGCTAGTTTTACACATCGATGGTATTGTTATCATCATTCCAATCTCTATAAATAATAAAAAAACAGACGTAACCCATAGTTACTAAAACTAATTTGGACACTGCTATCCCCAGGCGCTGGCAAGGGTGTGATCCGCTCGATGTACTGCAAGAGTAACAGCTACGCAGACTACCTGCCGGTCGACGTGTTCATCAATGGCATCATGATCGCCTGCTGGAACTATCTCACTTATGGGTGACATCTCTTTTGGCCTTATATAACCTACCATGAAGGGGACCTTAGGGTGGTTTCACAGCTCTGACATCAAAATGAGCCACTCTCATATGAACTCACTTACTTGTAGTGCAAAGACTCCTGGATTTAAATTATCAGGGAATAGGATCCCTTGTAAAGACTGGCAAAGTTTAGCAGTCCTACGGCGTTAGTGGTTCCAAAGGTAATCGTGATTTTTGGAATGTCGTTAGTCAATAATCCTGAGAGCGACACTGGCTTTTTATATCCTAGACAACGTAATGGATGCCATAGGATTCTACTTGTTATAATGGTAACAGCCTGTTTATTTACATCACTTTGTGAGATTTGTCATTACTTAGTGACATTGTAAGAAACATAATTAGTTTCAATCGATAACTTCCATATACTGACAATACAAATAATTAAAGAAATATTAAAATAATAAACTAAACAAATGCCTTGACTGCGTTTCCAGGGACAAGAAGTCGAATGTGATCAACTTCACGTCGTCGGCGGAGATCAAGGTGACGTGGTCGGAGATGATCGATGCGGGCCGAGAGATCATCATGAACCGGGTGCCGCTCAACGGAGTCGTCTGGTAAAACTTGTTTTCAATGGAGTTGCATTTGACTGCAATTGGCCCAATTTTATTCGTGCAATTATTTTCGTGCTTATCGAAAAGAATTATGTCAAAGAAGCATCCAAATGTAAAACCCAAGCCAAGTTAGCCAAGTGCCTAACGGTATTATCCAGCAGCCTCATTAAGGAGCAAGTTAAGCTGTTC
Organism: Macaria liturata; assembly: GCA_964023185.1. Classification (NCBI taxonomy): domain Eukaryota; kingdom Metazoa; phylum Arthropoda; class Insecta; order Lepidoptera; family Geometridae; genus Macaria; species Macaria liturata. The sequence continues at coordinate 562,623 of OZ026822.1, forward strand.
CAGAACATGCATGCCCCTTGGCGCTGTTCGCTTCTTCACGTAGCTTCCGGTGACTTTGTAGCTAAATGCGTGAAATTTCACGTCTACCAAATGTCGTAATCTTGAAAAAGCACACGATACCATCAGCCTGTACAAATAAATACTATAATGTTCTATTCCACTTATTGTATGTAATAAAAATATATCTACTTGAAAACAATATTCTAGAATATTCTCTGGCAATTTGCAGTAAAATTCTAGAATGATCGTACTTGCAAAAATGGTTTGAAATCTTATCACGAATTTTGGCGATGTCCATATCTACAATATTGAAAAATAAGTAAATAGCTTATTCTTTCTTGTTTTGTACAGGTACCCGGGCGGGTCCATGAAGCACTCGCGGCTGTACCACAACATCTGCGTGTTCTTCTTCCACCTCATCCCCGCCATCATCATCGACACGCTGCTCTTCTGTCTCGGGTACAAGCCCGTGTAAGTATATATATTAAATTACTTATTTTTTTATTTTGATTCCATTCCAATTATGAAGGTAAGATCTCTTCTGTCTTTTTAAAATGAGTTGTCGCTCAGAAAAGAGGAGTAAAGTACGAACTAGCGGATAGCGGGTCTAAGACTCATCTTTTTCTTAGATGATATTTTAAATGGTACGAGGCCCGTGTAGTCAAAATTGTAAGTATACTATGCTTCTTCAGGATTGTTTGTCATGAGTTCTTTATTGTTTGAGTAATTGTTTAGTGAGAGATTTTACCAACTAGTCAGATAAGACTCATATCATAGTAGGTAACTAAAGTATTAGTAACTTGGTCTTGATCACTTGAATATGTTATCTCTTAATCAAAATTTTCCTAAAAAACTAAGACTATAATCCAAATTATATATTTTCCAGGTTAATGCGAGTGCAGCGCCGTATCAACAAGGGTTTCGAAGTATTCGAGTACTACACCAACAACCAGTGGGACTTTAAGTCTGACATCGCGCAGACTGTGCGCCAGAGACTCAACGCGAAGGAGAGACGCGACTACAAGGTGGATGCTGTCGGTAAGAAGACACATATACCCTAAAAAGACGGGTGATGCATTGTTTCATACAACAAGTGTTTTGTGTTGTCATACGTAGCAGACTGAAGGACTTCATAATAATTTTGACTTCGTCTGTTTGAACTCTATCTAACATGTCTTACGCGCTATATAAGCCTTGATTTATGTGTTAGCTGAAGGTTTCGCTGAGTCAAGCCTGTGAATGGAGCATCCTATGGAATTACTCGTATTACTCAGACTTAACTATTCATTGGCAATGAAAAATTTCTCCATATTGTTACTCTGTACAATGTATGGTGACGGTAACGGTGCTGTTTACGCCCAGGTTTGGACATCTCCAAGTACTTCGAGGACTGCATCCTGGCGGCTCGCATCTACATCCTGAAGGAAGGCAACGAGACCCTCCCCGCCGCGCGCAGGCATATGAGAGTGTAAGTTGTTTTCTGTATCTTTCTGTATAACACTTTATTGTGATAGATTTATCGACATTAAGTAGGTACACACACTCACACATGTAATTAGTCTACAACACAGCTTCAGCTATGTTGAAACCCGTCGAAAAAATAATATTTCCTGGAAAAAAAATCTAAAAGAAAAATAAATAAAAGGTCAGAAAGATAATGTACAACACGTGAGTTCGTATTTTACATTTTGGTGTGCCTTTAAGAAATATGTATGATCGGCTCATGCTCAGAAAGTCAAGTGCAGCGTGCGAGCCATTCTATATTCTTCTATTATATTATTGAACGGTATTCTGCGCAGTCAAGCAGAACGAAAACCGACCCCATTAATTGGGATTATTAATAAATAGGATTACAAGAAACTTTCGTAAAACCAACGTACATTAGAAGCAATAACTTTTGTTCCTAGCCTGAAAAGCTAATTCAATATTTGTGTTCTATTTCCTCAGCATGTGGTGGGTGGATCTGATCACGCGCGCGCTGTTCTGGGGCCTGATGCTGTACTGGGTCAGCGGCTGGTTCTCCTACTCCTCCTACACCGCCACTCCCACTGACACTCCCTCTCCCATCGCCTTGGAAGCCTAGGGGGAAGAACATCAAGGAGCAAGGGGAATTTACTAAGTTGATGTAGATATTCACTATTCTCTATTGAGTTGCAGTAATTTCCTTTAATTACCAACGCCTGGAAGATATCAATCCAAGTAATAAAGCCGCCCAATATCCTCTTATATCTAATTTGCTATCTTATTTTGTTCTTATTTGTTAGTTTAGTCGAATTCTACCTTGTGTCTATAGAAATTACAGTAGGTATGTATAAAATTATTCATCTAACAATTATTCTTATACACATTTTTAAAAGTTTCTGCAACTGGGGTATTTGACGCATGTGTGTAGCTGAATTGTCAATACACCAAGAAATGAAGGGAAGCGATTTTACTTAGTTTCAACCGTTAGTTCACTAACCGGTTTTTGCTTGATTTCAAGTAATAAGAGCAAAAGTAGCGATATTACTAACTCAGCACAAAATAGTATTGGTTATATTTAGCTTTTTTATACATTAAAAACTGGATTTTTTAGATATTTTGTGAGACAAGTTCAATGGTCATGTACCTTTACTGTTAATTGTAAGGAACTTTTCGACAGACTGTATTTAGCTCGTAATTTTGTATTCAATATTATAAAATATGGTAGCTGTGGTATTTTTCCTAATGGTTAGTTTATTTTAAGACTTTTTTTGTTGATTTCTAGTAAAATTGATAAACCAGTGCCCTACGCTATGATTATTCAAACGATTTCAAACAGTATGTTAACCGACTTCAAAAATTGAGGTTTAATTTCCCATTACTTGATGGTGCTGGTCGATATTATTAAATATTCCTTAATAAGATAGTTAAGTGCCTTAATAGATATGTAGGTATATAATATAAATATAATTGTATTTGTATTGTGTACTAGGAATGGAATGAATGGATAAATAATGTTGTTTTGTAAAAAAGAGCTCGTAATGTGATAGAAAATAAAATAATTTTGTAATATATCTTTATATTTTTATTTCCACACAACTATTAATTAACATGAAACCTACTTGTTGTCCTCAATGTCTAGAAGTAATCTCTTCAAGACTAAAACATTTAGCTTCAATATAAATATTATTTAGAGACATCAAGAGAAAGTATATTTGAAGTAGTTATAAAATATTTTATGTTCTTGTGAACAATAATCAAATAATGGAATAAAAGATGGTGGCTACGTGCTACACAATCTACCTAGTATTCCCGTAGAAGTCCCGGGTGGTTGCTACGAAATTCGTAGCATTTATCCTACTCGCGTAGCAAACTGCTACGGGGACCAGGTCAAATTTCGTTGCTATTTGTTACGAATAGGCGTTAACTACCCTTAAGTCCGGCCCGGCTTTGCGTGGTTAAATAAAACCACCACATCAAAATCCGTTGCGTAGTTTTAAAGATCTAAGTATATATGAGGACAGACAGTGGGAGTCGACTTTGTTTTATGCTATGCAGTGATGCTGATGCTGTTTCAAGAAATTGTAATTAGAATATAGTAGAGTTAGAGACTATTCCCGCAGCAGTAAGCATTGGAATCAATTAGGGTTTAGAACATTTTTGTATGTATAGTGACACCTGTAGGCCTGCGTACAAATAAAAATATAAAGTAAATGTTCATCAATCAAGTATTTCATTTATTCTTAAACGATATCTAACTACAGACCTTTTATCTTCCTACTTAAGTACAATATTTATAAAATAATTAAATCTAATTAAGCCTCTATGCTAATACTATATTGTAATTATATTAAGTTACATTTAATTGACCAAACTAAAGCACAAGACATGATATGTAGTCGAAATAAACAAAATATTATTTACTTCCATCGAAAAATATTCAAACAATATGACATCCATCATGTCAGTATCTAAGAAGAGATGTATTAAACTTAAAACGCAAGCCCAATATTACATCATCGTTTGGATCACTATACAAACAGTAAGTACTATTTAAATAACCATTTACTACAACTTATATACAGATTACTAAGTGTAAGGCTTTATTATGTGTTGTCTTTTGGTAACTTTGTCATAGTAGCAACTCTTTTAGAGCTTTCGAGAATAAAACAAGGAAAAAAATAGTAGGAGCTTTGTACAAATGTACATGTTGTGTAAAGTCTTCTAATCTAATTCAATCTTTCCTTTTATCAAAAAACAATTTCTGCGCAGTCTTTTGTACATATTCGAAAACTCGTAAATTTTTTAAGTAAGTACTGGTTAAATTTATACAAGTAGGTGTTAAAACATGGCATTGAAGTAAATCTTATGGCACCCTACTGGCGTAAAGAAACAATTTTACAAGAATCTGTATGAAGAACAGAGTTGAGGTAGAGATAAAAAAATGGCTGAAATTACTAAACTTATTCGTTTGCATGCCTTGTGTTTGTGATACAAAAAGGAAATACAATAAGAGTTCTGGTACAAAATTAAACTATTTTTAACTGTATAAGATCGTAGATTAACAAATAAACATGGTAATTCAAACAAACTTTTCCAATGAAGTGTTCTATGCACTAGAGACATTATAAAATTAACCTCCTAGTGCCGTTAAGTACTAATACACTATTAATTAGTTGGCTTGTGTTCTACCGCATGCGGCCCGCTAGCAGTCTGAATATGTAGTAACCGGTGGCGGCTTGGAACAGTCGATGCACCCAGTATAATCTGGAAGGAAAGAAAGTTTAAAGTTATCAATAAAGCTATGAGACACGAGTTACAACAATAGCATGGCCGCGGTTTTGATCGGATTGTGTCGAGAAAAAAGTAGTCTACATCATATCATACCTACTCTGGACCTTGTTACTAGCTTGGCTTGTCTTCTCATGCGCCTAGGTGTTAAATATCTGACTGTCAAGAGCTGAAATGATTCATTGGGAAAGTTGTCTAGGGCAAGTAATTTGTGCTTAGTTTTTTCCTAGATTTTATGGTCTGTTCCTTCACGATTTTTGTGTAACCGATAATCGAGCGTATGCGGTTGATTATCGGTCGGTAGTAGTTACCTGTTAAGTTTAGTCCGTGCGTTGGGCAGTGAGTCGGTGGAGTCCTTGAGGATGTAGCGACGGATGCCCAGCATGTAGGCACCGATGTAGGAGTCCCACGAGAAGGACGGCCAGTGGAAGAACGCGCCGCCGTCGCTAGTCGCAGCCACCTGAAGAAGACGATCATAATTTGCTTAATGGTAAGCGATCGTTGACGTCTACAATGTAGCATGCATACTCAGATTAACTTAGCTTGTCTTAGTTTGCTTATTTTAGCTTGTCAGCTTATTTGCAATAAATAATCACGATGCAAGAATTAGATCCCACGTCAAAAACAAGCTTTTTCTTGTGTATAGAACTTCATCATCATTATTTTTGGTATGGTATTTTAGGGTTCCGAGATTGACACTAATGAGCTACTATAAGATAATGAGCGAAGTAACGGGTATCCACTTGTAAGGGATATAAAAACAAATGGGATAAATGAATGATATTCTGATTGCGACCTCATCATGCAGAGCAGTGAGCGAGGAGACCCCGAAGTGCCACTCGTGGTTGGCGAAATACTCGCCCGTCGCGGCCGCCATCTTGAACCGCCGCGCTAGCTTCATCATGCTGTAAATGTAGAAATAAATAAAATTACTGAGTGTAGGTAACAGCTAAAGATATTGAATATTTAAATATAGAATCATAATGAAGAATTTCATATGGTATTTTTTTGCTCCTGTCTCTATTGATCCTGCAGTATACACAAGTCATAATGCTACTGGAAAACTTTTAGTTACGACCAGTCTTCAATCATTCAAGTAGGTGATACTGACATGGCTTTCCGTCCCTGCGCGCGCAGCAGCATGTCGTAGAGGAAGGCGGGCAGGAAGTGGCACGTCACCTCCCAGAACGTGTTCATGAAGCGGGACTCCGTGAACGAGAAGTTCGGGTACCACATCACGTATCTGGGGAATAAATGGGATCTGTTAGTCATTATTCCTTCCGTGGAAGGACCTGGGCGCCCACCACGATGTATCTGCCCAAGAGAACTCCCCTACGAATTAATTCTGCGGGGGAGTCACGACCCTCAGTCATGAGGAAATACGACTCAAGAGAGTCATTGGTTTATATCTGTCTCTAAAAAATCTAAGAAAAGGGTAAAATAACAAACAAAATCTAAGAAAAGGGTAATCGTAACAAGATGTGGTAGTACTAACATTGTAAGTAAGAAAAACTGTTATACATATTTCTGTCAGATGGCATACATACGTTGTATAAAATACTGGGCACGTTTGTTTAAACCATGAGTTAAGGATGAAGAGCACATCGCAATGATTTTAATGCTTTGCATTTAACATTCGCATTATCATATTGTAAGAATAAGAATTTATAATTACTTGTGTTGAGTCTGGTCGTTTCTATGTATATTAAGTATGTTTTTACAAAAAAAGTATATAAGTATTATATCCGTTATCCCCGCAACACAAACCCGCGACACAAGCGTTTGCTTAGTGCGGGGCTAGATGGCGCTGTGTGCAATGTCCCGGAATATTTATTTATTTATTATTTATTTAATTATAATGGTCAATTCGACGCTGTAAGATATGAGGCGTCCATGTGTGTATACTAACTTGGTGGGGTTCTCTCGGGCCCACTTGACGCAGAGGCGGGTGAACTCGCCCCACTGCAGAGGGTTGATGGATCCCGACGTCACGTTGTACACCGGGCAGCGACCGGGCCTGGAATGTACAGAATAAATACCATGAGTAGATGGATTAATTTCTATACAAGAACCTTTAAACGATAAAAACAACATCGTAGATTATAACGTTGCTTAACATCAGGCAAGTTGTAGTCAAGCGTGAGCCTATTTCATGTAAAAAAAGATAAAAAAATACAAAAAATTCTTCGGAAACGAACTTATGAGATTAACAGATAGGTGCTTAATGGCAGCTAGTCCAAATAGTGTTACGCTATTTCACGATACTTGATAACTGCTTGAAGTTACTCTGTCTCCAAGCAGCCAGGATGCAGCAGCTCACCACCATGTCGACTGGCACCAGCTGTCTGATGATGGAGAGCATCCGAGGGTGTACTTACTTGTGCCGGCCCTGTCTCCAAGCCGCCAGGATGCAGCAGCTCACCACCATGTCGACTGGCACCAGCTGTATGATGATGGAGAGCATCCGAGGGTGTACTTACTTGTGCCGGCCCTGTCTCCAAGCAGCCAGGATGCAGCAGCTCACCACCATGTCGACTGGTACCAGGTCCACCACGTAGCGCTCCCGGCAGTACCCGGAGCGGTACGTGCCGCGGGATATCTCCATGATGATGCCTGATGATGGAGAGCATATCTTTCAGGGCCGGTCTCGCATCATTTCAAAATGTAATTGTTTGATATTAAACATTTATTCATTGATTTTGAAATGTTTATATGAAATTGGAAAATGGCAATCACATTATGCTTACACTGTGATTGTAATTTATCAGTCCCGCTATGTGCTACAATACAATGTTATCATTAACGGATTTTTAAGTGTACCATAGCCAATTAATAGTACATTGTTACCCTAGGGGTCAAAGTAACTTATTTAGTCCCGAGACGGGGTTTGGCGCCCGAACGCAGTGAGGGCGCCAATAGTTCGAGGGTTCGTTGCCACTACCGCTTTAGCCTCTTCTTTTATAAAATCAGGCGTTAAATTTGTATTAAAATCAGATGAACTCATTTTATAGGTACAAAATCTCTGCTATACGTATTGTGACGTAGAACCTCTTTGAATGTAGGTGTAAGAACTATTTGGTTAAATGTAGGTATAAGAACTCGTTTGTTGAATGTAGGTATAGGAACTCTTTTGTTTTTGTAAAGAAGTTAGTAGAGTTCAAGATAACTCTGCTCGCGGATAAAATTGGAACTAAAATGTTCTGATTGCAATTTGCATCAGAGGCCAATTCTTGGCATAAGTGCTGCCGCCAGTCGCGCGCAGAGTTTTTACATGTTAATTTGACAGCTGTCAGTTGAAAGCGATTCTCCCTAGGGATGAAAAGTATTACTTTCAACCCGTTCCTCAGGCAACTTCAGACCTACTTTCAGAGTATGAGTAATGAAATAGATATATTGTATACCTTCCTTCAACCCAGTAGATAAACAAATCACGAAACAGTAATTATTAGATACTAGCTGTGCCAGCGACTTCGTCCGCATGGAATAGTTATTACCATGAAAACGGTTCTAGTGAGTTAATCTTAAAAGTTAGACATATACCGTTGCAAACTTTTTGTTAGATAATTTCAAGAGGAATAATTCTTTAATACATATTTTTTTGATATCTTGAACCATTTTTGCAGCACACGCAACGAAAGCCCTCAAAGATGTTTTTTTATGCCCCGTTTTTTTTTCACATTTAGCATTGTTTCTTCGCTCATATTAGTTGCAGCGTGATGTTATATAGCCTAAAGCCTTCCTCGATAAATGGTCTATCCAACACAAAAAGACCAGTAGTTTCTGAGATTAGCGCGTTCAAACAAACAAACAAACAAACTCTTCAGCTTTATAATATTAGTATAGATAATAAGATAGATAGATAGATTAAACCATTATTTACAAATTGCGTTAACTCATTTGCATATGTTGCTATAAAAATGCTTTATGTATGACGTATTACTCATGAATAGATATCGTTTGTTCATAAGGTACTTAGCAAAATAAATGATAGGTACATGTAAATGAATCTCACCAGTAACTCCATATACATTGTCTATCCAACCAGGGAAGGGCTCCTGATGCGCTGCCGTCACTGAAATATTTCAATTAATAATTTTATATCTGTTTATAGTCTTTTCCAATTATATGGGAAAAGCAGACACCGTTACCTGTACTATACCTAGTTTTCGGACAATAAATACATACATTCATTCATTCATTCATTCATTCATTTGCATTGCTTCTAAAAAAATATAGCCAAGATATGTCACAGACATCTCTTGCTACATTTATACCAAAACCATAATGACCAGTCGCTGCCACCGGTCCGTTATTTCCCTTTCTCTTTGAATTTGAAACTCACTGTGAAATTTGATTTTTTTATTTGCAAATTATGTCATTTTGAACGAAATCCCATATAGTCCAGTCAATAAAGCCCAAAACCCCCAACAAATTAGTTACTCGGCCAAACTTTGTGAATTTGTTCAGAAGGGTAAAATAAGTGACCGTGTGAGTTTGCACCCTTGTAGGGTGTACGGAAAGGGTTTAAAAGGGGTGAAAAGTGTTTTTTATCAATAACATTGCCAAAAAAATTAGTTACTTTGTGCAAATTTGGAATTAAGTTTTTGTTACCGTTTTGTAACATGTATCAAATTTGCACACTTTTGCAACATACGGAACATTGTTTATTATTAAAAAACAATGATTATGGTTAATAACACGAGTGAAAAAATTAGTTACTCGCTGCAAATTTGGAATTATTATCTTTCTTTGGTTTTCTAGCATGTATTAAATTTGCACACTTTTGCAACTTACGGAACATTGTTTATTAATAAAAAAAACATGATATTCGCTGATAACAGGGATAAAAACATCTGTGAAGGGTTGAAACTTGGAGTAACTGTGCTTGACAAATTATATACAACGTGTTCTGAATTGTAAAAAAAAAAAAACAAAACACGCTTTATATAATTTAACAAGCACAGTTACTCCAAGTTTCAACCCTTCACAGATATTTTTATCCCTGTTATCAGCGAATATCATGTTTTTTTATTTAGGTGTCCGAGCCTTCGCTTGACCCACTGTGAGATAACATCTTGGATTTTACGTGTGGCAACACTATTTTGCTCTATGGCGCCCCTTCCAGGCGTCGAGTCATGTCGGCTCGACTCGGTATCGATCGGCTCCCCCCTCCCACACAACGCTCGCGCAGCGCCGGGCGGACTCGCTTCCTCAGTACGTCTTGGATTTTTGACGTGTTAACACTACTGTGACTCCTACGAAAATGTAAGTGAACATTTGTTTTAATAACCTTTAATTTTTTTTAATAAAACAGGAAAGCCCTTTTACCCCTACGATGGTAACATGATTTATACTTACGCGCATGGTAACGGGGGTGCCACATCACCCCAGAATAATAAATAGAATAAAAAACCATTGAGTCAATGAAAAATAAAACAAACTATAAGAACATTCTACTTAAGATCAATAGGTAACTAAATTATATTAAATTAAAAAATATATATATTTTTGGTAGTTAAATACAAAGAAAGATATAAAATACAAAGATACACAAAATACAAATACAAAGAAATTTCTACACGAAGTTCATGAGATGCAGGTTTTTTGCATTATGAACAAAAAATCTTCACTTTTTTGTCGTTTTTGCGAGAACACAACGCACATGGAGCTTGTTTTTTTAATTTGGTGGGGGGTTCACCGGACGGAACTTCTTCGAGGACAGTTAGAATGGCCCTTATATTTCCAATATATAATATATATAGTATATAATTTGTCAAGCACAGTTACTCCAAGTTTCAACCCTTCACAGATATTTTTATCCCTGTTATCAGCGAATATCATGATTTTTTTATTAATAAACAATGTTCCGTAAGTTGCAAAAGTGTGCAAATTTAATACATGCTAGAAAACCAAAACAAGATCATAATTCCAAATTTGCAGCGAGTAACTAACTTTTTCACTCGTGTTATTAACCATAATCATTGATTTAATAATAAACAATGTTCCGTATGTTGCAAAAGTGTGCAAATTTGATACATGTTAGAAAACGGTAACAAAAACTTAATTCCAAATTTGCACAAAGTAACTAATTTTTTTGGCAATGTTATTGATAAAAAACACTTTTCACCCCTTTTCAACCCTTTCCGTACACCCTACAAGGGTGCAAACTCACACGGTCACTTATTTTACCCTTCTGAACAAATTCACAAAGTTTGGCCGAGTAACTAATTTGTTGGGGGTTTTGGGCTTTATTGACTGGACTAATAATCTGATTTAAAGATATGCACAAACAAACGTTTATTTACAATACCCACATTAAGTTTAATCTAATAATTTCTAAAAATGAAATAATTGTATAAGAATGGCATTAAAAGGTAAAGTCCATTCCTGCAACTCCATCAATCAAGATTGATTTCTTTCGGCCATCACGTGTTTATTTTCTCCGAAGTAGAATACCTAAATAGGTCACCTCCAGGTCACCTACACCATGGTGGTAGACAGCCTGCGTCCCCTCGACCGATTCACATGACATTCATCAAATAGTCATGGCTATCGATCGAAACTTGCTTACACATGGGCTTTCCCATGCTCCATGGGTGATTAAACTGGCATGGAATCTAAAACAGCCTGCTAGATACATTGATTTGTCAGTGGGTCTTCATACATTCTCTTTTGTAAGACATCGTGCTTCCAGGAGGAACAAAGATGGTAAGCAAAAGTAGTTGATATTGAATAAATAGGTAATATAAATTAGAAGGAAAATATTTATAGAAGTAATTATAAGTTCATACGAACTTCGCAAATTTGAAAACATCAGTTCAACAATAAATTCTGTTGTTCTGCGCGCAAGATAATTAGCTGCCCACGATATATTTTTGTGCAATGCAATATTAATATCCGGCGTTTGCGAATATTCTTATTCGTGTTTGGGCAGTTAAAATTAGCTTGGCAATCTTCAATACTTCAGTCTCCTGAGAGATACAGGGAATAGAGGAAGGGAGAGAACGAATTATCAGGTACTCACCGATGGAAGGTCTGACGATGCAGACGGGGAGGTCCACGTGGCTGTACACGATGGACTCTGCCAGCGACTTTGTCAACGTGTAGGGGTTCGGGTGTTCACCCTGACAGAAAAGTAAAAATAATATTAGTGTTACGCAAATGCAGACGAAGAAGCTATATAGCCTTCTTGCAATTAAATTCACCAAATCGAATCATGAATGAAAGTCGTTACTCACCAATTTTTATTGCACTAACAACCAAACCAACAACACCACTTTCGTGTTGTTTACAAAATAGTTTTTCACATGAATGGTTTGTTGGTCCGAAATGTTGGAAGTGTATTTTTAAAACTTTCCAAAAGATAAATTGATATACTAAACTCATCATTAAAAAAATAACGTTACCGGTAACCCAGTATAAACATAGACTCTGTATATACCTGCAAAGAAGGAGCAATGACCTCCAGGGTCTCCGGGGGCAGCATCTTGGTGCACCTGATGATGGAGTCAGGGTCGTATGGCGGCGGGTACACGCGCTCCTCGATGGACGCCAGCGGGGCGTTGCTGTATGCTGTGGACACGTGGACCAGCGCCTGGTGGAGGAAGAAATTGTGTTGTTAGAGAGCTGTTGGCCGACCAAACTGATCTCTTTCACCGCTTTCTTGCTAAGGTTGCCTGGAAGAGATCACTCAAGGTGATAAGGCCGCCCACTTGTACATTATTTTTAGTTTAAGTCCTTTTATTGTAATTCATTTATTTTGGTGTGCAATAAAGATATATTGTATTGTATTGTAATGTTGGCGAGAGACAAATATAGACAAGTATTGAGAGACCACTTGGAAAATTAAAACTGTCGCCTATGGGAATTAGACACGATTTTATCTACTTCTGTAAACTGTTTGCCACAGAATAGCAGTCTCTTCCAATCATGTGACATCTGGAGCGGTTTGAAATCTCTCAACACTAGAGCTCGCCACTTACTTTACGTGTAAACCTAACATTGTGACCTACGTGTACTTGTATTGCATGTTTATCCTGGTCCTAAACACATTGGCAAAACTACGTCTTTAATTAATGGATTTCATACTTTCAAGTAAGGCATGTCCAGTGCCAGATTAAGTACTGCAGCAGTTCCTTGCACGTTGAGCGTTGCAGCTGCTTGCAGGGGCTCTGTGAACCTGTGGAATAGTACAATAATGATTAAAAGAAAAAAAAACATTTATTGAACTGCACCAAATCCTAATTTTGATTTGTTATGGCACATTAAAACAGATCAGCTGAAGCGATACCCGCATATGGAGTCGAAGAAAAAGACAGTATTGGAATAGTAAAGTAAAATTTGGAAAAGCTACCGGCATACCGGTTTTAGGAGGCAGCTAAGCTAAAACTACCACCACGCTTTTACAACATGTACATTCTCTATCATAATGCAGATCTCCTTCCTCTCACCTAACAGTAGCAGCGGAGTGGAAGAGCGCGGTGACTCGCTTCAGCAGCAGACGCTGTTCAGCGCTGACTCCCAGCCCCGGCGCCGCCACGTCGCCGGTGATGGGCACCAGCTTGCTGAGACGCTCGGGCCAGTTGGAGCGGATGCGGTCAAAGACCTGGAAGGAAAGTGTTTAGTAGATGGCCTTAGCAAAAGACTCGTTTCTTTAGAGTTGAGAAATTAAGGAAGATGTCTCATTTTCACTATTAATTTTGTGAAATCCCACAGCACCTCAAGTAAAAGTTACACTGAGAAAATTTATTTGCATTGTGTACAGAGGCAGATTTGACCATAGAGACTATTTATAGATTTCGGCTGATAAGCTATGATATGGCTTAAGACTGTCTGCACTCAGTCCCAATAAGCTTTCAACTCTCAACCAGCTTTCCATGTAGTAAATTTGACCAAAACGACTAAAATCAATAAGCTGATATCAAAGTATCTCACAGACCTGGTTCTTGAGTAGCTCCTTGTACCGCTGCTCGACGCTCAGGCCGCGCTTGGGCCTCATCAGCAGGTAGATGGTGTCTATCTCGGGGCAGCTACGCAGCAACTTCTCCAGAAGAGCCTTGCCTGATGATCATAGAACATTTTGATTAATAAGAAAGAGAGGTGGCGTACAGGCGTTGCATATGTGGTAGTATGACGAATAGCTATTCTAAACTTCAACAAACCAAATTCAAGCCAAGCACGCTAAATCAGAAACATCAAAACTCTTTTTTTAAAGAAACTATATTTGTATGCTTAACTTAAGTAGAATAGTATGAAGAGATGTGTTAACAAAATGTTAGTTCGTAGGTACGGTATCCGAGCTGGTTCCTATAAGTTTAGCTGTTTGTAGTCCAGCTGTATATGAATGACGATGCTCACCCACGAAGCCAGTTCCTCCGGTGACCATGAGCACGGCTCCATCGTAGAAGTCTGCGATGGCCTCGCATGCGTCAGGTCGCTCGCTGTTCAGGTGGTTGTAGTCCACGGCGCACGGGTCGTTGCCGTTCAGATACTCCATGTTGTTACTGATATAAAATACATTAAATGTGTTATTACAGGAATGTAAAAAGAGGATGTTTTAGTTTACACTCCCATTACCTATAGTTTAATAATTATGCGGGAGAGTTATAAAGAGGGACAATATGATATGGTATATTACTTGGTAATATAAGAAATTTTAGTACCAAGTACCATAGGATAAAGTAGTGTAAACATTCTTAATTATTAAAATTAATCACGTAGCATAGCGTCAAATTTTGTGGTAAGATTAATGTATGCTAACCAAACCCATGGCAATACAAATTAAAATACAATGACAACCTTAGGAACATAATTAATGTGTTCTAAACAGGGCTAGCTTACAATGATAGATTACTTTTATGGATTGAATTTTATGACGTAAAAGAACAGTGATAATTTATAGTTATAGCTTTTAATTTGAAATTAAATGGCTAGCAAGGGCATGGTAGCAAGTAGGTGGTATATGTACATCGCCGAATAGTTGAAAATAAAAATGGCCCACTAATAAACCAGAGTTTCAATGTTATCAATAAAATCGTAAATAAGTTAGTGTGTATACTTACTGTGTAAAATTGATTTTTCGTCACGTATATGAGCTATTTACAAAGCTATTTAAAAGATATGATGAATACTACTTTTAAAAGGAAAGATAAGTAAAAAGAAAACAAGATTACATACAGTGAAAACAACTATAAAATAAATAAATTACTTACTGATTAGCATCGATTATCTCGGCACCGATCTTCTTTATATCTGTATCCATCTTTGGACTTTAATTTAGCTTCCTCAATATTGAAATCTGCAACAAAATATCAGCTTATAGACATATTTCAAAATCTAGTTGGTCGGGGCTAGGGGCTATATTTTAATAAAATTAGTATGTTGTTCTGCTCAGTTGATGGACTTTTTAAAACATTATTTTTGTATTTTTCAAGTTTTTTCTGTTTGTTTTAGATGTTTATAAGTAATTAAGTTTTTAATTATATCGCATTTCTAAGCTATATCGAGGGTACCTACTGAGTACTCACTTATCCTTAAAAACGGCCCAAAAACTATATAATCTATAATATAACAATCATAACTGTCTTTTATGTATTTTTTAGAAATCTTTGAGATACTTAATTCATAAATTGCATATAACCTACCTATTACTCCTACTTGATCCTTAATTATCAAGTTTTGAATGAAGTTGTTTGTTTTACATTGTTTCTACAGAGTGTGCACAAGAGCCTTATTGGATATGAAACTCCTATAGGCACTGTGGAAAGACACGGAGTTTTTTTCTAATTTTACACCTAACGTTGAGAGAAAACCTATAATTTGAACCTGGTGTGTCCAAACACGGTTGCGCAACAAAATTTCAATAACTCGAATCTTGCCCAATGTCAACAGAAGTGGATTTCTGTGCCGGTGCTGTTAACACACAAACTTGACTTTCAGATGAGGTAATATATGATTGGAATAATGTTTGTCAAATTGCTTTATCCCATGATTAGTGTGATTGTACTACAGCACGCGAACACTTTTAATAAATCCAAGGAAATTATATTGAAAGCGGCGGCGCCGGGCAGTGACTGGTAACTCCACGGTTTGTAACAAACGGTATAAAACGTAGTCTATATGTACATATGTTAATCCAGGGTCTAATCTATCGTCATAACAAACTTCATCTGTATCGGTAAAACTGGAGTTAAAATAAAAAAAACAACAGTTCAATAATAAACAGTTCAGAAGGCTCTATACTTCAGAGAACGCTACAGACTAACTAACCGGTTAAATATATGAATACAACTAAGGCGTGCGACGTAACATCCTGAACTGATGCAAAGTTTCCTGTAGACGCTAAGTTTATGAAAATAAACTTAGCATTTATAGGGAACTTAGCAGAAAATACAGAAATGTATTATAGAAGATGCTACATTTGCACAAGTAAGACACATCGATTGATTGAAAATAAGTAAAAAAACTTCCGCAACTACTTTGCTTGACTTATTCATCTAGATTTGCAAAGTGCTTGGGCTTTTGCGAACAAGATCTTGTTTAATTCCTTTGACAAATATACTATATGCTACCAAAATGGAGTCAGGAAACTAATGATAATCACGTGACTTGTAGTTTGTGCATTTCGTGAGGGCAAGCATTACAACACTGCTTGTAAGCAAGTAGAAATTATTTCATTGCAACATATATGCGGCGGTTACGCACAAGTTATTTAACACGGTTAGGGAAAATGCAACGGTTTTACAATCCAACGCACTGTTAAACAAATGGGCAAATATTGTGATTTAGATGTACTTGCCTGGTCGGACTGGTTTCAAGTCTACTTGAATGGAAGCAGTACTGGAGCGATGTTGAGTCAGATATTTCAACCACTGGTAAATACACTTCACTTTGGCAGTCGTTATTGAGAAACTTACAGTCGACAATATAGTCTTATACCGGCTGCCTTAGCAAAAACTAGTTATTCTTTAAGCGAAAATCAGAAACACTAGCCCCTTGTAAAAAATAATATCCTCCAAGATTAGATAGATACTAAGCCCTTCCATAACTAGGAATATGGCTGAGATGAAAGATAACTCAACATTAGCGGCGATGCATTGCGCAAGTGGTAATCTCCAAGATCATGTCTCGTGTAGAATTTTTATGAAATAGCTGTGCAGAGTTAATTTGTGTAGATTACAGAAAGTTTCGATAACACGCTATCACGTTGTCAAGTTTCCTGAACTTCACTGAAAGGTTGGTCTGCTAATTTTTCATCGGACTAGGAGGTGTCCAGCGTAAGCTTATCCAACTTAAAATAAAATAGAAACGCCATAAAAGTAGTAGGTACCTATACATTTCCAACTACTTTTTAAGCATAGGGAGATAACATAAAACAATAAAGGGGATAGTTTATCTAGCAATAAAAAGCTGGTATTGCATTAATCAACTTGATTTTATGATCAGGACGAGTGGCGTACGTAATAGAATAGAGGCCTATGCTCAGCAGTGTGAAATAATGGGCTGATGATGATGATGATTTAAGGCTAACCTTACGGTCTAAACCGGACATAGCTGTTTTGTTATTGATTGGTTTGTGGTTGGTTAAAAATTATATTGATCGGGCTTTTTGGGTATTTACGAACTTTCGCCGGCTTTATACGACCACAATATAGAATGATACAACTTTTATGAATAAATGGGAATGACTTAGCATTTCTCAACGAAGCGATGGACAGATAAAAATCAACTTTTTCCTGTAATCAATATGTAATACAAACTTTAATGTCAAAAGGCTATTAAAGTTTGGATATTTTTAATGCAAACACTGTTATATGCTCTTTATATAATATAGTTTCTAATTTAGGAGAGCAATAATGAGAATTTTACAT
This sequence comes from Macaria liturata, assembly GCA_964023185.1. NCBI lineage: Eukaryota > Metazoa > Arthropoda > Insecta > Lepidoptera > Geometridae > Macaria > Macaria liturata. Next base: position 580,244 of record OZ026822.1, read on the forward strand.
AATTATGTATATAAGTATACCTAAGCTTTGGCCTCTAATATAATGTACATTATTTGGCATAGGCTAATAAAACATATTAGTGTGATAGCTTTTCATTCGTCAAGCACGGCGTGACGGAGCGACGCGGACGGCTCATCGTTCTTATTGGTATGGAGGTAGTATAGTCTCCCAATTATACAGCCTAGTATTTTTTATATCATAAAATCTGCTACAAAAATCTCCATTGAAATTGTACAATATAATTAAAGCTTTATTTGGATAACTAATGCTTATTACGTTGTGATAGCAAATATATAAAATGTAACCAAAATCTAAAATTCTTTACTATATGAGTACATCATTTTGATATTATAATACATTTTAACATTGGTAATATATTTATCGCAAATGCCTGTATTATTGAAATAGCAAATTATAATCAACAGCGAGTGAATTTTAACACATTTGTTCTTAAGAAATTTAATCTACATCACATACCTATTGTTTGAGTCCCGTTAAAAAATTATTGACAAAAACAACAGATTTATTTTTTTAATAATTAATTTCACTATTTTTTTATTATAACAAAACATACACAACAAAATACTCACGAAAAATATCGGGAAGCGTATAATTTCCGAAGCGAGCAAGATCCGCACTTTACTTATTCATGTTCGGCAGCAGTACGCCGCGCGCCGCGCTCTGCCTTTCACTGGCCAGCCGACGGACGTAATACACCGCCGTAATACAGGGGAGGACGCACGGGGCAATACAATGGACGGCACCGCCAAGGAAAACTGCAATGTTTCAAAAATTCAGAAAATGAAAATAATCAACCAATCATAAAATCCCTCGGAACTTCTACATTAAAATCATTGCCATTGATTAAAATATGCCAGTATATACGTCTTTCATTTTCGATTGAAAATTTATCGAATTAGTGAAACACCAGAGCACCCTGCTGGTCGTAGGGATGATATACGGACTTCATGATATATTTGTCTTAGAAAATATCGCATATAGTTTAATTTCTTTCATCAATTATGTGTATAATATAATGTCCCGGAATATTTATAATATTTATTTTACTTAGTGTGTTTTTATACCAACTAAAGCAAGCAGATAATGACAAACTACAGTATAAAGTTTTTAAAGACAATAACGGATTATTTGTTAAAAAAAACTGTTGACTATTGGTTGTCAAAATTATATGATCACCTCTGTAAGCATTACAAGTTTACAAAGAAAGTAGCGTTATCGACAGTGATTTGCTCCCGTGTGTTTCCTAAACTTACGCGTGAGTTACGGTTAACTATTCATAATAAGCTAGGGCTTTTCTTGACCATAGAGTAGTGATGGGCCATGGGTACATATTGTTATCGATTTATTCGCGATTTCATGTAAATAAGTTTATGACGTGTATATGTTTCTGTAATCTAATATAAAAATATACTATACATACCTTTAAGAGCATTTTCCATCGCTTGCTGTTGTTTATCAGTGTCAATAATCACGGGAAATACTTATACAAAATTCCTTAAATACCATATGATTTCTTCAGCTTATTTATGATGATAAGCTATATTTATTTTCAATATTTCATGAAATATCGATAAAAAAAATACAAAGTCCCAACACTAAAGGTGCAAAATGTGAATCCGCTTATGAATCGCCGTAACATACTTTTTATCATTCTTTAGTAAAAAACATACAGGGTTGCAGGTAACTAAAGCACAGCCATTCAAATACGGCTTTAGTACATAAAATTTACGAATTTTGTTCCACTAGGAAATAATTTTTATCGCAGCTTTATAGACTTTCTTAATTGCTTTCTTACCAATTTCCTAAGGTCGTAAAACAAACATTTGTTGTTCCTGTTCCTTTGAATATATTATCTAAGGCGTCTTTATATTTTTTTAGGTCATTTTTAACCCTGTATGACTAAGATGTCTTATTATGTTGCACCAACGTTAATTAATTAAAGCAGCTTCATTATGTATGTTTTACATAGCAGTCTTAGTATATACTATACACATAATTAACCTTTGTCTAGCGTTACAATTTATTGTGAAGAATATAATTAGCTATTTACTAACAAGCGTCACCTTTGACAAGCGTTTGCGTAGTTTTACGCAAATATACTGAGCTTTTTTACACTTTATCCGGCATTTTACCACTGTTAATATTCGATGCCTGGCATTAATTTCAGCATTAATTATATCATTATATTAACTGGCAAGATGTAGCATGATCTATCCCCGAGGTCTTTCCGCAGAGTTACAATTTGGGAAGATTTAAAAAGGGTATTCTCAAACACCTCTTCTAAGCTGGCAAAGCGCTGCAACACCTCTGGAGTTGCAAGTGTCTATAGGCGACGGTGACCGCTTACTATCAGGCAGACTGGTTGTTTTTTTTGCCACTTGGTTATAAAAAAAATAACTCTGAAAAAACTAAATATTAAATTAGCAGCCAAACTAATGAATAAGAAAAAAAATCTTTATTTTGTCAGTGTATATTTCATTAAATTTTTGCAAGAATAATTCAGTAAATTAACAGCAAAACCAATTAATTTCCTTTTATTTCCCAATTACTTTACATAAACTTTATCAAATTTACGCTAAGTATTCCCTGTTCATTTTTTAATAATGGTGTCAAAATATTTCCAAAACGGATACATAGTAGTGAATGACCCACAAATATAGTAAATACCCGGACTCGGTCCGACTGGGTCAGCAGCTGGCGGCTTCGTATTATGTGTTACATCATCTCTGATTACCATGGACTTGTCATTATTTCGAGATAACAGAGAAAACACAGAGAGAGCACAAAGACGACATTGAAGCCTCAATTTTATAAGATGTTAGACAATTTACTTCGCAATATCACGCTATGATACACATTAAAATTTGAGCATTGTACAGATCTAATTAAAAATAACAAAGGGCATACGCACATATAAACATTTTATTATTGATTGATCTCACGGAAATCCAACAGAGGGCAGGCGTGTTGATAGAATAAAAACACGGAATAAAAGTTGAAGCCAGATCACAAAAAACATTGTACTCACTTCTGTTATTATTTTGTCCATATTTTTTATTTTAATATTATTTAATCCGTGGATTAAGTTACTAATGTAAGCATACGAATATATTGATAGTAAATTTCTTTTGTGAAACGGGTTTGCATATGAAATTAGCTTTACGGTAATGATTCGATTGTGTTGTTGTATCGTAATGTGCTTACATTGTATTATCGTTTATTTGTAGGTTCCGGCTGTTTACCATACCATACCAAGTATACACTTGTTAAAAACATGTCAGAGGTTATGTACAGTAAAACTTTCAACACTAGAGTTGCCCACTCCCAATCAATACTTATCAAGAGAGTTTGTATTATCCAACCTCTTTGTATGCTTGGTCCGTCTGTCCCACCTCCGAGCCCTGCATTGGTTTCACCGGAACCAGTTTACGGAGTGTTACCCCGCGGCTCGCGCTGACTGCTGACCTCTGGCGGAACAAGATCATTTCACTCACCTGTCTCACCTACTTATAGGGCTTAAAGGGATATTTAACAAATGGACTAGCTTCTGTAGTATCAATTCTGTGGTAGTATATAGATAAAGTCGACGTTTTAATACTGAATTTTAATAACATTATTACCACTAATCACCATTTGATTAATGATGTTTGTCATAGGCCATGTCAGAGGTTGTTTTCGAGATTGTCGACACTAGGTATAGCTAGTCTCATCTAATTAAAAGAAAGTAATCAATACCTGACGCTATGTATGCCGAATTATGGAAATTTATTTATGCTATAATATGAGTAAACGTAAGAGTGAATGAAATCTGATATAACAACGAGTATCTAAGGAACTCAAATATAAATTATGTTAGTGTGTGGTTAAAATGATTGCTGCAATTCACACCCATGTAAACACCCAGTGATAAGAGACCTGCGTATCAGACCCTCGGAAACACCCAGTCAAGTACTTTTTCTTTGAGCATCGGTAACCCATCTAAGTATAGACTAAGACAGTAGTTGCTTTACTTTACTAATCACGAAGAACTAAGTTATCGCGCATCAATAAAGTATAACTTAGTAACAGCAAGTAAAGTATGTCAACAAGGTGATGGTGTAGTTTATGGCGGAGATCAGACGCGATGTGACATAACATGTACCGGTTGTACCCGCTAGGGAGGGGACACGGTGGTGAATTTATCGATGTCGATAAGTTTCTAACTTAACTTTTTTAGCATAAAGGCTACGCTTACACCGATCGTCGTTCGTTGTCTAAAATAAAAACCCTGTGCCCCTGGTGCATCAAAAATATATTACAATTTAATCAATTGTAATCATGCATTTTTATGATCTTCTTAGCAGCTACTGCAAACTATTATTTCTTTGGAAATTCACTTTACTCTTCCACTCGACTCAGTCATGAAGAAAATTGATTTTTTTATGAGCCACGTCTTTACTGATACGGGCAGGACGCACTGCCAAAAATACCAAAACGTATATTAAAAAAACGTACTATTCATCACCTCATCTCTACTCACAACACTAACAACATAAAGTTTAACTACTTTCACTAAGTTGGTGTTTCCTAGGTCCCTACTAGGTAGGTAAGTTCGTAGAATTAGCTAATATCATGACACCTACTTAGGTATTACATAGTGATGCAATGCTTAAAGTGAATCTGTGGTTAGCTAGTTCTGGTACTCAAACACAGAGTTGCAAAAGTTCGTATGAGAGTAGCCGACTCTAGTGTCAAGAATTTTCAGTTTATAGGCTTTTGATATGGTTTACTGTGGCAAACAGAAGGAACTTACAATACTACTGACTGCCGTACTGTGCTAAACAGAAGGAACCTACAATTTTATACATCATCCGACTCACGGAAACCCTCAAATAATTTAGGTCATCCATCTAAAGACTGACAGCGGCCGCACACGAATAGCTACGACAGGTGAGCTATGAGCGCTTTACTGAGTTGCAAGAACTAACTTTGAAATTAAAAAGATTAACATGAGTTAGTGTCGTAATCTGCGATGACAACGCAAATCCGGTTGCAATATAAGCAATATTGCAATAAAACGCTCTCAAATAAGCACAATGAAAATCATAATCTAGACTAGAATATATCGCAACACTTGCCACAGAATACAGGAGTAGGTACAACCCTTAAATAAAGAAATGCTTAAACATATACATATATAAGTACAATACATATATGTCTAGCAACGCCCTGCCATTTGAGCGTGAAAACGTAACAAACACAAAAAAATGTGAAATGGTTTGCATTATACATACTTACTTAGATAAATACAAATAATTATCTTTCTACGAAACAAATTTGTTTTTTTAACTGGGATAAGTTTGCGTTTTAATAGAGTACAAAAAATATTTTTAAAGTTTATATATAATGATTTCAAACCATCCTAGGAGCTCTTGACAAAGGTTATTATTATTCTAATGCTAAAGTTTAAAGACTACACTTTTGTTAACGACCTCTGGCGTTGAATTACAGTACTAGTATAAATCAATAAGACTTTATTCGATTTCTTGATCGCCGTGCAGTCATGAACTTCATGCGTGCAGTGTTTCTGTATCGTGGAAAAAGTTCTGCTACTCAACGATAGATGACGCTAAAAATCTTTATCACAAAATACCATGAAAGCCTATTTTCAGGTCTCTTCAACTCAAATTATATTTGTACTAATAACAATTAAATTATTATGTATATTGATAACTAAATTACTGTAATATAAACGATGTATTCCTTACTAGCTTCAATTAACTGATACTGTAAGTAGTAAACGGTATCGACTTGTGATTATCTATAGTAGGTACTCGCTGCCGCGGCTTCGTCCGTGGTGTTTCATGATAGAACCTGTCCTTTGATACATACCTGCCTACACAAGCACCATCAAAAACCAAAATTAGGATCATCTATTTATCCGTTACGACATAATTACGCGAGATCACATTAAAATTACTATAAATGTGTTGCAAATAATAAATGAATAATTAAGGAACAGTAAACACACTAAAAATCAATAAAGATAAAGATAAAGAATCTTTATTGATAATGTAAAGTTGTAACATACATAGGTATAGGTATAAGTACTAATATCACAGAATATGCTACACAAATTACAATATCTCAATAACCCTGTGGATGCAATAAAGTTGCAAATTTGCCAAACGAAGCGTTTCTGCTAACTGGTCAATGTCGAATAGATTTCTACCAATATTTGATCCATTGAACAAATATATCACATTACTCATGATTTGCAAAATTAGGACTAGACGAGGTCACTATAGGACGATTGCAGTCACCATCCCTCCTCCGCGCGTCTTTATCCTCATAACTGAGGGTCGTGATTCCCCTTTGGTTGCCTTACAAAATTCATAATGATTAAACATAATTATTATAGTTTTGTTGCATTAGAAAACTTTCAGAAGACCTTCTTTTTTTGAAGTAGATTTAATAAACTTCTATTTTCGCAACCGCACATGATTGTGCCTTCAAGGATTATTTCTTTTTTTTTCAAATTTTTAACGCATTATCTACATATGTAGTACAATAGTATACATATATGCGTCAGGCACTCATAGATGAAGATCTGTACAGACAAACAACATATTCGATATTGTATCCTTCTGAACTAATAGAATGTATTTTTTCAACCGACTTCCAAAAAAGGAGGATCTCAATTCGACTGAGTATTTTTTTATACTTCCTGCAGTAAAAATCAGTGCAAATAAACGAAGATTAAATTTTCTTAATTAATATGTACCTACTCGTATAACGTACATAATAAAGCCAGCTTATTTAATATGGTAATTAGCTGTGATTCCATATAAAGGTAGTTCTCACTAGCGCAATACCTTTTAAGGATTATACATCTACTCGTATACAAACATCTTTCATTGAAAACTTTGAAAACCTTTGGAAACTTTTTGAATGCATTTTTTTTATTGATGTGTCTGAAATAGTTTGTGATTCGGATATAATCGATAAGCTGATAAAACAAGTGTTTTTTTTTTGTTGATGTGTTTACTTGTAGTTTTAATGTATTTTTTGTATTTATAATATGAATTAAAATTAACGAACTGGTTATATAACAATAACATGATATATACAAGTTTGTCTTTATTATATTTTCTCGGGAAAATGACAACTTTTTAGTGTATTTTTTACCTAATCTATACATAAAAAGATAGTAAATCTTTAGGTTACTGTCGTCTTTGCAGCCCACCTTTTTTTTTACAAGAAGCGTTTGCACTTGACCATAGTTTGCCTGATGGTAAGCAAAAGCTATGTGAAGCTATAAGATAATTTAGAGTACCTACTGGCAGGTAAGATATCTCTCTTGAGCCGTATTTCCTCATGACTGAGGGTCGTGACTCCCCCGCAGAATTAATTCGTTAGGAGAGTTTTCTTGGGTAGATACATCGTGGTGGGCGCCCAGGTCCTTCCACGGAAGACACATTTCTGCAGATATTGTGTTCCTCAGACATGTCGGTTTCCTCACGATGTTTTCCTTCTCCGTCAAACTAGGGCAAATCCACACATAACTTGAAAATACAAGTCATTGGTGTAGGGCCAGATTTGAACCAGGGTGCGTCTGGATGAAAAACAGACACTGGAACCACTGAGCCACACTCGCTTATAAGATATAGCACGCTGAAACCATCCATTGAACTTATGTCTGCTCTGGAATGAATCACAGCAACAGTTGCGACGCTAATCTATAATTTAGTTCTTTGGAAACCATTCTCTTTATTAAATCACCTATAATTTAGCTGGTCTCAACAATAAACCATACAATCGATACTACTCGTACCATAGTTTCCTGTGCCTTTTGTAAAAAAAATGTGAGTTTAGAAAATCTGTAAGTAAGATTTTTGTTTCTGATTTGTATATTATTTGACAATCGATTGTGTTGATGTTTTTATGATATTATTTACATATATTTCACAAGTATATACAAAAAAGACTTAAACATACAGAAAAATTAACAAAAAACAAACAGATATTTACAAAAAATTCAGCACACCGTCCATGTTGTCGCTGTGCGGCAGGGATCCCAGGATGCTGGCAGTATTTCCTCTTTGAATAGAAAGACTCAATCGTTGAGAAAAATAGCTGCCAGCCCTGAGATCTCCTGTGGTATTATTATAATAATTGCAAATAGTAAAAATAAATAAAAAACTAAAATTGTATATCGCATGCCTGCATTATTCTTATAGTCGCAAAATATGTAAGTCCTAAATAATTAACACAGCATCGCTTGCCAAACACAGCCAAAGAAGTGAAATTTGTGTTTTATTCGAGAGCTTCTACGCGAGATAATTCATCAACATGGTGAAATTAAACAACAAAATTTTCCATCAATAAATAATTTCAGCACCTTCTAAAAACTAAATGTTTATTTCCAGCATGTCAAACCACTCACTATAAAAGAATGTGGGTAAGTGACGCATGCACCAGTGGTTGGATATTTTTGTCGGAATTACAAAATGTAGGCAAGGCCTTCTTTTGAACTATTGAAAAAACCTTCGAAGCAGGATATCAAATGCAAAAACATGCTTTCTGGAATAATTCCTATCATACTAATAGTAAATAGGGAAAAGTTTGGAAGTCTGTTAGTTTTTCTATCACATAATTTAACTTATACTGAACCTAAAATATGATTAAAATATGATTTTACAACTTTACCATTATAGTTTCAACGTGTCATCGACCCGACACGTCGAAAATGCTTCATAAAACTCTCGACACCAGAGTTAACCACTCTCATTCGATAAGAAGAAGAAGAATTAGTTTCACCTATGAAAGTTCTCTTCTAGGCAATCATAAAACTTCGAATATGAAAATAAATGTCTTTCTACATATATTGTGTTGGATAATGCGTTTTTAGAGTGCTACCTGAACCATCAGAACAAACATCCAGGTTTACTTTTACTTTATTGCACAATCTCATTTTTCATATAGTTTTGTTTTTGATATGGGGTGTAGGGTGTGACAGAACATAAAACTTTTTTTCCTGAAATAACGTGAATGAAGCTGCGGTCATCCACTAGTAGCATAATAATTATGATTAGTATAGGAATGAGACCAAAAATTAAAAATCAATTTCGTCAAAAGAATTAATTGAGCAATCGTTTATTATTAATTTGTTTTGAATTCTGTACTTTTATGATTTCATTTAACTACACGAGGTCTCGTATAAAATTTATTTCCTACATTTCTTTATATTCAGGGTCAGTAGGATATTGATGAGAATGTGAACTTTATTTTGGAATTAACCCTTAGAAAGTGGGGTGATATTGTGATATAGTGATTCTTACATACTTTATTAACACATAGCACATGTGAGCAATGATAAATACGCATAACTTTGGATTAGTATCCTAAAAGCGATATGTTTTTCTATTTTTTTTCCAGGTAACTAATTTATCAGGGAGCGAATAGAATGGAAGTATAAAAATGCACTGTTAATTAACATAAAGATAAACATTGAATTCATACACTTACAATACTTTATCACAATAACCCACACAAACTCAGAAAGATTTGTATGTATAAGAACCGGGCATTACACGTCTTTGATTAGGGTTTGTTTTCAAGTTATACCTTTCAATAGGTGCAACATCCTACTGGAATAAAAGAAAAAATATTCATCGTGTAACCAGTACGTACGCTTAACATCAGGCAGGCTGTAGTTAAACACCAACCCCACCCCCTGTAAGAAAAAAAAACTAATAAAAATACAAAATTAAAAAAAAAATGCTAAGAGTTACAAGTATAGTTGACCAAGGGCGTGATGCGCAAGTTGCTTGGGATCTGTCGTCTCATTTAACCCTGCAATGGCAGGCCGGCATAAATTACAATAGCCGTGAGACGTTGCATGACGGTGCATTCTTAGTTCTCTTAGGTCTTCGGTACATTCGTATGCATGTTTAGGTGTGATTAGATGCTCTTTCTTAAAGTCAGGCGATCTTTATTTTCTAATCTAATCCTACTAATATTATTCAGGTGACAGTTTGTGCGTTTGTGTGTGTATGTTTGTTGTTTTTTCACTCTCAAACGGCTAAAGCGATTTAGATGAAATTCAGAACTGGCCCTAAATTGACATAAAGGTATCTATTTCTTCTAGATCAAAGCGGGTAAAACTGCGGAACACCACTAATATCGTAATGAATAGAGATAAAAATATAGTTTAATTGAGCAAATCGTACATTTTTTTTTGGTGATATACAAACACACTATTAGAATTATTAAACATTATCCAGAGCTGTTCTAGTATCCTAAAAGTATGTATACCCTAGCTAGATATTGAGTTCAAACGATTACATAATAATTATAATTTTCTATTTCATGACGGTCTCTCAGACCGCCGCAGCCACTCTAGGGTTACCATTTAATAATCCATATGGTACAATGCTGGCGGTGTTGAAGACATATTGAGCGCGATCGGCCTCATTCCTGCGCGTGAGTTCGCCAAACGAGCTGCTTCCATTTTTGAAACCGCGAATGTAGTGACGTGTTTTTTTTCGAAGTTTCAACCAGTGTTGTGAGTGCATACTATTTTCTTTCAATTATCGAAACGAGAACGTGAGTTTTTCAGAATATTTCTTTTAATTAAGTATGTTTTTTATAAGTATTATTATTTTTAAAAGAGGGTAGTTTTTCTAAATAATTCATGTAAATTTATGTAAATATGTTAATTTCAACGATTAATTTATTACGAACCAATATTAGATGCATTAAGATTGCTTCTTTATTATCGAGACATTTTTCGTAGCGAAAGAGGATTAAAGTTTATATCACTCATATTGCAACTTTTTGCAGTAAAGTTTAGCTTTCGCAAAAACAGTTGCAACGCACCGCAAGATTTTGGGGTCATATATTTTAATCATATTGCACTGTATTAAAATATTTCACAATGTAAAAAATGGTGGTACCGCGTAAATTATGCATTTATTTTACGCAACGTATAAAAAAAGGCTTTCAAGGATTACGCCAAGGTCAATGTTTACTTTCATAATAAACGTAAACGACTTGTTTTTTAAGAATCTGCCAATCACTAAAAAAATCGCAGGCACCTTGACTGGAGTAAAAGTTTGGGACACACCTCTCTCGATACGTTCTCGTGAGATTACCTTACCTTCAACATTTTATTAGGTTTTAATATTATCACCTAGCACAATATGATTTTCGGTAAAATCTTAAGTATTTGAGTAGTCAAGTAAGTATTTTGTATAATATAAATATCTCACAAACCAAATATCTTGAACTTTTTAGAATAGAATAAACTTTATCGTACTGTAATTGTGTTACATTGGTCTTATGTTACTTTGGAAAAAATAGTTTAAAGTATTGTGCTGTCGGGCATCATACTAAACTTATTCCTGTTACTTTCTTTTGACTCCAACATACGGATGTCGGCTGGCTATTGCCGCATACTATTTATAAATATATACATATACATACATGCTGATCCATATTTCATACACAATTTAACTCTAATTTAATTTAGTTTTGTATTTCACAAGTCTGTTTTCTCCTACATTTGTGTAAATTTTCTTATGGACCCTTGTTGTCTGCAATAAAGAACAATTATTATTATTTAACGTAATGTTTGTTACTATCTTATTAAAGTATTTTTATTGCAGTTTAATTTTAAAACGTCTTTACTGCTAACATGTTTCCCATTACAATATGTTAGCGTTTCGTTTTGATGACAGCTTGAACCATGAGAATTGAATTATGAATACCAAATTAATTTTCTCTATAATCGAGCTACTATGTTATGTATATTTATGTATATGTATGTAGTGTACCTCTGGCAACAGTATAATTATTTGGTTGTTCCGTGCATCGCAACCAAAACTTCCACATTTCCTTGATAAAACCACTTTTTAGGTATTATTTGAGTTCGTTGACCTGCAGCTAATAGTTTGGTACAAGGTAGTTATTTATTTTAGGCCCGTTATACTACCTACTTGCCGTAATATCAGAGATGAAGGCTACAAAACTTATAAACTTTTTACGGAAACGGTTTTCCGTAGTGAGAGCTTAGTTATTCCGGTAAGAAGTGATTTTAAAAATAAACTATTGAATCAATTAAACAATACATACTTTTGAATTCTTATGTTTTACTATTTTGCGCTGTTCTCATACTACTAACCAAACACAGCTTTTTGAAGCGCTCGTAGCTTAGTTAGCGGATCCGCATGAGATTGCAATGCAATTACTGTTGTCGCGGTCAGTCCTCGGGTGGGTGACCAAAAACTGGCATTCCGTGAGATTGATTTTCGTAAGCCGGATGAGGATAAAGTTGTAGGTACTGGCTGTTCTTCAAGATCTAAGCCATGTCTGAGAGCCTTAGGCCAGTTTGGAAACTCTCAACATTAAAACCTTATAAGATAAGATTTTTTTGTTTTCCTAAAAGTTTGAAACCTCAGAAATACCTATAAGTATGTAAAATATTCTTAATATACAAAAATACATGTTTCCATTAGACATTAGAAAAAAAACGGACATACTGTGAAATTATTTAAATTATGTCGATGGCCAGGGCAAAAAAAGTTATTTCATAAAAGTAAGGATATTGCAAAAATATTCTCACAAAGTTATTGAGGCTATTAGAAACTGTGCGTCTAATAAATGTTATTAACCAATACTCTAGAATGTATAATTATACATAGTACTACAACTGAACGACTCTAACCGTAGTTTACTACATTTTATTTTGCGTTAATTAGGTCTACAACGTTGTTGATATTCCGCATAGTAAGTATGGTTCAATATAAATTTTATCAAGTAAAACTGTTCAGTTGTTTCCGTCGAATGTAAGAAAAAAATAGTTCGTGTGAGAGTGGAAATCTCTGGAGTTAAGAGTTTTCAAACCACCCTAGGGGTCTCTGATGTGGCTTGACGACTCACTATTAAAATTTATTATTAAATATATAAAATATCACAAATATAAAAGTAACTTATTCTTTTATAAATGAACAATCTGTTCTATAATGTTACTTTCATCTGCAAATTTTTACGCAACCGAATAAATACAATATCTAAAAATCGTATGTTTAGAGCCTATCGATATAAACGCAATCATCTCCTTTTGTGAGCAAAGTTAATTATCAAGTTGTATCAGAAACAATACAAGTTCGGTCACTTTTGATTTCAACACACTTCGACAAAATTATCCGCGGTGTTGAAATTAGGAACTAACAAAAACGTATACAATTAGTGTTGGTGTGTTAACAAGTGGCGCCCTTGTGACCTGCAGTTAAATTTGTTAGGTATGATGACACTGCATACCCGTTATAACAGTTGTCAATGAAATATAATGACTGTGCATAAATGTGAATCTCTAGTGTTGGCACGTGGATTTGTCTGCGTGGATCACTCATGTATTTCAGAAATGTTATATGAAGTATTAAATTTAATGCTTACTATACTAAAGAAGGAATCGTTGATGGTAAATTAACTTTTATACAACTTAGGGTAAAGAAGAAATATTGATTTACATTGTGCGCGCGCGTGTTTCATAAGTAATCTTTAGAAAGACTATATAACTAAAACAATATGTTGTAAAGTATGTACTCGTATGTTCTTATCTCGAACTGTTGGTATCGAAAAATATGCGTGAAAAATGTAGTTTTTTTATTGCCCGGGCTCCCAACACAGGCTTTATCTCATTAATACATGAAAACTTGATAATAACACCTGATGTGTGTTCCAGAAGACTCATTTGTGAGCCAATTCCATTCCAGTACGTAACTTTAATCGGTATTCCTTTAATTTCTATATTATAGTAAAATACTTGGACCACAGGTTCACTAAATCAGCAACCAGCGGCTTTTATTGGTAATGCAAAGATCAGGGTAAACGAATGAATATCGTCACAGCTTAGCTAACTGGCTGGAGGCGTGGCTTTACTAGCAGTCGCACGCAGGTCGAGCTGTTTTCTTATTGCTCTTTGGAGGATTTTATAGAGAACTTATTTTCGTTATTATTTTTTTGTTATTAATTTCATTCTGATACAATTTTATAAAGCGAAGAGGATTATTAATTTTACTTAGGCAAACATAACACATTCAGCCAAACAAACATTATAATTTATCATAAAAAGTGATTAGAAGTGTACACTTTTGATCCTATAACTATTTTTTGTCTGATTCCTACAATATCACATACAAAGATATGCTCGTCGAATGGATAACGGTCTTTGATCGAAGTCGGTTAAATATATGTGAATCGAACATATGGACAAAATAAATTTTAGTTCAACAACACCGGTATCATATACAAGAAATAGAAATAGAAAAACATTTATTGAGACAGATTTACAGACATTTAGCAAATATACACACAGGCATGCATACAATAAATCTATACTAATATTATAAAGCTGAAGAGTTTGTTTGTTTGTTTGTTTGAACGCGCTAATCTCAGGAACTACTGGTGCGAATTGAAAAATTCTTTTTGTGTTGCATAGACCATTTATCGAGGAAGGCTTTAGGCTATATAACATCACGCTGCAACTAATAGGAGCGAAGAAATAATGGAAAATGTGAAAAACGGGGAAAATTATTCATCTTTGAGAGCTTCCGTTGCGTGCACTGCTAAAACGGTTCATGATATCAAAAAAATATGTATGAAAGAATTATTCCTCTTAAAATGATCTAACAAAATGTCCGCAACAGTATATGTCTATCTTTTTAGATTAACTCACTAGAACCGTTTTTATGGTAATATCTATTCCACGCGGACGAAGTCGCGCGCACCAGCTAGTAAATAAATAAGTCTGCCCCAACACAGCCCCAACCCAGCATAGTGCTGATTACTGGAAGCAAGCCTATGCCTATCTTCTTTTATATATCGAATGAGAGTAGCTATTATCGTATATCTATGTATGTACGTAGGTACATATTGAATCGTATGTGCGAAGTTACGTACATTGTATATTTATTGATTACCTACTACGAACACTCAAAACCTGTCGAAAAGTTGCTAAATTCTCAAAATCAAACACTCGAGCCTCGTGTAAGCTTGAAAAGCAATACACTCGAATGTGTATTTATTTTGCAACATTCCCCTTGACTTGAAGCAGCTTAACGAATTATAGCCCCATTGACCTCTTTGGCAGAAATTTACAACAAATATTCAAATTTTGGGCTATTAATAAATTTTTAATTGATTAATTTATGGCAGTGGCATATTCTGCCAAATCAGAGATAGAAAGTAGATTTTAAAAATACAAGCTTTTGGTATATTTAGACCGCGGAAATAAAAATATGTGCTGTGGCATTACTTAGCGAATTGCTCAAAATGCAAGTAGGTTAAGTTAAGTTAGTTAATGCTTTATTATTTTAACGATATGAATTTTCAACATACTTATGTACTTTTATATCATTCATTTCAGTTTCAAAAGTTACGAAATCATTAAAATTGTATGACAGTGAAAGTAATGCAAGCGTTACGCTTAGAATCAGGACGCGTGAAGTTTTTTCATCGATTCATTTGTATACAAATACGGCTTGGTTTATTTATATAACATCAATTTTGTATATTACAAAGTCATTATTGTATATCTTATCTTATTTGACTATATTATATGTCATACCATTATAATAAGATAAAGTTCAAAAGCTTTGTTCCTTCTTCAAGTTGCACCTGAACAACAGATTGATTTTGGAGGTAGTAGGTATAGTTTCCGCAAAGTAACACCTTTGTTATTTACTGGTGGACGCCCGCGGCTTCGCTCGCGCTATTTTAGGTTAAAAAGTAGCTTATGACACTCCTAAGACCTCATACTACTTATATACCAAAAATCATGATGATCCGTTCAGCCGTTATTGCGCGATGAGCGTTTAAATAAACAGACAAACAGAGACACAGATAAACAGACAGCATTTCTAGAAATTGTTGGAACGTGCTCTGCTATCAATTCGAAGTATCTCCAAACATTTTTTTTTGATATCTTCTATGTTCAGGCTTTGGACCATGTTCAGCTTTATTACATTTACTTCAGCTTTATTGCTTTATTACAATTACACATTACATAATGTGTTTGTAGATACCTATCATTTTACTTTATTTTATAACAACGCAAGCAACACCGCGAGTAATCACAGTACCTAAAGTACTTGAAAAAATATTTATTAAAGGTATTTTTATGTTGCTTCATCAGTTTTATTAGCAAAGGGCCTGTTTAGTACATACTTGTAATGCAATAAACTGCCAGTTCCTTATTGATGGGCTATCATTATTACTCGTAGTTTGAACTTTTCAAGTTCTTTATAAGTAATAATCAAGAGAACCTTATGCAATTAAATTTCATAACTACGTATGTATATGTATACCTAAGTTGTTGAAGTATTCATTTAGTCTTTCTTTTTTTAACAATATAACCTAATCTATCTCATAAAAGAAATGAATTAAATTTAGCTGCTAATTAACTTTGTGTAAATAATTAGATGTAATAGAATGCATGAGTAAATCCGAGTTAATAATATATCAACGTGGTTTCCTATACATCTACATATGTGAATGTTTCTAGTTTCATATACACTATGTCATTAATTTAAACGAACTAATTAAATATACAGGGTAACTGCTAACTAATTAATTATCTTTAAAGAGCGGCTTCACTATCTTAGCAACAATGTTTGTTCTACGACTTTGGATATTCGCGAAAAAATCTGCCGTTCCACACAAAGAGACAAAATGAGATACATTTTTTTATACGAGAATTTCTCAAAGCCATTCTTAGTATACAATTATGGATATACCAAAGACACCCTAAAAGGTAAGGCGTTAGCTACCAGCTACCCTATGTACTTAATACGTACGTGAAAAAACCAGTACTTTAAAATATTGTAAGTTGTATGAGTATTTTGTGTATCGTATAAAAGCAGTACAGGTTTGGTTCAAGGTCGAACAAACTGCATGTACATGCAGTTAAATCACTTTATTTATATCAATCTGCGGTTTACTGATTAGAGACATACAGAGTACAATGTAACGTGGATAACTTGGGTCTAATTTCTATTGATATATATTATTTTTGAGAAGATGCAAGTTTGATGTCCTTTGGGTCTTCTAAACAAATAAAATTTGTTCTAATGTCCTAATAAATAAACCAATAATATTTTTTTCTGCAGATCAATTCGTTATTAATTATGAAGATATCGAATGCATCGAGACGTTTCTACTTTTTTCACACACACTTACTTAGGAGGTACTCAAGTTGACACAGCAAGTACAATAAACGTTGTTTTACAATCAATAGTATCCAAAATTGATAAGTTGTTGATTTTTTATACTATACATAATTCCGAAGAAAATCCCTAGCTTTAGGGTAAAAATATAGAACAGTAATTTACATAGATCATAAATAACTAAACGGTAACTAAAGTTGTCTCTCTGTCGCTGCTCAGATCTGTGCGTGAACCCGCTGCAAGTAGGTACTGTGTGTCTGTAACCTATAGTGTTATGCAAGCAGCCTTGCGGTGTGTTGGCCACCCATACACGCACAATCAGCATTGTTAGCCTATTTTTGCCAGATGCTGGGCATAGGCCTCACGATTTCTATGATGACAAACACATGAATGACATGACACATGACAACTAGCTTTCGCTACGCAGTGTACGCCAAATTGTATGTCATGGCAGCCTGTTTTGAGAGCCAGTTCCATTCCAGTACAGGCATGATACCTTAGCCCATTGTGTTCGTTTGTGCGGGTGTTGTTTTAGGTGATCAGATCTGATGCCCGACTGTATGGTTTAAAAAAACATTTATTTATCTGTCCATATCCACATGTCACCCCTATAAATATTGCCGCTTTTGCCGCCATATATTTTGCCTCAATGCCACCTCAGACGGATCGTGATGTTTAGCGATGTTATTATTCTATAGGTTTATTGACATCGTAATCATTTTATTGGTATATTGGTCTTGAATATTCATTTATTGAAATCTGTGCAAAAACTTCTGTGGTTGCATAATATTAATAAAATTAACAGTATAGGTACTATAAATGCTTCAGTGTTTCTAGAATTATTATGTTCTTCAACAATTGCACAAAAGCCAATTTTTTACAGGACGAGACATAAAAATATCTCTTTTCCTTTGAAATTTTTAGAGATTTCTTAACATTGGTTTCAAGTTTATTCGTAAAGCTTACCTTTACCTCACGTAGTTTTTTTTTTCAATATTCAATCAACAAAAAAAACAAACGAATATTACAATCGGGTAACACTAATAAGGACCAAAAGCAAATTCATTATTTTTCTAGAATTAACTATTTATAAAAGAAAATAATTAAGGTATGCATTTGTTACTAAATACATTTTGTTACTCATACATTGATATTTCTGAGACGTATACAATACTAGTTTGTATTAAGTAAAGCTACACAAGCATGTATTGTGTCATCTTTTATGATATCATGACATTAGATAAATTATAGTCAATGAGATGACTTAACTAAACATTAAGGGGAGTTAAGTTACGTTACATTTAAGCACAACATCTAATATTATAAAGCTGAGAGTTTGTACATATGTTGGTTACTTAATCGTTTAAAAACTAAATCAATTTAGATGGAAATTGTTGTTGAGATAAATCAGAGGGGGAGAGAGCCTGATTTATGGTGACGATTTTTATTATTTTTGTATTGACTTAATTACTGCAAGTAATGCTGTAAATAAATAAAACAAATTAGTATAAATATTTGTTAATATATCTGTTAAAATACAAGTTACTATTGAAGACGTCATGTATTTATAACGTTATCTTAATAATTCATTTTGGCGAAAGAACCGTAAAACTTGTGTAATCAATCAATTACTGTTTAATTTGCCAAAATATTACAAAAGAAATATTTTCATGTTATGTTTGGGGAACTTCCCCAGATTTGTTATTTCAAATTTAATTGAATTTTATTACGTCAGAATACGCGTGCAATATCTTTCTGCTATGACGTTTATAAATGACACAGAACAGCAATAGGCTGGCCTCCGTGTATCATTTTGTAAGTTCAGATCTAGTACCCACGACACATGCGTTTGCTTAGTGTGGGGCTAGATGGCGCTGTGTGTAATATTCTGGAATATTTATTTATTTTTATTTTATTTATTTATTTCTAATCTTGCTGATTTATTATTATGCAGGTAAATACACGAGATACAGATAAACATTTTATTGTTAAACAAGATAACATGTCTGCTAAGATAAAACGTACATAATCAGGCCCGCTTGCACAACGACTCTTAAACACATTTGCTAAGTAATTATGCCGCTTTGCTAAATGCGTTTGAGAATTGTTCTGCAAATGAGCCTTAGACTTGTCCGTTACAAACACTATGTCAACACAACTATCATCATATTACTAAGAGGTAGCAAAAACTCGCGGTCAGCTCTTTATGCTATTTAATTGCACGTTAAAAACGTTTAATCAATAATTACTGTTTACGATGCGGCAGATGTTTCCACTGGACAGCGGATTCTCTGGGATTTTCCTATTTCGATAGATTAATAAACATGTTTTTATGCTTTTTATACGTGTATTTGAAACGTGTTTTATAATGAGAGCTTAGTAGTTATTGTACCAGTACTGTGGTTACGAAAATATCCCGATGAATGGAAAATATAATTATTTGCGTATTTAGTTTGGCACAAAAAAGTATAGATAAGTCAATGAACTTCAGTTTAATTTTAATTAATTGTAAGTTCGTAAAAAGAATCATATAATATGATATAAATATAATTAGTTGCCCACAAATATGTATTAAAATGTTTATAGCGCGTTGAACTCTTTTCTTCAGGAAAGTAGTTGATGTCTTTTGTTAAAAAAAGGCCAAATATATGTTATCTTTTTGAAGAA
The DNA here is from genome assembly GCA_964023185.1 of Macaria liturata. Lineage (NCBI taxonomy): Eukaryota > Metazoa > Arthropoda > Insecta > Lepidoptera > Geometridae > Macaria > Macaria liturata. The sequence continues at coordinate 600,139 of OZ026822.1, forward strand.
TAGATAAACTAATATACTTATATCACCAACTCTAAGACCTTCATCGCCATCATCATCATCGGCCTGTTCACTCACTGCTGAGTATAGGCCTCCCTTTTTGTATGCCGGTTATCACGGATTCAATAAGACTTTATTGCTAGCACAGAATACAAATGCTAGAAAATAGTTTTTTTTTAATATTTGTCTCTTATAGTTGAGGATTCATCATAGACTAATCAATCCTTTACGATGTTGCTGAGAAATTCCATCTTTTCCTGCCTGTTATAAATTTTGCACTCGCACAAAAAGCTTTATACCCAGAAAAACTTTAAGTTGAAGTTCGAAGTTTACATTAAAATAACAATGAATGGGCTAATATGGCACAAAGTGTAATGATGAGTCAAATACTTCAGCTTTCAATCTTTGATGTAATCAATAAGAAGATAATTTGAGTTTGCAATCTTCACAAAAACTTCAAGCCGATCATTGAACCTGCTTCTATTAATAATTGATATATTTTTTTATTTATTTGTTATTAGTCATGGTGAATAATATGAGGAAAATTTGGGTTTACAATTGACTAGCAGCGTCCCGTGTTCTTACCCACGAGAATCTTGGATACAAAGTAGTTGTATTACAACTCCGCTCGCTTCGTCGTCTGAACGTTGACAACTCACTTTTATCCAGACTCTAATCTACCTGCATTACAAACTTCTAAATCAACTCACCCGTTTGGGTGTGAAGATTTAACAAACATTCACACACGTTTGGGTGTGAAGATTTAACAAACATTCACACACTTTTGGCTTTATAATATTTGTAGGATATGATTGATTTGTGGGATAGAATTGTCCGTGGTCATTCGCATTTTTGTGTAAACTATGTTATAATATGTTTATATTGTATTATTTGACCCCCATAGAAGTATGGCTACCCTCATACCAAATACATGTGAATCATTGCAACGTTAAATATAATCAATTAATTCATCAACGTTTAATTATGATTTTACATACATATAGAAATAATTAGTATTACGGCTAGGGTATTACGTACTTACTAGATTAAAGTATTAAGAATATATTAATATAAATATTAGTAGGTGTATAATTAATGTGTAACAGATAATCTAATAAAAATCAATTGATTTTAATTTCATCAATTTCGATTAACCTGTTTGACTGATAATTACTTTTTATAGATTAATGTCATTTGACATAATAAGACTTAAATTGTCTTACCTATGAGATATTCGATTAATGCTTTTTCTCTTTTACTCGGCGTTAAAAGTATAAGAGAGAGAAAAAGACATAAGATAAAACACGGACTAGGTCCTCGTTCTTTTAATCACTTGCACCGACTCTTAAACACATTTATCCATATATTTACTACTAGTAGACGCCCGCGGCTTTGTTCAAATTATTTTAGGATAAGAAGTAGCCTATGACACTCCTAAGACCCCAAGATACCAAAAATCATAAGGGTCCGTTCAGCCGTTTTGGCGTGATGACCGTTTAAATAAACAGAATAACGGAGACACATGTATAGAAATCGTTGGGACGTGTTTTGCTGTTAATTCGAAGTAACTACAAGTATATTTTTTTAGTATCTTAATCGTTCAGACTTTCGCTCCTCTTCAGCTTTATTATATGTATATTTAATATAATTTGATCACTATATACGCTTAAGAATCGTTGTGCAAGAGGCCCTCAAGCTAGTAATTCTCACTGACACAGTGCAATATACAGTATGCCACTATGAGATTGTATGTACTTATGTAGTATATAATTACTAATCGTTATGTAACATATGATATGATCACGATTCAATTCACACGCCCTGTTTTTATTCTTCGTGGGAAGCTAAGCGTTTTTGATAAGGTTTTCTTGAACAGACACTGATATTGTGGTAAATGATGTGTTTTGTATAAAAACATGTATCTTTAATAGGTAATATCTGCTTGCATAAAAACTTGCATCTTTAATAATATCACATGCTATTACAAATTAGACAATGACATAACTATAGCCTCCATTCAGACTATACTGATTGCTTACCATCAAGTGGTTTATGGTCACGTGTATACCCATTCCTTTGAAAAATATGTTCATATTAAGAATGGCATCGAAATCCTATACTTTAGAGTAAATAGGTTTATTCTAGGCAAGATACCTACTTAGACTATAGCGGTGCTTAACATCTCTCTCTCTCTTTGAGCCGTATTTCCTCATGACATTAGGTTTGTTCTCTTGGGCAGATAGATCGTGGTGGGCGCCCAGTTCTTTCGACGGAAAACACTTGTCCTCGGATATTGTGGTCCTTAAACATGTCGGTTCCCTAACGATGTTTTCATTCACTAAAGGAGCACAAATCTACGCATAACTTGAAAAACAAATCATTGGTGTAGCGCCGGAAAGCCTTTTTTAAACATCAGGTGTTTAACATCAGGTGGGCTATAGTCAAACATAAGCCAATATTAGTGTTAAAAACATTCTTAGGAAGTTCAAGACTGGCCTATTAGCTTTGTTGGTAGTGGCTCTGCCTTCTAATCTAGGGTTGCGGATTCGATTTCCGTATAACACAAGTACTTATGAGTTTTAAAAATTGTAATAACTTGTGTTGAGTCTGGTCTTTTCTATGTATAATAATTATGTAATTACAAAAGAAAAGTATATAAGTACATAGAGTAGTCTATTATATTCGTTATCTAGTACCCACGACACAAGCGTTTGCTTAGTGTGGGGCTAGATGGCGCTGTGTGCAATGTCCCGGAATATTTATTTATTTATTATTTATACCAATTTCTCATAAAACTTATATCCTTGTAAGTTAAGTGCTTGTCCGTGGCATATAACATTGACTCAATAATTTAATCACTCGCGTCCTTTAATACTTTGTTTCACGCCTTAACTGACTAATCAGACGATTTATAATCTCTGCGTGATTGCAATTAACTGTATTGCATTGAAAGTTGTGAAATATTATGAGAATGGTTTAATTAGTAATTAAATATGTGCAGTAAAGGAAGAGTAATTTTTTGTATTACCTTAATGTAGGTACAGTTTAAGTGTGTTCTTGGCCTGTTTGTTTTCTTTTCACGTCATTACGAAGCGACATAGATTTTTTTACAGTTACGTAGTTTTATTACATATTCGGTGGTGTCGTTATAATATAGACACTCAATATACAATCAATATGAAACTCTAACGTGACTAGCTGACTGACTTACATAGTGATCTATCAGCCCAAACCACTGGACAGATCGGGCTGAAATTTGGCATGCAGGATGTTATGACGTAGCTATCTGTTAAGAAAGGATTTTTGGAAATGCCACTTTTAAAGGGGTGAAATAGGGAATGCAAGCTTTACTTCTTAATGCGAGCGAAGCCGCGATCACCCACTAGTATACAATAAATGTAAATAGGGTCCCAAATTAAACCAACACTAAAAGAGGATGTCATTAATGCCCCATATGGTCATTTAACTTTAACTCCACACTTATATATAAAGCCAAAATTTAATTTCTTCTTGTAGAATAAGAAATTAAATTTTGGCTTTATTCTTTACTTCTTTTTACTTTAAACTGGAATACTCTGGTGTTCTGAGATTTCACATCGAACTAAAGTTTGTACTAAGTATATAATTAATCGATTGCCGGAACCTAAAATTCAAAGTCGTACGTACCTAGTTAACTCATACACAAAGTGCGTATAATCTATCTACGGTAACATATTGGCATCGTATATAGAACGCTTTGAGAATTAAAATGACTACACTATGGTGTTTTATGTTGTCTGCTTGTAAAATAGTACATGTAAATAAGGTTTTTAAAAATTAATCACGTAGCAGATTTTTTATAGGCATACAGATACGGCAAAATCTACACCTGGCATGTTTTATACGCAGTCTTTTTTCTCATTAAAACTTATTTTATCGATTGTAGCAATAATATGTGTAGTTTCTTACTTTATAATTTGAAAATGTTATTTTCCTCCTTTCCAGGTTGCAATCGCAAAATGGCGCCATCTATGAGCGTGGCGGAGTACTACGCCGGGAAAACGATTTTCATAACTGGTGCCACAGGCTTCATGGGAAAAGTGTTAGTCGAAAAGCTACTAAGGTCCTGCCCAGATGTGAAGAAAATTTACATTTTAATGCGCGGTAAAAAAGGATATAATAGCAAAGAAAGATTAGATCAGTTTCTCAATATAAGGGTGAGTTGAGTACTTCTATTTGCATCAACGACATCTAGTGACGAGTAGCGAAATCTAGAAAATATAATTCGGCAAATGAATGTAAAATATTCAAAATTATTAATATGGTCGTTTTTTAAAACAAAATCAAGTTTAATATCGCTTGTCTTGTCATGACAACTATTTCAATATACCTACATATTTATATTCTTCCATTTGGTTTATTTACTGCAAAAGAAAGTGGTTGGGTCCTCAGCAGAGAGCAATTCAATTCAATTCAATTCCTTTATTAGCTCAAATGTACCTATTACATTTACCCTGTTAAGAGAGGAATTAGGGCGTAGCTAAAATTAAAACTAAAACTAAAATTAAATATTTTAAAATCTAAATAACCATTGTTACATTTGTAAATGGTTTGCAGGTGTTCGAGCGTCTGCAGAAGGAGTGTCCCAAGGTGCTGGAGAAGCTGCAGGTGGTGGCGGGCGACATCCTGCTGGACGAGCTGGGCGTCTCACCTGAGGACCGCGCCGAGCTGCAGCGGGAGACCAATGTTGTATTCCATTGCGCTGCTTGTGTCAGGTCAGACACAATTTTTTTTTACATGATATAGGCTCACGCTTGACTACAACTTGCCTGATGTTAAGCAACGTTATAATCTAAACCGGTTTACTCTCGACTTGAATTATACTTCCTACAGCTATCCTAGTAATCCTACTCATATTATTAGACGAAAGCTCGTATGTACTTTTTCACGCTCAATCGGCTCAATCGATATGGATGAAATTGAGTCCGACGAATAGTAGAATGAAAAATAGAGTGGATAAGAACATAGATTTAATTTGGCAATAACGCGGGTAAAACCGCAAGTCGACGTGTTGCTCATATTAGACAGTCTTCGGAATCAAAGATATATTCAATGAATATCAAGAATTCAAATTTACTTTTAAATGCGTTGAAAACTATTTACATTTCTTGTACCAATATACATTTCGTGTACTATTTTTTAATTTGAGTAAACGAATAAAACATGGTACGTATCAATTATGTATGTTCAGTTACTTTATTAATTAATTTGTATTTTATGCTTATTTTCTAAGGGATATACTTACATCTTAATGATAAATATCTACGATATCCCAGACCTTACCAACAAACATAAATATCGGATATCCCTGCATTAGTAGAACTTGGCCCATTTTCTATACATTGTTATGTCAATTGTTACAATATTGTTTTACAATGTTGTTTGCAAACGTAGGTACTACTACTTCTACTTTATTTACGTAAAACACGCAGTAATAAAAAGAAAAATTCCAAAAGTCGTAGAACCAAAGTTGTTGATATTGATGTATCAAAGCCACCTTCGAAAATCTTTGTTTAATAATTTTATGGCAACCATAACATTACTTAAACTTTAATTCTAGCAGTTGAAGCAGCGCCATCCACCGCTTAGTTCGAGAGCTTGATATTCACGCGGGGCGAGTTTACAGAAAGATGCAGATTTGAATCAAGCTACATTTGATTTTATTTTAGTTCTATTCAAAGTAGCTTATGAAATGTATTTGTTTCAGATTCGACATGCTTCTGAAAGATGCAGTTACTATGAATACGGCGGGCACTAAGAAAGTTCTGGAACTTGCAGAAGGAATCAAGAATCTTGAAGTAAGCTTTTCATCACATTATGTCATTCAATAATATTAGATTAGACTAATAGAGAAAATTCGGCGCGCATGGAGTTTTTCCGTTTACCATTATAATATGTTCTGTTATTTTACATAGCAAAGGTGCTACATGCTTAACAAGACTTCTCCGGCTGTTTTATGTACTTCTTATTCGTATGAGAGTGTCCAACTCTGGTGTCTAGACTTTTCAAACCGCCGTAAGGGCCTCTGACACGGCTTAACGATTGCATTACTATGACTAATAGCCGACCCCTACTATTTAATGTGTCATCCGACTCACGAAAGCGCCCAAAATGGAATGCTTCTTTATGAACTTAAAATACTGTAAACCATGTTTTAAAATCAAAATCTGAGTACAAAAATAATATTATCCGATCATAATCAGATAAACAGATAAACATTTTATTGATAATTTGTTCGAATTACATGTCAGATTATGATTAAAATTAAAGATGTATTCTAAATATGTACAGTAATCGTAGCCTGATTTCTGAGTGAGAACCATCAGCATGAAAATATCATTCCAGGTGTTAAAATCTTATCTCTGTATTTCCAGGTGTTCATCCACGTATCGACCTCGTACTCTCGCTGCGAGGTGCCCGTGCTGGAGGAGCGCCTGTACCCCGCGCGGCACCGCCCCGAGCACGTCATGCACTGCACCACCTGGATGGACGACGAGCTGCTGCAACACCTGCAACCCAAGTAACACCCTATTTAGTACATCTTTAGGTTCATTCTTGTATGACATGGCTCATCATCATCATCATCATCCACAGCCCTTGGGATCCCACTGCTGGGTATAGGCCTCCCTTTGCATGTGCCATCTGCGTCGATCTTGTGCAGACATGGCTCATGGATATATTATTATGTCGAGTTGTAATCTATGTTTGAATTTGCGCCACACTGAATTAAATATGTGACTGACCTAGAAAGTGTAAATGTATTTTAAATGTACATATATCAGATTACGAAGAAATTTACGTATTGTTTATGTCATTTCCAGGATAATCGAGCCGCAGCCGAACACGTACGCGTACACCAAGAACCTGACGGAGGACCTGGTGGGGCAGTTCCAGGGAAAGTTTCCCATCGCTATCGCCAGACCTTCCATCGGTAAGCATTTGTTTTCAGTTCCATTACAGTACACATTATGCTCCATTAGATCAACAGGAACGCATGTGTCTCGCTTAATGTGACTTATTTGTGAAATGCCTGACCATCCTGAGTGCCTGAAATGCCTGAGAGTAAAACTAAACTTGTATTCTATGTTATAATGTATACTGTCTTTCATTCCAGTGACGGCTGCGTTGAAGGAGCCGATGCCGGGCTGGGTGGACAATCTGAATGGACCCACCGGCTTGCTGGTCGGGGCTGGGAAAGGTAAACTTCAATGTTTAGTTACCGTCTTTAGGTTATATACATACTCTTCTTTAAATTTTCTCATTCTGGCATATATCACTCATTTGCCACTATTTTCCCTTATTGCTGGTCAGTCTGGCTCATTTCTGGTAACAGTTAGGACCGTTACCTTGGTCTAATAATACTCTTGTAATACAGAATAATAAATAATACCTGTAAAAATCCTATTTTGCTTTCGTCTTTTGCAACGCCCTAATTCCAAAAACCACATGTCATGTCCAATGTCTACATTGAATCTGTGTGGCAAAATTACTGAAATCCTCCAATAAGCACATAAGCCCGTCGTTTCCAGGAGTGATCCGCACGATGCACTGCAACGAGGAGTACCTCGCGGACGTGGTGCCGGTCGACATGGCGGTCAACGCGTGCATCCTGCTCGCTTACACCACTGCCATGGACAGGTGCTGCCTAAACTAATTATAAACGTATTACGTGCAACATACAGACTACAGTGGTGCTTAAAATCAGGCAGGCTGTAGTCAAACGTTGGCCTATTCCGTGTTAAAAAAAAGTGGACTGTGAAAGAGTGAAATTTTTCCTAAAAGGGTGTAACGCCTGATGAACAAAGCTGTACGCGATTCTAGTCTTATGTTTTGCTAGTTCTTCCCACATTTCAAGTAAGAAATAGATAATCAAAAAAACTAAGCAAAAACAAAATCAACCAGTTTGCCGTTTTTGTTTTTAAATTCATCACATATTATTTTCCAGACCGCAAGAGATCAGATTCTGTAATGTGACACAATCTGGCATCAACCCGCTCAGCTGGGGAGAAGCTTTGGATATGGGTAAGATAGCGTTACCTTAACAATAAGTAGCGCCTTGTGGTATTATATTAACTAATTAGACTTATTTTATTCTCAAAAAAAATATCCCACTAATCCAATCCACTAACAATGTCTCTGATCATCTGACATCCATTGTCGGAGGAAGTATGGACAGAACAACAAAAAGTTCCAAAGTAGGTACAATGTCTGTAATTGGATCAAATGGTGTCATTTCATCAACTAGGTCTCAGCTCAACTAATCTTCGCCGTACCCAAGTTATACCATCTCAGGGGGCTGTCTAGTGGTATTTATGATGTTTGTTTTTGTTTGGTAGTTCCATCCCTTCCATTGCCAATTTATTTCCCGCGACAATGGCTGTCACAGTCATTATTAGACCACATATATATCAGTTATTTACTACTATTGAAACTATAACATCCCTCCCCAGGTCGCGTCCACGTGCAAGAGTTCCCGTTCTCGGTGTGCCTGTGGTACCCGGGCGGCTCCCCCAAGAGCTCCTGGCTGCAGCACCAGGTGGCGCTGTACGTCACGCACGTGCTGCCCGCCTACCTGGTCGACCTGCTCCTCTACTTGATGGGGCAGAAGACTTTGTGAGGGCTTTGACTTATCCCTTATACGGGTTTTTTATTTGAATTTGATAGACTTATGTATGTATATTATGCTCAATGAGTTGAACGTGGCAAGGCTTGGACACCCACGATATTGGATTCGCTTATAAAAACTGTATTATGTATTTGTCTGAGGGTCTCGCACCTTAAGTTATAAGAAATACGGCTAAAGATAAAGACAATCACCTGATACTCGAATTGTATATGTACTGTTGAAACAGCATTGAATCCATTACACTCGCTCTGTCTCTACTAACCACCTTTAAGCACAATAATAATCTTCGGACATCAGATCCCTGTTTTACACATAACTTACCTTCTAATATTTTCTTCTAGCATGGTAAAGATGCAGAAGCGCATCAATTACGGTCTGGAAGTGCTGCAGTACTACACCACGAAGGAGTGGTACTTCAAGAACGACAACTTCCTGGCGCTGCAGGACACCGTGTCCGCTGAGGATAATGATACTTTCTATACTGATATCAGGGTATGTTCCACTGGTTACTTACTTACTCTTCTATTTATTTTTGTGTCAATGTACAAACCTCTCTCTCTTGAGTCGTATTCCTCATGTGTAATACATTATGTAATTGTAATGTACAAACCTCTCTCTCTTGAGTCGTATTCCTCATGTGTAATACATTATGTAATTGTAATGTACAAACCTCTCTCTCTTGAGTCGTACTCCTCATGTGTAATACATTATGTAATTGTAATGTACACACCTATATCGCGTTTTATGACATTTATCTAACAAAAAGGAATGCCACAAAAAGCGACGTTTTCCTTTGTAATTTTCAGAATTTGTGAAACATCCTAGAATAGGAATAAACGTCAGATGTAAAATACGTATATGTGAAACCAATGTTGTTTTGTATGTCCAGATAGTGAAGTGGAGCCCCTACATCCGAGACTACATCAAGGGAGCCCGCGAGTACTGCTGCAAAGAGGACCCCGCCACGCTGCCGCAGGCGCGCCGACTGCATCACCAGTAAGTATAGTATATAATCTTAAGGAAAAGAAGTTCTTTAATACCGCGTATAATATGTAACGTTAATTTACAATGTCAATTACTTAGAGATAATTTTATTATTCAATTGAAATGTAGGGGCTTTAAACTAAACATTTATGCCAGACCCATCTTAGCCTAATAACAATTAAGTTTACTTTACAATTACGTAAATCCGTGGCAAGGTTCTCGGACGATCAGCGGCCCGAAGATAGGCTTCTACCAGGCCAAAGACCATCCCAGCCTCCACAGAGTTGGGTTCTGATAATATAACAAATTACTTACGGATATATTGTACGCACTATGTTGGTATTTTACTACATTATATTGAACGTTGTTTCTGTCTTGTTTCAGGCTATACTACCTGGACAAAGTGACGCAAGTGATCGTCTGCTCCCTCCTGGCTTACTTCATATACTACTACATAAGGATCATATTCCCCTTCGTATTTCAACAAGTTTGATAGTGTATATTTTAAAGTAATTTTATTGGAAAACTTAATTGTTATAGGGTAAGATCAAACCAAAGCTTTGCTCATAGATAAAGTAATGTAACTGATGGAGCCTAATGATTCAACTAATGATATTGAAAATCTTCCTAAAACCTAAATATCATTTTTTATGTTTTATGGGAATTCCATAGTTAGAAAACCGGCCTGCAGCGTCTCACATAACTATATTCTGAAAACGTTCACTCAATTTGCATAGAAATTTATTATGAATGAGTGATACGCTCCGTCTGAATATATTATTTTATCTATGGCTCCACGGTACACTTTTAAGGCAAGGAATAATAAAACTCAATATCAAAATAACATTGCGACAATTTATAAGCGACTTCTAACAGAAGGAGTTTCGTAACTCAATTGGATATTTTTTAGATTATTTCGTATTACAAGCGATAACATTTTTTATTTTGTCAACATACTTGCTACACACATTTGATTCAGATTGAGTACTACTTAATTTAGTTTTTTCTTATTATAGATCGCCAAAAAAAATTTGTGTCTTGTAAAAGACATACTTAATCAAAAAGGGAAAAAATATTTAGAAAAATATTATTTTAAATAAATGATGATTACTAGGTATATACCTATAATAGAGCAATTTTGTCTAATAACACATACATTAACCATATTGTATTTAAATCGACAACAACATAGCCTTTGTCTGAAATTGAATTATAACGCTTTTGTTTGTTCTTGCGCTTTTTAAATAAACTTCGGTTAAATATGTGAAAATGTTCAGTTGTAAGAAAATAATTATTTTAATGTTAAGCAATTATTACATAATATTAAGCAATTATTATCCTTGTAAATATTACCCATGATATAGTTAAAATATATAAATAATCAAACAAATATGTACCATATTATTATAACTTGATTGTATATTATTTCCATCCTTCGTAGATCCTAGTACTGCTTACTATTTATCATACTACTTATTGTATTTTTAATGGAGGGCTCCAGTTTTTGACATTTGTCATTTTTAGACCTTAAACTAGCTAACTAGCGCTTTTGTCGGTGATTTTACATGTGATATGCCTAAGATATTCAATCAGGCGTAACTTTGCGGAAATCCTTTGTAAATGAAACTCTGGAGAAATATACATATAGTGTTTTTCCGCAAACAACAACTAACTGCAAAAGGTGCGGTGTTGGTAAGATCTTGAGATCCACGGAGGCCACGTTGGTTAGGAGGTGAGGTGTGGCGGTAGTATATGGAGGAACCTAAAACCATCAAGTTTGTTGTTTGTAGTCTGTTAAGGAACAGTCGCAGCGGAAAAACACTATATACATATTTCTCCAGAGTTTAATTTATGTGATATGCCTGTTTAACGTTAGACCTAGTGTACATATTTGAGCCTGAGGTACAACTAAAATAAAAATATAAAAGAAACAAACAGATTTCATAATCAAATGCAATAATAGCTGGTGTAGTAGGTAAGTGTTATTGTGAACAATTCAATAAAAATAAATCGTGTTATCGAAGCATATAAACACAAACCAGACTCAAATCTTTCTTCGGAAAGTTAGGTACATATAACATAAGAAAATTATCATCTTTCCTATTTTCCTAATTCTTCTTATTCGCAGTGTCTTTAGATTCTGTAAAGATGGCGACATTGATGAACTTCTTCTGCACTACAGTAATAATGGGCGTGTTCTTTGCACACTCGCCGCGGCCGGTAGAATCATTTGTGGATTTGATCGGAGCTATGCTTGAAGGTACACATATAATAATGTTGATTAATTATTGTGAGAATATACATACATATATTATCACGAGTAGCGGTGCCTTGACTTGGTGTTGTTGCTAGGGTGTTTGGTATGAAGGTATATAATACTTAAACACTGGATAAACATATAAGATGTGTCTTGTCACTTATTGGTGGTCTATTTTCCCTACACAGTAATTTATGTCATGCTGAAGCTTTTTTTTAACTAGAAAGGGTTTGCACTTGGCCATAGTTTGCCTGATAGTAAGCAAAGGCTACATAGCTACTTTTTATCACGGATTAACAAAACTTACACTGCAGGGTACTACTTCTAAATAATATAAACGTTTTCAAGGCGACGGAGTGTGGTACCTGGCCGCAGCGGGCACCACCGGCAAGCGGCCCCCCTGGGAGTCGTGTGTGAAGACCACCATCACGGACACCCGGCGGTGGGCGGACTGCGCCGTCATGTACCACAACCACACCTTCTCCAGGACCAAGGTCATCTTCTACCTCGGCATCAACGAGCAGAACTTCACCGAGATCCGCTCCAAGGGACCAACGCACCAGTACATGATCAAAACTACCCAGACGCAGAGTGATGGACGTAAGCATTTAAATAGACTGAATGCTACGAATGAACTATACCATTATTGTTAATTAAAATTCAAGTTATTAAATTGCAATAACTTGAATTGAAAAGAGGGGAAACTTACCTATAAAATCACATTGTACAAATGAAGATCACAATTAGTTGTATAACTACGGCACAAATTGATGACACAAATAATAAACTGAGCGTTACATTATTTTTCTAGGATTATCAACTCCGAGCGAGTTCATCGGGGAAATGAACTACGACGGCGCTCTGAACAGCCCCATCTGCTGGTTCGGTCGGGGCCATGTTCCACTGGAGTGGAGGTACCTCATCATGCCAGTCAATGAAAAAAATCCAATCGACGCCTTCTTCTTGATCGGTATCAGGGCCCGCCTCCAGGCGCCGGAGTACCAGATCGGCCTCTTCACTAAAGGCATTCTAGACCAAGACTATGTCCACTCCATGGCGCAAGAAATCAACCGGAAAAACAGAATGCACTTCATGCCACTCTGCAACATGGACCGCTCCAAGAGATATGGATACTGGTTCCCTCCCTACTGCCTGCCGAACTTGTACATAAAGTGTGCTCAAAACTACAGAATATGGGACGTCACGCACAAATATAATAAAAGAGATGAAGCTGACGACGATGAAGTGAAGTCCATCAATACTGGAGTGAGAGAAAAGATGGCACAAGCTGATGTCAAATGGCTCAATCATGATGCTACTAAAACTATATGGGTTAGACATCAATAAAAAATATCCAGAAATATTGAAAACTTCCTTTTTTTAAGTCACTTAAAATATGTGTATAGGTGCAGCAAGAGAGATCCATTGCAGGTGGTAACTTTGTAGGTTTATTTTAACATCGGATCAAAACACTTTAAAGTTACCGCCATGAAAAAAAATACCTTTACACGCTACAATTTTTAATGATACAAGATTGTATTTCTATATGTATAAAATATTGTTTTATATGTTACCTTACATAAAAAAATAGTACCTACGTATGTTTGTTGATACCCTATTTGTACCTTGTAGATAGATAGATAGATTAACTCTTTATTGTTGACACATATTAAAAAACAGTACATAAAACTAATTGTATCTAAACTAGTGACACAAGCGGCGGCCTTATCGCTAAAAGCGATCTCTTCCAGGCAACCTTCGGCTGGAGAGAAATAAGCAAAAAGAAAAAAAAGAAGAATGTGGTGTACAACAAAAAGGAAATAAGAAATATTACTAATATATACTATACTATATAAATATATATACCATATATATACACATATAAATACACAATACACATACTTAATATAATAAAATAGATGTTTATATACAAATACATATATAGGTAATATACAACAGAATATTATAGGTGATAGCAGTAGTTAAAATAACAGCAATTTTCATTGAAGGGAAGCGAGATAAAATTCCTTTACTTGTTTTTTAAAGGAATCAATTGTCTGAGCCCTTTGAATGTTGATAGGCAGAGAATTCCATAAAGTAACAGCTTGTACAGTAAATGATGACCCATAAAAAGATTTATTTTTGAATGTTGGATGTGCGAGTGTTAATTTATTTGTAACTCATTGAACTGAATACAACTGGCACATGAGATAGTCCACAAACTCTAATCGTCTTCAGAACAAACCACATAACTTGTATTGTGGTTTTGTAATTTATCAGAGCACTAATTCTCTAAGCCTCATTCTTCAGCAAATTTCAAAATGTTATGAGTGAGAATTTTTATGTCCATAAACTGTTAAATAAGCGGACGAGTATTTTGTTGGTTTGTTTGTTCTTTTTCTACTCCAGTAAGGAGTACCACCGATTGCATTCACTAGCTAACCTATAAAAAATCTATTTACTTATCAAACAAATTAAAATGTAGAATTGCAACATTCTCAATAAAGTCCTAACCATAAACTCTTGGCATATTTTAATATAATAACAAAAAATCAAAATTCTACTTTATAAAGTCTAATTACTTGAATAGAGTTTATTCCGTGAGAATGTATGTTTCTTATTAATTTATTTCTGTGGCATGTGTCTGCAAATTTCCCAAAAGTAACGCCTGATAAAAATATGCTTATAAAATGTTTTGTATTGTTCCCTTGCGACTGCTACTCGCAGGACAAACTACTAATGACACTTTTTGTTCACCCATGCAAGAAATTACAGCGTCTACGGTTGCTAACTGGTTGTCGCATACGATTGCCTCCGCTAGCTAAGATATGGACGCTTTTACATACAATACATACTACTAATTGTCATAATATTCGTCCACAGCTCCACTTAAGAATGCTATCAATACCTACAGTGGCTACAGTTACCAGTGTCCTCGTGACTCTGGCTGTGGTGACAGGGAAGCCATTCGTGGCCTTGATAGACGAGATCCTGAAGGACGGCGGGCTGTGGTACCTGGCCGCCGCCGGCACCACGGGAGTCAGGCCCCCATGGGAGTCCTGCGTCAGGGTCACCATTAAAGATACACGTATAATATCTTCTACTTCTTCTTATAGTGCCTCTCCAACTAGTGTAGGATGGTAGTCAGCTATACATTTATACATTATTAGTCCATTATCAAGATTTGAAACATCTATATTTGTTACTTTTTCACGCTCAAACGGCAAAACTGATTTGGATAAAATTTGGTACGGAGATAGATTAAACCACCCTGGTTTAATATATTGGCTACTTTTTATCCTGGATTAACGGGAAATGGATATCCTGCTAGGATATTATATGAACAATAGACCTACCAGGAGATCGCTTTTTATCCGATCCCAAACCGAGATTTTTCTATACATACATGTATTCTGTGTCTATACTAGCCCGGATTGTATACTTACCCTCATCACTATTTGAAGTGTCAATAGTAAACGCGTAAACGTGTGGTCAGGGTATGTCTGTTTATCTCTACGTATAGTAAAATAGTTTCCCACTATAATGGGAGAAAAACTAATTATAGTACAAAAAAATAGCTTTGATAATATTGTTGTAGGTCGGCGGGCATGGTGCGCGTGGGTGTTCCGTAACCACACCATCACTCAGGCCCGCATACTCTTCTTCCTCGGACTAAACGAGAAGAACATCACGGAGATCCGCTCCAAGGGACCCACGCACCAGTACATGATCAAAACTACCCAGACGGAAAGAAACGGTAACAAACTAAGTATTAAAGTAACAAAGCTAATTAAGTATTGTTCAATATCAAAACCCTCTGCAATTTGTAAATCCAATGTTGTCTCTCCATCGTCACTTGTCACGACAAAATCTAAAAAGTTTATCTAGAACTTCTCAGAACTTTCACATAGGAACAAAGTGTGCACACCTAGACATGTGTACCTTGATACTTTTGACGTATACTCTATTCTAACAAAGACCCAAAGAATAAACTGTAAAGCCCTATTAATGTTCAGCAGGGTAGGTATCTCACAAATTCGGAAAGTTTTCTGTCGGAAACAAAACGGCAATTCAAGACGTCTAAATTGATATCTTTCAAGTTTAATCTATGACAGTCCTCTTTCGATCATAGAAGTTCCAAGGGGTCAAAGATCTTGTATCTTTTTCGGACTACTTCCATGCGAGAGGTTTAGTTTAGTTCTTCCAAATAATAACTGGCGTTTCGTTCCCGAGTGAAAACATGCTGTTGTTTCCAAATACCGTGCAGGTAAGTTGGCGACCCCTGCCGAGTTCGCTGACGACATCAGCCTGATAGCGGCGCTCAACACCGGCATCTGCTGGGAGGGCAGGAAGGAGCGACCACTGCCCTGGAGGTACCACTTTAAATACTGATTTTAATACTTTTGTATAAATAACCGAATCACGCCACATATTTCGGTATGAAATAGTTGGTGATGAACAAGACAATGTGAACAATCAAAACCTTTTATTTCAAACTTTACTAAATACCTAGTACTTAACGAATTCATATTGGAACAAGAACTTTACATCATGTAGGTATTGTTTAAGTGTGTTAAGACAGCATGATAATTCATGATTTTCATTACATTTTTAAAAACTTGCTAAGTGATTTATATCTTGGGATTTTAATGTATATTTTATATATTCTTTACTTACTACTTACTATTTAGGTTTCCAAACACATGTGCCTAAGTTGAAATATACGAGTAAGTCTCCTTACAGATACACCGTGATGCCGGTCAACAACAACATACCTGTGGACGCCTTCTTTCTCGTCGGGATCCGGGAGAGGATCCAGGCACCGGAGTACCAGGTCACTAGCTAACGGGATATACAATACAATACAATATAACTTTATTTCACACCAAAAATAAATAACAATATGAAATAAACATAAACTATAAATGAATGCACAAGTGGGATATATTTAAATGGCAGCGAAAATCATTCCCTACTTTTCGCTCTAATGGAGGATGAATGAATGAATGAATGATTAATTAGTCTGTGAACTAGGCTCTAAGGTGTAACAGTATATGTATAGATATAGTTAATATAGTGTATTAGTATACAAACTAGACAAACACTGGAACTGGGTTATTTGAGAAGGATGTAATTATTTTAGCTGTCATTTATAGATTTCACGTTTAATGTACTGGGTTTTAGAGGTTATTTTAAAATAATTAAATAGGTACCTACTTATATTAATCTAGTATATATTAATCTAGTAATAGTACCTATCCTTTCTTTTCAGATAGGCATATTCACTAAAGGCATCTTACACGAGGACTACGTTCACGATATCACTGCGGAAGTGAACAGGAAACTTCGGATATATTTCCTAGACTACTGCATGCACGATTTGTCTGCCGGCTACGGGTATTGGTTCCCTCCCTACTGCATGCCCAAGATGTACTTGAAGTGCGCAGAACGTAAGATATTCAGTGGTTTGGTAACTTGGTTCATTCAACCAGGCTTATACAAATACACGTAAAAATAATGTTATCCTCTTCGCAGGATATAGCTCCTCCATTACTTACAAGGAAATCAGTGGCATGATTTCCGCCGATCTTTATAAAAGCCACGTTTAGTGACCAAGTTTTAATACCTTTCGTTTGGTAAAAGACGGCGCCAGCTCCGACAAATCAAAACGTATAGAAATGGAACTAATTTATTGATTCTTTTTCCATACTGAAAATGACTGTGTTGTCTAAAATTATAGTGAATTTAAAGTTTAGATACTACTTATTATTTTAATGATCACAACACTATAATCGTCAGAATAAGGGCGATGAGTCCTGCACGGGCATCCAGCTTGGAGCGTTTTTTTTTTATTGATTGGGGTAATTCTATGTATAATAATCAGATTACAGGATCTGGGATGTGACGCACAAGTACAACCAGCTACATAGCGACGATGATGAAGTGAAGGCCATAAACACTGGGAATCGACGCAAGAAGGTGGAGAAGGAAATAAAGGATATCAATCACCATGACGCCACTGACACTATCTGGGTTAGACATGGCGGGTGGAGAAAATAATTTATACACCATACCAATAAAAAATAAAAAATATTTAGTCTTGCTATTCAACGGGGCAATGCAGACAGCATTTAGGGTACGCTGCCTTTTCATAAAATAGATTCTCTCTCTTGAGAGGACGACTGCTAAACCTAAATACATTTTAAAAAAAGCTTACATATATTTCGTGTTTTATTATAATATGTTTTTTTTCGGAATTTTGTTTAACTTAAAATAAATGATATAAAGTGCAAAGCGCATTTACATTGTCCGAGTACAACAATAAATAACTAATGATGTCATCTAATGATAATTTGACATTGCATTAAACTATGTAAATATTTTGTACATAATTTAGCGATAATGCAGTAGGTACGTAAAAACACTGTGACCGCTGAGTTATAAGTGTCAAGCATTTATAGGCGGTATGTCTTTGGATGGGTGACCGTGTGGGCCCTTGCTGTTTGCTACTATACAATAGTTGTTAAGCCACGTCAGAGACCCCTAGGCTGTTTGAAAGCTCTTGACACCAGAGGTGGATGCTCATACGAATCCACTTCAAGTTCTAAGATACTTATTTTTTTGTATAATATGTATGTTCTTAGACTTACATTTTTTTTTACGTGGGAGGGGTTTACGTTTGACTACTGCAGCCTGCCTGATGTTAAGCATTGCTGCAGCCTAGGGTGTAACATGCTTCCTGGAATGTAGTTACATTAAAAACTATAAAAAATATAAAATTAAAAATTATATCCGTTATCTATTACTTTTATTTATTATTTAAACCTATAACAGAAACAACGCTCTTGGTTCCATTATTGCGTTAGATGGTGTAATCATAATTGTGTTATATTAAGTTCAACACACAATGAATTGATCGCGTAATTACAAACACGCTACACATTAATAATGGTAATAAATATAACGTACGTGGATCGAAGGCCAAGCTTGCTCGAAATCATGATGATGCGTTTAGCCGTGTTAGCGTGAAGAGCGTTTAAATAAACAGACAAACAGAGACAGGTAAACAAAGAAACAGAATTTTCTAGAAATTTTTGAAACGTGTTCTGTTATTAATTCGAAGTATCTCCTTCTTTTTTAATGATTTTCAATGTTCATACTTTCGACCCCCTTCGGCTTTATTAGAATATAGTATAGATCATCATTTATACAAAAAAAACATTAACAAAATTATCTAAGTATATCGCGTCGAATTTTTGTAGGTACTAAGTGTTTTTAAAAAGACTGCAAATCAACAAAACTTGCAGTTTATGGTAACTTGCAGTATATTTTCATGTTTGTTTCACATAATATTACAACATCAGGGGTCACCACTAGTTTAAATTACATATTTAAATGAAGTCTTTACAGTTTATTGTTCAAAGTAAAATAATCAGTTCAACTAGTACTTACCTACATATAAAAGCTAGTTTAGTGACCAAACTCATTTTTATTTAGGGTTTATTTATTACTTTATTTTTAAATAAACAGACGTGTTTATTACTTCGTGTACCTTCAGGTAAAGTATTATATTTTTTACTGCTCTGTTACTCTGCCTTCTAATCTAGGGGTGTGGGTTTGATTCCCGCCTAACACAAGTACCTAATTAATTGAAATTTGTAATTACATACTTGTGTTGAGTCTGGTCGTTCCTATGTATAATAAGTATGTATTTACAAAAGAAAAGCATATAATGTATTATATCCGTTATGTTATCCCATGATACAAGCGTAAGCTTAGTATAGGGCTAAATGGCACTGTGTGATATGTCCTGAAATATTTATTTATTTATTAGCTAATTAATCTCTGTTTAGTTGTTTTTTTTTAAACAATAACGCGAATCTTCCCTATTATCATCATCATCAGCCTACAGTCGCCCACTTCTGAGATATTCCTCTCCCAAGGCAGTAATCTTCCCTAACCTAACTTCATATTATCCAGACAGAATTGGATAGATCTAAATGAGTTAAACATACCTATTATTAAATAACGTTTGGGTAAACCTAGGTTAGGTGTTTATTCCAATTACCAACTTAAGTTTTACTTATAACGTATCAAATTTAAATAATTATCTCAAACAGACAGAATTGTCTTAAAGTGTAGGTACATACCTATATAACTCATTACAAACTTATTTGGATGGGCGTAAAAATGATCATCACTGACTGAAGTTGAAACTGCGTCTCCTCTTTATACTTTCATTATCTTAATTTATTGTAGTAATAAATATAAATAATTGTAGTAATAATAAATTTGTGCATGCTGTGCTTAGCTTTAATAGGTAATAATTTTGTATATATATATATATATAAATACTAGTGTAACATAAATGTATTAATATCATTGCCAATGTTAAGCCAAAATAAATAAAATAAAAATAAAATAAATGTAAGTACATTGCAGGACTAGCACTCAGAAATTAAACTTAACATATTACGAGTTCCACAAAACAACTCTACTCGTACTTACCATGTGTTTGCTAAACGACAGAGCTGACCTATGTTATTTGTGTTTTTTTTACTAAAATGTTAACATGATTGGAACTTCAATGCATGATCGAACAAGAGCAACGGAAACTGGAATCTGAAGAAAGCAGTTAGTTGTAAGTAATTTCTCACTGAGTAAGCCTAAGCACACAAACTAAAACCTACAATCGGACAAACCAGTGGGTTTGTGCGAGTTGGATATTTGGAAATAAATCAAAAGTGCGTTAGTTACTCTTTCAGGCCGTAATTTGCCACGTTTTTGTATGGTTCTAATATAAGGTTTCAGCAACTCGAGAGTGGCATGGCTTGTTTTTTTTTTACCTAACCCCATATACCTAGTTACAATACGAGCGAAGCCTCGTGCAATCACTAGTAAACAGCTATAACTTGCTAATGTTGGGCACCGCTACTGTAGCACCCTTACCTAGAAGACAAACTTCTTCTTCTTCTTGCTATCGAATGAGAGTGGCCAACTCTGGTGTCGAGAGTTCATCAAGCCGCACTAAGGGCCTTTGACATGACTAACGAATGCCGCACCTACTAGACAAACAGCCGGGACCAGCAGTTTAATAATTTTTTTAGAAGACAAACTGAAACTTATTTATTTATGTGATTATTTTTAATCAAGAAACCCCGTCCATTAGTTTAACACATACAAGCCACTAAACTCGTCAGTCACGCATCAAAACCCGATTGTTGAATATTTGATAATGCGCTTCATTATTTCTGCTAAACAATTATAGGTATCAGTAATTAACTGCTTGTCTGAACTAGATTCGGTTAGTTTGGTTTTGACCACACAACTGCAGTGAGTTCTGTTAACTTTAGTTTTGTTGTGACCTTTACTTTAAATTAGGTGGGTGTCGTTTAAGGTTGTCGTTTTTTTGTTTTTGCTTACCATCAGGCAAAACTATGGTCAAGTGCAAACCATGATAAACCTGACTTTTGTTAAAAGAAGATGTCCTTAATTGTATTCGTATGAATGTTTTACATATGTGAGTCATAAATACATCTGTGATCAAGTTTTATCCAAATCAGTTTGCAGTGTTTGAGATAATATTGGTGCCAAGGCAATGAAATTGGTTCAAAATTTTCGAAATTAAAGCTCTTGTCTCCAAAACAAATCCTTGGATCCTTGAAGAAGTCGGGTTTCGGGCTGTGCGCATTAGGATGGGTGGCCGTTGCAAAACAACAAAGTGGCATCTATATCTTGTATTGGTAAAATAAACTGCTGTTGATCATAGTCATTGAGCCATGTCATTGCCCTTAGGGCGGTTTAATAATTCGACACAAGTTTATATCAGAGACTTTTTTAGTGGGAAGCTAAAAATGCGTCAGCTGTAAAGAGTATCAAAATGTATGCAACATTTTTAGATAACCAATAATTAGTCAAATCAAATTGGTATAAACTTAAGTAAACGTGTGATAAGTTAACTGGAATTTGAACTTACCTTTGTCTATCTAATTTAGAGTTACTGGCAGTTGACGTATAACGTTTTAAGGGCGACTTTAATTTTTTGAAATCAACAACTTTTGTTCACTCTCTCTCTTGAGTCGTATTTCCTCATGTATGACGGTCGTGACTCCCCCGCAAAATTAATTCTTTAGGGGAGTTTTCTTGGGCAGTTACAGCGTGGAGAGCGCCCAGGTCCACGGAAGAAGACACATGTCCTCGGATATTGTGGTCCTCAGACATGTCGGTTCCCTCACGATGTTTTCCTTCACTGCTAAGCGAGTGCAAATTCACATTTATCTTGAAAATACAAGTCATTGGTTTAGGGCCAGATTCGAACCCGAATCGGTGCGTCTGGAAGAAAAGCAGACATTGGAACCGCTGAGCCATACTCGTTTAATTGTCCCTTGACAAAATGTTATTGAAACATGGGATAGGTTTGCACATTTACATATGGAAATATGTATTTAAAAATCACAGATAAAAGACCTAAAGATATCACATTATGTAATAAAAAACCCGGAACACAAAATTAATCGTTCATACGATACAAGTTAGGTACTAATTTATGAGATTTGAACCTGTTTTTGTTTTGTAGCTTTTAGATATTATTAGATGTTCTTTATGAATCTAGAAACCGAGTAGTGTAGTGTAGAGTAGAGTATTAGTGTAGTGTAGTGTAGTGCTCGCTTGTTACACAATTTAATTTAAAAAAACGGGACATTCTACGCACTACTAGATAACGGGTATAATACATGATGACTTCAAAAAAGGGCATTCTCAATTTTTCTGAATGTTTTTTTCGTTATAAATAGGAGCATGGAGACCGTTCCTGGGTTTTATTCCGGAAAGTCCGTATTCATCACGGGAGGATCAGGATTTGTGGGGAAGGTAAGCAAGCTTTAAAATTCAATATACACCTACATTTTCATAATAAGAAAGAATTGTTTTAAATAAAAAAAAGGTCTAGATTAGGTACCTACTGAGATAATTTTTGTATGTTAAGATTTAACTTATGGAAATTCATGTTTCTGTGTAGCTAGTTTCAAAGCAGTTTTCTCCGAAATTTTTAAATATTTTCGTGCGATTGCTGTACAAGGTATATTATTATGTATAAGTATAATATTATAGGTACATATCTATACTAATATTATAAAGCTGAAGAGTTTGTTTGTTTGTTTGAACGCGCTAATCTCAGGAACTACTGGTGCGAATTCAAAAATTATTTTTGTGTTGGATAGACCATTTATCGAGGAAGGCTTTAGGCTATGTAATATCACGCTGCAACTAATAGGAGCGAAGAAACAATGGAAAATGTGGAAAAACGGGGAAAATTATTCATCTTTGAAGGCTTCCGTTGCGTGTGCTGCGAAAACGGTTCAAGATATCAAAAAAATGGGTCTATATGTGGTCGCATAACAACTTTTGTACTAATTTAGGTAGGCATAACGTTTTTAGGACTTATGATAATTTACCATAACAACTAAACGCATAACTGTGTTCGCATAATGTTTACTAGCATAACCATCTATAGCATAAACATAACTTAGTATAATGTTTAAAGGCACACAATCAGAAAAGCATAACAATACCTAAACATAATGATCAACGGCATAAACTTTAAACTCCTAACTAAAAAGCAAGAGCAAAATAGCAGACTGTGCGTGGTAGAAACTAGAAAGCAACCTAACGAACCTAATCTACCTTCTGTCACAGACAAGTGACTTCGAGTCCAATACTTGCACTACAACAAGACTTGGCTCCTCCTCGCTTCGCTCGTCGTCGCATGTGCGTGGTAGAAAGCAACCTAACGAACCTAATCTTACCTCCTGTCACAGACAAGTAATGCAGAATCGTGGCACAATAGATTTGCACATTTTGTGACCAGGAATCATCCAGGATTTTATTTCTTAGCAAGTAAAATTACTCAAGAAATAAGGCATCAACTTATAAAAATTGAAAAAACGGAAAGAGGAACATGACCCCCAAAAAAAAAGAAGAGAAACACAGACAAACAAAGTCGTATTGAAAACATCATCAAGAATAAAGACAATTATACAACAAAAATAACATTTTTAAAATAAAAATGTTAATTAGTAATATTAAAAAAACAATTATGTAACATAATATGCCATGTGTTTTATGGTAAAATAAAATTAGGAAAAATAATAAATGCCTTAAGACCATTATGCGTCTCATCAATAGTCGAATTGAACATAGTACAATAGATTGTTATGCTTAAAACACATTATGTCAAAAAACGATTATGCAACAGTTACATTATGACAATATATAGATATTGTGCTAAATTCATTATAACAAAGTAAAAATAGGAAAAAAAAATTATGCGTTTTAAAGGGATCCCCAAAAAAAAATGTATCAAAGAATTATTATTCCTCTTGAAATGATCTAGCAAAATGTCTGCAACAGTATATGTCTATCTTTTAAGACTAACTCACTAGAACCGTTATTATGGTAATAACTATTCCATGCGGACGAAGTCGCTGACGCAGCTAGTTTTGTCATATACGTTATTGTTTATCTATTTTATGGGTACTTATCGCGATTTTTACAGATATTAATCTTCAAACTGCTGAAAAGCTGTCCCGGCGTCAAAGTTATTTATGTCCTGATGCGAGAAAAGAAAGGAGTGAGCTGCGAAGATAGACTAGCCAATCTATTTAATAACAGAGTAAGTACCTTCTGTTTCTGTTTAACAAAACTTTTGTTTAATATTATTTTAAATATATTACTCAGAAATTTTGTGGTTTTAAACAACCACAATCCATCCCAGGAGCCTTCAAATCTATAGCAAATAAATAGGTTCTTTGAAACGCGCTTCATTTCAGACTACTTTGTTTTCAAAAGCCTATACTTACCTATTTCATGAAAAAGAAATTAACTTCCGAGCACATTTCATTTTAACGTCGCTCCGTCTAATATTAATACAGCAAATAGGTACCTAAATAAAGATGTATACCAGCGATAACATAACACTATTCATTGTAAAGTGCTGTGTGAAAATTATATGTAATTTTCGTTTTCCCTTATTTAACAGCGATATAGATGCAGTATTATTACAATTAAGTGCTAGTTACATACCTAGACTCTGTATATTCTAGTAAAACAAACAAGGTCACCGCTATTTAGTTTACATTCTAGAAATTAAAATTAAATATTCTAATTAGCTTGTTAGTAGTATGTGTAGGTACCTCACTTATTAATATTTTACTGATAAAACGTTTGCCTGCAAATATTTTCTTATGACAACTAAATACTTGCCAAGATCAATTCATCACATACATACAGTAAGGGACACTAAAAAAGCTTTCATCATCACTTAGTTGATAGCCTTCTTCTTTGAAGAAATCAGTTAAAAATAACTGTTCATCTTAATATTGCTATTTAGTACCTACTACAGTACGCACCAAGAAGGATCAGACGAGCCAAACTTGATGGGGTATAACGTTTAACTGCCAAGTTTCTATAGCCACCTTCCAGATCCATCATGAGACCAGCTCAATGATATCAAATCTCACAAAGATGTCCAGTTTCAGACCAATCGTTCACCGGATAACAGCCGGCTCCCTCACCAGAGGATGCCTTTATGTGTCTGTTTACTGCAGGTGTTCGTCCCTCTGAAGGCGTCCATGCCAGGCCTGAGCAGCAAGCTCCGCGTCATACAAGGAGACATCACGCAGGACGGGCTCGGCATATCCAGCGCTGACAGACACGAGCTGGTGCAGCACTGTAACATCGTCTTCCACAGCGCTGCCAACGTCAGGTATCTCTCCCTTATCCATGCGTGCATCTCTGTCTGTCTGTCTGAATTGAAACCAGTAGCCATTACCACTTTGTCACGCCATTCGATTGTCTACCCTATGTTCCCATTCCTGATATTCATATTCAAAACGAAGTTACTTCTATATTTACAGATTTGATCAAAAATTAAAAGACGCCGTGAATATGAATGTCAAAGGAACTCTCAGAATGCTGACTTTGGCGGAGTCTATGAAGAATCTTGAGGTAAGCCTCAAATATAACAGAAATAACAGGATTTGCAAATGCAAATACTTCATTCAACTGAGAATGGAGCTGAACTTTTTCCACTGCATTGCATTGTACATAATATCTGGAAACAGACGCAACAGGAAAATTAGCTAATTGATTATTTTTGTCAGGTATTCGTCCACCTGTCAACAGCGTACTGTCGCTGCTACCTGCCCGTGCTAGAGGAGCGGCTGTACCCCGCCGTGCACAACCCGCGCCACATCATCCACCTGGTGGACTGGATGGATGACGACCTGCTCGCACATATAGAACCTAAGTGAGTAACATCATCATCATCAGCTATCTACCTGCATATATTGAGCTTACGTGAGTTTCATGGGCATCAAGATTTTGAGTTGGATGTTTCTTACGTGCTTTACCGATTCTTACTTACAATAAAAAATGTAGTAGTAGTAGTTTGACTTTGGATTACACTTTATTCTATCAGTGGACTTGCAAAAGAAGAAGGATACGAGTATAACACGAACGGAAACCCAAACACATAAAAGATCTTATTTTTCAATGTACCTACTTACCAACAAAACTTGAGTTCTCTTTTTTTCTAAAGTGAATATTAAGTACAAAAGTAAGCACCATAATATCACTTATCACTTGGCCTTTTGATATTTCCTTAAACTGGCTTATGCGTGCCTCTTCTCTTCTATTATCTATAAATTTTGCAGTCTACTAAGTTGCAACCAATTCTGCCTTGAATAAATTAGTTCTCTTTGCTAGTAAGTGCTTCTAGAATGACTTCAAATTGTCTGGTTGTAGGCTGATAGAGTCGGAGCCGAACACCTACTCCTACACGAAGGCTATCACGGAGGACCTGGTGGCGGAGTACGAGGACAAGTTCCCCACCGCCATCGCCAGACCTTCTATAGGTAAATAAATTAACACCATCAAACTACTGGTCCAAATCCATATAGATAAGAATAAAAAAAAGTTTCGTTCAAACACCGACACGACGAAAAAGAAGAAGAAGAAGACCATCAAAACCAATAAGTACATAACCATCACCACCATGGAAAAAAGAGAAACTCTTGATCACCACAAAGTTTAGTATAAAACAAAGTCACATCACGCTATCTATGCTTCGATCTTTAAAACTGCGCAATGGATTTTTATAGAGCCACAAATAGAACAATTTCAAGAAAAAAAAATGTAACATGCGCAGTATGGTAGGGTTTTTAATGTAATCGATTATCTTTTGCTATTTTTTCTCACATCGATAAAGTAAAAACAAGACCGAATTAATATTATATTTATTTATATTTCAGTGATAGCATCGTGGCAGGAGCCGGTCCCAGGTTGGATCGACAACATGCAGGGACCCACCGGACTTATTATTGGCAGTGGGAAAGGTAATCTCTTTATGAAAGATTTTTTTTAATCTTAATCGCTCTTGATTTCGATAATTGATCTGGCTGTATTTTTTTTATTGGATTATCAGGAGTGATCCGCTCTATGCACTGCAAGCCCGCGTACACGGCCGACGCGATGGCAGTCGATGTCATCGCCAACGCGTGTCTGCTCATCGCATACAACACCGCACGACTCAAGTAAGTCAAAACGTAAAAATAATGTTGGTTGACTGGATTCGAACCGATATCTTCTCGAATATCGTGCAAAAAAGTCAATACCATGTTTAAATCGTTTGATGATATTTTTTCACTATTTTTCAGATCAAATAAAACTGAAGTATACAATCTGACTCTGTCAGGCATGTTCCAGATGACTTGGGGAGAAATTATCGAAATAGGTAACATCCCTACTTATTTAGATACCTAAGGACAAAGGACAACATTTTATAATAAGTAGTAATTTTGGGACTAAATCTTAATTTATACCTTCTGATATTTTACGCTGTATGAGTGATCATATATCCGCCGCAGTCTACTCATGATATCCACACTTCTGTTCTTACTAAGCAAGGTTTCCTGGAAATGAATGTAGCATAAGACGATACGGCCAAGCAAACCAATTCTTAGTAAAGCAATGTCCTAGTTTACTTGAATTCTCCCTTCCCCAGTTCCTTGAATTCTTCCTTCGCCAGTTACTTGAATTCTTCCTTCGCCAGTTACTTGAATTCTTCCTTCGCCAGTTACTTGAATTCTTCCTTCGCCAGTTACTTGAATTCTTCCTTTCCCAGTTACTTGAAATACTTCCTTCGCCAGTTACTTGAATTCTTCCTTCGCCAGTTACTTGAATTCTTCCTTTCCCCGTTACTTGAAATACTTCCTTCCCCAGTTACTTGAAATACTTCCTTCCCCAGTTAGTTAAATTCTTCCTTCGCCAGTTACTTGAATTCTTCCTTCCCCAGTTACTTGAATTCTTCCTTTCCCTGCAGGCCGCAAGCTTTACGACAAGTACCCGTACACGGTGGCGCTGTGGTACCCGGGCGGCGCGCTGCGAACCCACTGGCTCACTCACCAGCTGCACGCCTTCTTCTTTCATACCATACCGGCCTACGTGGTGGACGCACTGCTGTTCCTAACTGGGAGAAAGACTTTGTAAGTAACTATCTTTTTTCTATAGCCAATCCATTGGTGATGGTTTTCTGTTTTTCTGCGAGTGAAAGGCTTTAAAAGAACCTAGAATGTTCTTTTCTCCCTCTGATGCCAGTACAGAGCTGATGCTTTTCTGTTGCTTTCCGAGAGAAAACCCTATCTAAATCTACTGGCTCTCACACCAGCTGTGGGCCTTCTTCCATCTCAACATACCGGCAAATGTGGCGGACGCATTGCTGTTCCTAGCGGAAAGATAGACATTGTAATCGTTTGACTTTATATCGCTGAGCTGATGACCATCAATACAAATATAAAAACGTACCTATTTTATGTTATAAACGTAGGTACCTATTACCAATCCAATAATAAGTGTTTGGTACGCGGTGGAATGACTGACTCCTGCTGGAGGTCCAGAGGTCCTGTGTTGCAGGGAAATCAGAGACACCGCCATCACCACACTAGTAATCGTCCACCAAAGTAAAGCAAGTTTTTTTTGTCTTTCATGCCGTAACAGATAACAAAAACATATTTATTGCAAAAATTTACATAATAATAGAAATTAAGGCTCTGCCTTCTGCTGTTAGTAGTTGTCAACACTGTGTTGAGATGATGATGATGATGGATCAGGGGATTTTTACATGGCAGTATTAGCTAGGTACTTACTGTATGTACACATGAGCTAAACTTCGGAAACTTCCTGTAGTTGTGCCTATATTAATATTAAGCTCTATCATGATATTATGTTGTTCGCAGCATGGTCCGCATCCAAAAGCGTATAAGCAGCGGCATGCTCCTGCTACAATACTACACGACCAAGGAATGGCATTTCGCCAACCACAAGTTCAGATCCCTCCAAGACGGTCTATGCCCTGAAGACAAACAGACTTTCTTCACGGATATATCCCCGGTGCACCCGCCCAGCTACCTAGAGTCCTTCGTAGTGGGCATCAGGGAGTTTGTCTGCAAGGAGGATCCGGCTAACTTGCCGAGAGCAAGGAGGTTGAATACTATGTGAGTAGTATCGTACGGATAAACAAATGTTGGTAGATATTGTGCAATGTGCAATTACTGTTCAAATCCAGTAAAAAAACTGCAGAAATGTTTAACATTAGTAGGACAAAAGACAATTGGAATATGCCCGAAACTTGTGTGAATTTTTTTGTTTAGGTACCTACTTATTCACGTTAGCACATAATTAAATACAATTTTACAAAAATATGAAATGAGCCCCGAGATAATATTGGGGCGTAGTTAAAATTTCGTGGTATAACGAATGATGATAATAATTTTGATCGATGTGTCTGTGTTTTTTTTTATATTTTCAGACGCTGGATTGTGCACTGGGTAGTGTCGCTATTATTCTACGCACTGCTGGCGTGGCTGTTGTACTCCTACGTACATGTCTTCACGTCAGGGCTCGGGCTATTTGATCAGGCGCTAAAGAGGCTGCTGCCCAGTTAGAATGAGATATTTAGTTAACTAATTATTGTGTTTAAGTCTGATAATGTAAATAATTATATTCGTACTTGTACGTACATATGTACTGTGTTACATAATAAGTTCATTTAAAATTTTATAAAGTGTGTCTACTAAATCTTTACGATATACAGGGCTACTACACACACAGATAACCATAAAGTAATAGGTATAATATACCAGGGTACAGTTACTATCGCAAAACTTTTTGAGGCCGGCTTATATGCGTCAAAAGCAATAGCTTTTGTTCAGGGATTTATAAAAATCCGCGAAAAAAAACAGCTGTTCCGTAAAAAAGGGATTTATTTATTTATTTATATATATGTATGCTATACACAATACAAAATTACATTTTAGAACTTATTCTAAAAGAAATGAATTGTGTGACCCTGTTGCTTGTTTAGTTTAGGGCATTGCACTTTTCTTACAATATCAACTTAAACACTATTTTACTTATACTAATTTAGTTACTTACATGGCTAAATACTTAATAATATCCTTTAAAAATTGTAAACATTATGTACTATGGGATTATTATGTACTATGTACATTATGTAGGGATGGGCAAGCTACCATTTTATTCAAGTAAGTACCTACATATATCTAAAAATCGTAAAGGTTGATGTTTTATATGTAGACCACACACTCGTCGTTACCAGTACCCCTGTACTGAGAGAGGCAGTTAGGTTATTGAGACATACAATAATGTAATTTAGGTAACAAAATAACGTATTAAACATCATTATCCATACCTACCGTACGTGTGTTTTTATTATTTATCTATTAAGGCTATCATTATTTTATGATGGAAATTTTATTCGGCGATGTTGGTTTTATGTATAAAAGGTTACATGTAAACTTATGTAATTAATGAAAACATAATCGTTAGTCAAATGTAAAGGCAGAATGATATTATCTAGTGGAACCATAAGAAAAACCAATTGTGACATTGATATTTGAACAAAACAATCAAGCGAAGCGACTGTCAATGTCAATCGAAAATAATCGAGGTGCTTTGCTGTTGCAAAACCATTTTCAAGAAAATATTGAATTTCTCGAAGATTTATAGCACTATTATTAGAAAACTTACGATAACCAAACCGAATATTCTACGAAATATAACCACAACAACCAAGACCCCTGTAAGTTAACTTTATAAGCAGATAATCGCAATAGAGAACGACGTGTTGTCGTATCATAATTATTTTTGTTTTGACCGTATTTTGCTGAGTAATTTAGCTTCGGAAGCCAGTAGCTCTTTGAAGCTTTGTTCTTCGATACTTGAATCAGTGCCAAGATGTTAGCTGTAAACTCAAAACATAGTCGGTCTTTTCTAATGGTCATTTTTACTAAGATTATCTAATGACAATATATTTTAGTCTGATTGTGCAAATAATATCAGCTGACCTTAGCCTCTATTCTGTATTTGGAAACAATGTGTTTAGTTTAATAAAGTGTGAATTTAATGACCCATTTCTTTGGTTAGGCAGGTACTTGATTCTATTGAAAGGTAATTAAAATGCTATTAAATTTTTAAATAATTGTATCAATGAGCAGTGACCATAATAAAATAAAACTATCATTCAGATGTTTACTTACTTGGATTAAAATTGCTTTAAAAGCTAAGAAATTTTCTATGAACCATGTAAATTAAATTATTTATTTACATTGTAAATGTTGTTGTGACACAAGTGCTTAGGTTTGCTTTGTTCAAAGTAGACTTTATTTGCATCAGTGAAATTGAATGAGGTTGCAAGTATGTTTGATACATTTTTTAGGTACATGGTATTAGTTCTCGATGATGTCCCTAAAGCCAAGGAATGTGGACTTCCAGGAGACATGGGCCAACCTCAAGGAAACAGTAAGTTTGTAACTATAGTATGTTCTATAACATTAGTAATTTCTGAATACATCTAAATGCTACACCTACACTAAGTTTATTATTTATTAAGTATTTGAAAATAATCACAGAAGGATTTGATCCTGCATCTTTCTGGAATACACTCAAAATGCTTTTTGACCATGGCCAACTGAAATTGAATGAATGGTTGATTCAATGATTTATTTATTATATGGCAACTAAGTAGAGTCAACTTACAAAGCTTCATCATGTTTGTGGTATAGAACTCTAGTTACTGGTCATTTGGCATTACAGACTGTGCTTACTGATAAATCACTACATAGTATAAAGAAAAGTTGTTTCCTGCATCTGACTGTCTATGTATAAAATTTCCTCTTGTACCACTCTATCTATTATAAAAATCTAAGCATATATACATCCAGACAGACACAGGAAGCAACTTTGCTTTATACAATGTAGTGATAATGTGTGTGAAGCTGCAGGCAAAAGCTAGTAATAAATAAATATAATGTGGTATGATTATATCCTGCAGCCCAGTGTAAATGCGTCATGTTCCAGGTGGCTGGGGTGGTGGGTCTAAAGTCAGTTGAGCGCAGCGTGTGGAACACGAGGTTCTCGGATGTTTATGCACTGTGTGTGGCACACCCAGAGCCACTCGCAGACAGGCTCTACGATGAAACCAAGTCAGTATCACATTCTAAGTTAACACCTTCACTGTGTCTGTGTTATCCATGAGGTTTATTATTCATGGAATTCAAAAAAGGCCCTTGTAGAAATAGTCTTCCAAAATAGCAAACTATGTTGTTTGGACTGCTTAAATTAGTTTTTAACCGTAATTATATTTGACATGGCATCATAACTTTAGACACACAAGTAAATTAGTATGTACATATGTATTTGCAGGAGTTTCCTAGAAGAACATGTATCGTCAATCCTGCGGCGCGTAGCTGGCTCCTCGCCGCTCGACGGAGACGACCCCGCCGACGGACTTCTCTCCAGGTAACATTCATACATATTTACTATTAAAAAAAAATAGTCAACGTGAGAATCTCCACCATTTTTAAGTCTATGACTTGACTTGATATGCCAAGTCTTGTAGATATACAAACTGAAATTTTAATGCTATAAACTACAAATGTTTGTTCCAGATACGTGTCTGCGTGGCGCGAGTACAGCCAGGGCGTGGCGTACCTGAACTGCCTCTACTCGTACCTCAACCTGCAACATGTCAAGAGACAGAAGGTAGCACTCACTCTCTTATTTGTTTTTATCATCATCTCATGATATAATATAACTGATACTGATAATGATACATTTTTGTTGTCAAAGGAAACTACGAAAATGAAAAATGTTATATTCTGCTTGTCATTTAAGACATTTGTATTTTATATATGTGATTAATTTTATGTTTTTTTTGTTGCAGGTATCAGATGCAGAAATAATATACGGTTCAGCGGCCACAGTCAGCTGTGCAGAACATGATTCCAGACAACTTGAGGTGGGCGTTGGACAAATTTGTTTAATTAATCATAATTTATTTCATTGGAGGAAGTGTATCATCCAGGTTTAGATAGATAGATAAATAATCATTAATTGATAAATTGAAATTCCAACTAAATGTAACAGAAATTTTACAATCGATAGATAGATTCATTCTACTCATTCGTCTCGAATAAGTATACATTCACATTAAGAAAGCTATTGCACTTATGTCCCTAGGTGGGCGAGCTCGGTCTGGAGATCTGGGAGCGCGTGCTGCTGAGTCCGCTGTCGCCGGCGCTGAGCGGGCGCGTGGTGGGCGCGCTGTGCGCCGCGCGCGACCAGCGGGGCGACCCCGCGCTCGTCGACACCGTGCGCACCGCCATACACAGCACCGTGCACGTGAGGACATTGTTTTTTTTAACCTTGGACGGGTTTGCACTTTGCCACAGTTTGCCTGCAGCAAGCAAAGGCTATGGCCTAAGATGGAGCCTGCTTACCCGATAAGAACCGATTCACTCTCGCTTTGAAGATCGCTGGATTATAGTGCGTGGGGAACAGGGAGTCAGGCAGGGAGTTCCACAACCTTGCGGTACAAACAAGAAAGGTTGAAGTGTACCATTTCGTGCGGATGTTAGGAACTTCCACCATAAACTGGTGGCATTACATAGCATACTAAATCAGGGGTTCAAATTCAGACAAAAACAAATTTAAGTTAAGCTGAATCTTCCCTAGTTATCATCTGTATAGTCAAAGCAGCCAAGTGTCATGACGCTTACCTACGCTAGTTTTACTCTCTTGCTTCCGGTCGCACGCTTCCATCACACGCTTAATCACCTCACGCGCGAGATGAGTTGTAGACCGCCCCGCGCAGTATGCTTACCGCGCGGGGCTGAGGGCACGCCGCCAACAGGCTGCGTGCCTTCAGGATGCAGAAGCGGGCGATACGAGCAATAGCTCAAGTGTTGCGTCGCACGTCGGCGAAACCACGCTTTAAGTCACTGGGCATTATGACTCTGCCATCAATGGTTATTTACCAATGGGCTCTATATGTAAGGCTTAATCTAGATCTCTTCGAGACACGTGGAGACCTGTACTTGGGTACGATGGAGCTCCGCTGCGCAGACGAGCTGGCCACGCAGCACGTGCGCCTCGCTCGCGCCGGGAACTTGACTCGCGTGAAAGGACCGGACGTATACAATTGTCTTCCGGCTGATATTAAGAATTCCATGTCAGACAACATATTTAAAAATAAATTAAAAAAGTGGCTCGTTCAAGAAACATACTATACCATAGACAAGTTCTTCAAAACAAATAAAAAAAGCTACCTAAATATTAATGGTAGAAATCTTGTAAAATAAATAATTGGTAGGTATAAGATATTATGTAATTTTATATATAACTAGCTGTGTCCGCGACTTCGTCCGCGTGGAATAGTTATTTTGGGCATTAATTCTTTCATTTTGTGACATTTTTTTCTTTAATGACTTGCCAGACTCTACCAAATCGGGAAGAATATATATGTATGCAGATGATGTCGCAGCCGTTGTAAAAGCCAGAACAAGTCAAGAGCTAGAGCAGCGTCTTAATAACACCGCGACAGAACTGGCACAGTGGTTTAGAGGAAATGGATTGGTTCTCAACCTTAAAAAGACGCACTTCATGCAATTTTCCATATCTGGCAGAAAAACGGAAAGATTACGGGTAAATATTAATGGAATAGAGATAGAGCAAGTAGAGTCAACCACATTTCTCGGATTCGAAATTGATCGTGGTATGACATGGGCCTCGCACATCGAAAAGCTCTGCGCGAAGTTGGGTAGTGCTTGTTTCGCTCTCGGCCGACTGTCCAAAGTGGTCTCTCCCGATGTGGTGCGCACTTGCTACTTTGCAACCATACACTCGGTGCTACAGTACGGTGCAGAACTCTGGGGGCACGCCGCCGACAGGCTGCGAGTCTTCAGGATGCAGAAACGTGCTGTAAGGGCCATTGCAAAAGTGTCGCGTCATACATCGGTGAGACCATTGTTCAAATCGCTGGGGATCCTAACACTACCCTCACTCGTAATAATGCAGTTGGCGATGTATGCGAGACGAAATCTAGACGCACTAGAGAAGCGAGGAGATAATCGAACGTTGGACATGAACCTCCGCAGAGATGGCACGCTCTCGCTGGTGCCGACGAGACTGCTCAAGTCGAATAGGTTGGCACATGCCATGGGGCCGGAAGTATATAATTGTTTACCACTAGACATTGTGAACTCCGTCAGCGATAATGTGTTTAAAAACAGACTTAAAACCTGGCTCGTTCAAAAGACTTTCTACAGTGTAGACGAATTTTTTCAAAGTGAAAAAGAATGCTATTCCAATAGTAATAGACGAATGTTAATTGCGAAATTTTTATAATGAATGCAATTTCCTATTAATTTTTGTAATAAGTATGATTATTTTAGATTATGATTATTTCATAGAAATTTTATTGTAATTTTGCCTTTCCTAATTGACTTATAATTCATCAAATTATCAATAAAATGTTTATCTGTTTTATCTGTTATCTGTTTCATACATTTTTTTTGATATCTTGAACCGTTTTTGCAGCGCACGCAACGGAAGCCCTCAAAGATGAATAATTTTCCCCGTTTTTTCCACATTTTCCATAGTTTTTTCGCTCCTATTAGTTGCAGCGTGATGTTTTATAACCTAAAGCCGTCCTCGATAAATGGTCTATTCAACACAAAAATAATTTTTCAATTCGCTCCAGTAGTTCCTGAGATTAGCGCGTTCAAACAAACAAACTCTTCAGCTTTATAATATTAGTATAGATTAATGGTAGAAATCTTGTAAAATAAATAATTGGTATAAGATATGTAATTTTATATATAATAATATAAGTTATGTACAATTGTAATTTCTAATTGACGTGTAAGCTTTTGGTTACAAATAAATTGTTTATCTGTTTTATCTGTTTACCTTGGCAGAGACTTTGTAGATCACAGTCATGAATTAAAATAAGTCAGCTTTGACGCGTTTCATTGGCATATCGATATCGAATAAGAACTTTCCGGATTTGTTAATGACTTGCTGCAGACCACTCCTCTCTGGAGACCATGTTTTCTGTCTATGTATTATTTGCCAAGCTAATGGAGCCTTTATTGCTATGTGCATAGGCGAGCAGTTTCCGCGTGCGCAGCCCGCTGTCGCTCTACGGTTGTTTTTTAATGAAATCTTTCAATTTGCGAGCTCTTCATTGTGAAGACTATGTACTGTCTTATTTGCCAATGCCAAGCTGATTGAGTCCTTATTACCCTATGTATAGGTGCGCAGTTTCCGCGTGCGCAGCCCGCTGTCGCTGTACCAGCAGCTGGTGCTGGAGCCCTACCTGTGCGCGGGCGGGGCGCAGCACGCGCGCCACGCCGCCGCCTCGCTGCAGAGCGGGGACATCTCGCACTACATGCGGGAGACACTCGAAGGTAGCGCCGGAAACTTGAAAAAAATATTGAGTCCCTTTTGAATCCTTTCTAAACTCATTCTCTTCTTTTCTTACAATACAATACAATATATCTTTATTGCACACCAAAATAAATGAATTACAATAAAAGGACTTAAACTAAAAATAATGTACAAGTGGGCGGCCTTATCACCTTGAGTGATCTCTTCCAGGCTTCTTCTTTTCTTCTCATTCTCCTCTTATTATTTCTTTTATTTTCTTACTTTCTAATCCGGTTTTGCTCCTTTTTTTAACTTTTATATTTAATCCTTTAAACGCCATGCTATGTAATAGCCTACCATGCCTTTAACAGAAAACAAGGTACGACCATGTGTATCAACAACCGATAGACGTCATTTGTCAGACAAGATCTGTTAATAGGTACTGGTCAAGGTAGCTTTGGCATTCATACAATATGTGCAGGGTTGGACCGCGAGGTGAAGCTGGCGGAGAGGTTCCTGCACTCCTCCTCACTGGAAGCAGTGCGCGCCAGCTACG
This sequence comes from Macaria liturata, assembly GCA_964023185.1. Lineage (NCBI taxonomy): Eukaryota > Metazoa > Arthropoda > Insecta > Lepidoptera > Geometridae > Macaria > Macaria liturata. The sequence goes on from OZ026822.1 coordinate 637,381, forward strand.
AGCGCGTGTGTGTCGCCGCGCACCTGCCCGCGCTGCACGCAGAGGTATGAATCTATCTATATATATAAAACTCAAAGGTGACTGACTGTCTGACTGACTGATATAGTGATCTATCAACGTACAGTCCAACCAACTGGACGGATTGGGCTGAAATTTGGAATGAAGGTAGATGTTATGACGTAGGCATCCGCTAAGAAAGGATTTTTGAAAATGCCACTTTTGAAGGGGTGAAATAGGGGATACAACTTAGTTTTACTTCTTAATGCGAGCGTAGCCGCGAGCACCCACTAGTACAATATAAATGTCTTTTATTTTAAATGTCATATTCTTGGTAGATCCAAGCATGATCTGTAGTTCAACTTGACAAGTGCAATATGCTCGTCCTATCAACTATGTAATGAATAATCCGAATAAGATCATTTACATAAATCAGAAACAACTAAGGACCCAAGTGGTTACCCTGCAGTGCTTCAGATGAAAAAGTAGAATACTACACACATAACTTCAATATCCAACTCTATTGCTACTAAGTTTATTCTTTATATAAATTTAGTAAGGATATGTTTACTCACAGATTACAGTAAATACTGATATAAATGAAAAGCTCATATATCCTGTTTGCTACACCAGGTACCCCGCCTACTCCGCGAGGCCAGCGGCACAGGCGACATCGCCACCGCGCGGCGCGGCGACTTGAAGCGCATGTATACTCTGCTGGCACCGCTGGGGGCCGCGGCGCTCCGCCCCCTGGTAGCGGCGGCGCACGCGCAGGCTGCCAGCGAGGGACACAGCACCAACATCGATAAGGAAGATGTGAGTTTACCACATTTTTGGATCTGTAGAAAGCCTTTGACGCATATTGATGTTAGAAGAAATACCAAAATTATTTCATGCAGCAGTCATGTAGTCATGTTCAACGCAGGGTTGATAACCGAAGAGCTAGATACTTTTCGATGAGCATACGTCTGATCCTTCTCATTTTATTTTTATGAAAGAAAAGTGGATACGAAAATGTCGAGTAATAGAATAAAATAGCATTAGACACGCTGTGTCGACCCCATTTAGTAGGATTACGTAAAAAATTTGAATACTTCAGAAAAAGACTATAAGTCTGCTATGTGTGTGTTGTGTTTATTGGCATAGATGAATAAAAGTGTGTTATGTGTTGTTGTTCCAGGCACACTTCCAGTTCGTGAACTCGATGCTGGCGCTGCACGGCAAGTACAGCGCGCTGTTCGCGGAGGTGTTCGGGGGAGCGCAGGCCTTCGTAGGGGCGCTTGATAAGGTATGTCCTTATTCCTTAAGGTAGGTATCTTATAATATAAAACAGCCAAGCATTTGAACAGTTATTGGGCCATTTAAGAGGTCCTTAAGGTGATTTAAAAACTCGACACCAGAGTTTTCCAGTCGTTTGAGAAGTTCTCCAATGTTCATACATATATATCTGGTGAACCCGGGTTTAGATAGTTTCCAAATTGCTTATGAAGTCCTCAATGTGTGTAACGTTGTGTGCAGGCGTGCAGCGAGGTAGTGAACGCGCGGCCGGCGCCCGAGCAGGCGGCGCGCGCGCCCGAGCTGCTCGCCAGGTACTGCGACTGTCTGCTCAGGAAGCGGGTGAGTACACTGTAGCTAACGCACTCACAAGTCATGTTGCAATCAGAGGATGTTGATAAAACGCCATGGTCATTGACAGGACATTGAAACGTCAAGGTTAATAATGTTCAATGAACCTTCAAGGTCAAGCAGGAGTCATTGAAATGTTTGCTTCGATTTTCGGAAGGTTATAGTGACCAACGTTTAAGATGAGTCATATGCTTCGAGCTACATAGAAATAAAAACGGAAATCTAGAACGATTACCTCCGACTTTCGCTATCCTTGTCTTATTTTCGGAAATCATACTTTACTGCTTGCTCCTGGCTCAATATGAGTATTATATAATTATTATGATGTTTTCTCCCCAGAGCGGCGGCGAGTCGGACACGGAGGAGCGGCTCGCGGCCGCCATCACGGTGTTCAAGTACGTGGACGACAAGGACGTGTTCCAGAAGTACTACGCGCGCGCGCTCGCCCGCCGCCTCATACACCAGCTCTCAGCCTCCATGGAACAGGTATCTCATAGGACATATAGGCTAGCGTCAAGATCTAAGAAGAAAATGATGAGCCATAGTTCACAGTGTGGGAAATATCAGGATAGTGCTAAGATCTAAAAAGAAAATGATGAAAATAGAGTATAGTTCAGAGCGTGTGGTGCAATGTGGAGTTTTTATCTGAAGTATGCGAGTGTCACGCTGAAATTAATCAAAGCTTTGTATTAACAATATCGGTTACATTTACCGTATAATTGCGTCGATTAACGACGTACGTTTCAGTACTTTCCGAGAACCGTCGTCAGGACCGAGTCGTCACACGCAGCCGCTGCTAAACCTTCTCATTCCTTCATTGATGATCCCTTTCGGATTAAACTATTAATAACTAATCCAGCAGGGTGTTCGACAAATTCGGAACGTTTCCGCTCGGACACGAAACGCCAATCAAAGACATCAAAACTGACTCATTTTAACCAATAACAGTCATCCACCAATCACAGAAGTTACAAGGAGTTCTACGATGGGCGTTTCGTTTCGTTAAACGTTTCGAATTTGTGAAACACCCTGCAGATATTGACGGTAGCATTATTAGGTACATTTACTTTACTCGTGTCGTATGGTTCCCAGGAGGAAGCGATGATCAACCGGCTGAAGGCGGCGTGCGGGTACGAGTTCACCAACAAGCTGCACCGCATGTTCACGGACGTGGCGGTGTCGGCCGACCTCAACACCAAGTTCCAGCAGCACCTGCGCGACAACGACCAGACGCTGCCCGCCGGGTTCTTCATACAGGTCACTTAATAATCTCTTACATTATAGACTCAAAAATGTACAAAACATTTCCATCAAATAATACAAGTATAAGATTTCCAAAATAGTCAATTGCAGTCATTATAAATATTTTTTTATCAAAATTCGTCTATGACTTTTGCAATAGCATTTTCTTTTTTTTTAAATACAAAGTCTTACTTACCTAGTGTAAGTCACACAAGTCATACTGTAGATTCCATCTTGTACAAGCACATGTCACACTTAAAAGTCACTATAAAGTGTTCAATAGGCCACCTTGTACTTTCATGTAGATCACCTCACATACACAGTATACTCTTTATATTGTCACGGTGTGTTGTACGGCAGGTGCTGCAAGCGGGCGCGTGGCCGCTGGGCGGCGCCATGGCCCCGCTGGCCCCGCCGCTGCAGCTGGAGCGGCCGGCGCGGCTGTTCGAGGCCTTCTACCGCGGGGCCTTCTCGGGGCGGCGCCTGGCCTGGCTGCACCACCTCTGCACCGGCGAGCTGCGCACGCGGTACACGCCGCGCCTCTACCACGTCACCGCCACCACGCACCAGGTAGGTAACATAATTATACTATCTAGTAGTAACCAGTTCCTGGCTTCACTGCATCAATATAACTTTGCATACGTACCACGTTGAAAATAAACTTGTTCAAGCTGAAAAGAAGATTCGTACATTTTAACATGTCAATACAAATATCGATCAGTTCCACTCATGTCTCTTGTAGAATTCATCAATAAATTGAAACTTTTTCTCTAACTCCGTCAAGCATTATTGACACTCAGAATGACAATATTATGGTCCATGGTGGAATACTGTGTACTAAATTAAACCTACTAATATGTCAAATATGGCAATAAAGACCCCTCATCTCCCCCGCAGTGCGCCCTGCTGCTCTGCTTCGAGTCCGTAGACACGGCGCCGGCGCGCGAGCTGCGCGACACCCTGCAGCTGTCGGGCGAGGCGTGGTCCCGCCACGTGCGGCCCCTCATAGACGCGGGTTACTGACCTCCGCCGGCGACATCGAGGGGGAGGGGGAGGGCACGCTCAGCCTCAACCTCGCCTTCTCCTGCAAAAGGACTAAAGTGCGCCTCACGTGTGCCAACGCGCCTAATCAACCTGGTGAGTGACCTTTTTGGGGGGAAGACTGTGTTGTAGGGGGGCCCGGTTATTATACTTATTTGTGTGTTTGAAATGTAGCTCTCTTGTACGTAGACTTATGCTCTTCATAAAAAACTGTTTGCAGCAGGAAGCAGCCTTTTCTTTTTAACGCTTTGACTGCTCATAGCGTGTCTTTGCGTTTTCGGAGAATTAACGACATGCCCGAAACGCAACAATGCGTTTTCAATACGCTTCGTAAATTCAAATACAAATAGGGAGCATTATAATTTAATTTATAATTTATTTTATATTTTTCTAAATGGTAAATTGATCATGTTAATTTAAGTGAATTGAATCGAATATAAACAGATAAACAATTTATTGGTAATCAAAAGCTTACACGTCAATTACGTTTATAATACGCCAATTAAAACATATATAATGAACATGATTATATGTAAAGAAATTGACGTATTTATGAATGAATGAATATTATGATTATGATTATGTGTAAATAAAATAAGAGAGCAGCGAATGCGTTAAATTAAGTCCTACTGAGCCATGGATGCTGCTAACGTGCGTACGCAATCTGACAAGTAGAATTTTTAGGTGTGAAGATTGTTGGTTATAATAAATGCAGTAACAATCGATTGTTTATGCTCACTGACGTAAATGCCACGTTTCACTATGTCTCGCCTGTTCCGTGCAGGCCCGATGTCTGGCGGCGCGGGCGGCGGCGAAACGGAGGCGGCGCACTGCGACGACGACCGCAAGATGTACCTGCAGGCCGCCATCGTGCGCATCATGAAGCAACGGAAGGTACTGCAACTACTTCATACTATGATACTAGTTGATGGTGCCAGTCAGCTCTGCATAATTCACTTTGTCCTTTATCATCATCATCATCAGCTTGTTATCGCCCACTGCTAAGCATGGGCCTCGCTTCTAGTACGTAGTTCCGGTTCTGCGCAGATTGAATCCAGTCAATTGTTAAATTTTGCCCTTTGCCAAACTAAATAATTCGACAGCACTCCTTATTCTGGTCCATTCTTAAATGTGCCGCAACCAGAACTTCCTTCTTGCGTTAGATTCGTCTTTTCCCCTCAACTTTTCCCATCGTTTTAAGCTGCAAGAGTGCGTATCTGTAATGCCCAAGCACATGATCATCATGCAACTATGTGCTGCTGAACAGTATGCAAAACTTTACGTTTTCGACCACCTCGTAAAAAGATGCGGTAACGCTCGCATACTATGAAGGTGAAAGTATCTATCTGATTATGTGTATGTTGGTTATCACCGGTCTTCTAATCTCGTGCTTCGCCCCAGGTACTGAGACACACGGAGCTGATCCAGGAGGTGGTGTCGCAGGCGCGGGACTTGCCCCCTCCGTGGCGATGATCAAGAAGTGCATCGAGGCGCTCATCGACAAGCAGTACCTGGAGCGCACGCCCGCCGCGCTCGAACACCTACAGCTACCTCGCGTAACGGTCCGTTGCATATACCTACTTATACATACCTTGCATATAATCCACTTCAAAAAAGAAATAACTTACCTAAAAACCACCAAGTTTGTTGTTTGAAGTCGGTTAAGGAGCAGTCACACCGGAAAAACACTACATATTTCTCCAGATTTTCATTTTCTGGAACAACTTCTCGATTCTACACGATTAATCCGCCAGTTATGAATTATTGCTTTTTGTTAGTCATTTTTATTTGAAAAAGCACTCGGTAACGCCTGACTATAAAAAGTGAGCAACAGAATTGATAACAGAGCTTCAGTCAGAGCGTTACATTATTTCAGTTTCGCATTAGCTTTTATATTAATGCTATGGTTTTTATTTCCAGATACAGACACGTGTGGCCTGAAATAATACATCGGCTCGAAGGCAGTTAGCAATCATAGGATTTTTTAACATTAACACAAAATATAGCAAAAACATGTTTCAAATACGTTTGTATAGATCGTATCACAAACCTATAAGTAATGTATAATTTATTTCTATTAGTGACGGCTGATATACATTTTTATATATAAATTAGAACGCTGACGTTAGAACATTTTTTGTATAGGTAGAATAAATTAAATTTAAAATGTGTTTAAAGTTTTCTACTACTTGTATTTATGAAAGTGTATTTAAATATTAGTTCTCTTAACACAAAAATGTCCCATTGTGTAAAAATATCGTCGCTCATAAAACTTTTGTCATTATAATTAAAAGTAGGTAATGAAACATTAGTTGATCTATGTTATACTTTTTCATTCGTTTGCATTTTAGGCGATCTTTAGGCGAAAAAAAACGAGATATACACTGACAGACACTGATCAGTTAATGTTTGAACGTAAGATAGAGAGACGATATATTAACAATATGTGTATATGGAGAAAATAAACAGGCTTAGTTTCGTAAAATTTCAATGTCTAAATATATGAAAAAATCTGTTGTACGATAAATAATGTAAAATAATACTGAATTATATTTATGTAAGTAGGATTATTATTGATTATTTGATTTTTGTATCATACGTGCGTATATTTAGCAAAAAAACCTTGTCTTGATTATGTTCGAGCAAAATTGTAGAAATACCGCTTTTATTGTACTTTTATAAATGTATATTTGTGGGCTTAGCATTGCGGCGGAGATATTACTTCATGGAACAAAGCAATTTTAAAACTGAATTGAATAAATGGGAGTTAAAAAGAAATGCGGCATTCGTGGTTTTTTAATCCTTATTTATTAAAAGAATTGGAATGAAAACGCTGTCGATAATAATATGGCTCCTAACTTATATTACATCTAAGTCACTTCAGGTCGGATTTGGCATATACCTAATTCAGTCAAATTATATTGTTCAAAACAAATGTTGGAAAAGTATCAGGCATCATATTATCATGTTCCTATATGCATAATATCGTTCTGTATATTGAGCAATGATTACAAAGCTGTGCTAAGCCTACAACAACTTTGACAATTACAACACAGCATTATGGAGTATCTAATGAATTCCTTCGATTTGGCCCCAGAATACTGCGCGTGACATTCTATCTTGATGTTCCACGTATGTACGTTATATTCATCGAACTAGTTTCTCAGCAACATACAAGTAATATACTAAAATGCCTGAACGAGCGAGACAACAATTTTCTGCTTATTGCTCCTCTCGCTCGCTCAGGTGTAAGTGACAGTAAATTCTCCCGCTGTTTCGCGGTCGGACTTTAGCTATATTATTTGTTTTCTTTTTTGTAATGGCAAATAGCAAAGCGAGCATGAAAGTCGTGCAAACTGGATTAGAGGTATTTTATTAAATTGGCCCAGATGCGGCACCACTATCATTGGATAATAACCTCCAATAACAGTCATATTTTAGTTCCAACATTTGCCTCAGGACTAGTTTTGTAAAATTAACTCTGAGACTAACTTCAAATAATAAACGAGTATGTGATATAGTCTGCGCCAAATAACTAAAATAAATGTAATTTGAGTAAAAGCATGGTCTGCCTCCGGCCACGGTGCGATGTCGCTTCAGGCGACCTGGTATTCATATCGCCTGACTGACAAAGTTACATAGGTGTCAAATAAATGTGGAAATATATATGTACATATTATTGATGGTTAATGTTTGTCCGGATTTCACTTGTTTTATTTGGCGCTAACTATAATGTGACAACTGACGGAGGTTCCACGCGGGTACCATGGGAGGAGATAGGATGCTGATTATTATAAATAAATAAATATTGTACGGATGCCGTTTATAAAGGTACTTGTTTTATTTTGATCTTTGGGAACGAAAAGGACACAGCAAATCCCTATTCTTAGATGAAGTTTATTTCAGTTTATTTTATACATCTATACAATCTTACCGTAATTTTATATAAAACCCGATTGATTTCACATTTTAATCCAAGCTTTATGTAGAAAATGAGCATATTGTCACGTACTTGTGATAAATTGCTGTAGCTAAGTAATCTGAAACATTCACTAATATCAGGTGCAATATTTTTATTTATTGATAAACAGGTGATGCTGACCAACCTGGTTCTAGAAAGATGAAAGCGAAAATCTAATGACGACTGCACATCAAAGCAACTTTTATTATCTGCCATCATTAGTCGTCTGAGAGTAACGTAGATTTAACACCCATACACTGCAATTATTTCAGCTCCTTCAAAAAGGAAATAATCAATTCGACCTACAAGTCACACTAATATGATATTACTTCTTCACGATCAAATGATTGAACCGATTTGGAAGATTGGACCTTGTAACACACAGGCTACTTTTAATCCCAGATTAACGCGAGTACCACCGCGGCGCACAGCTAGTATGATATATTTTATTGGAATTTTCAAACCATGCCTGGATAGACATGACGGTCGAACTAAAATAGATAAAGGCACGGAGGCTCCAAATAAATCAAATTACATTTTATAATAACTAGATGTAGTATTACTAAATGTTACATGTTTTTTTTTCTAACATACTAATGTTGTAACATTCTACTTATGTTTCCAATACTTGACTTATAATTACTACTGTTATAGCGCAGACAACAAAACACTCAATTTAAGCAATTTCACATGATGGTATAATATCCACATCGATATCGTAATATCTCATTATAACATCAATAAAACGCGACCAACCTGATTGCAGGGCCAATCAGGTTGGTCGCGTTTTATTGATGCGCGCAGCTGCGCTCTCATTGGTTAGATTTTAATGGCGGCAAAATCACTGTATAAATAAACTATTGTCAGCTTTTACTCTTGTTGTTTGATTAATTGTATTAGTGAAGATAAAGTAGTGTATGCAACTGCATATAACACGGGTATTAAAACACTCGTTACTATTATATACTATAAACTCACACTCGTGTTTTAATACCCTTCATTATATGACAGTTGCATAAACTACTATTACACTACCTGTTCCGTGGTACTGATTCTTATGAAATCAAATTCTTTGTCTGTGATTATGAACTAGATTACGTGCTTTATCTCTTAGTACTTTCACAAATCCTACGTACCTACCTACTAACCTATCACCGGTCACGTACGGTCAACATAAACCTAAACACCTACTTTCAAAACGATTTCCTAAATTGTTAAGAAATTATAATCAACTAGACAGAGCAAAATAAATTGTATTACTTTAGTATAAGGTTCAGAATGTTTAGTAGAATTAAATGTATAGTTCGATAAGAGCTAGGATATAGGGCAGGGTTTAGAGAAGTAGAGACAGTTTCAAGAAGAGATCCAAAATGAACGCGTTTTTAGCTGTTTGTGTGGCTCTGGCCGTTGCACAGGTGAGAACGATACAGTTTTTTGATATTTGTTTTAGTATATTTAGATACTTTAGTAGCTCAGAGTCACATACTCAAGTAAGCGGACCGTACTTGATTATGTATCGTGTGTGGTGGATAATTGGAGAAGGCCCATCCAGGAATGCGAACACCAAAGTTACCAAAAACAATACATTCACAATAGAAATGTACTTTTGTAGAGACTGCAGAGTAGCGTAGGTATCAGTGATTTTTTGATTTTGATTCAAAACATGCAACAGAAAACTATCATGTATCTACTACATTTAGGTATCATGTCCATCTTTGTTCCGCAGTGTGCATCCGCTCAGTACGCCTACGTGCTGCCGGCGGCGCCTGCGCCGTGCGCCCCACCCTGGCCCTCCCCGCTCCTTACGCCCTGCCCGCCCCTTGCGCCGCCCCCGCGCCGTTGGTGCTCCCCGCCCCCTCATGCGGCTGTGCCCCCGCCCCGCTGGTGCTGCCCGCCTCCGCCCCGCCCGCGCCGTGTGGGTGCGCGGCCGTCACCCCCGGGGCCCTCGCTGCGCTCGCCCCTGCTCTGCCGTGCCTTGCCCCCGTCCTCGCCTCGTCTCTGTCGGAGTCTATCGCCAGCACTCTGCCCCCGCTGCTGGAGGCGGCCCTGCCCACCGTGCTGACGTCTGCGCTGTCGGCGGCGGGTCCTCTGTTACAGGCTGCGCTGCCGTGCGCTGCGCCCGCGCCGCTTGCCCTGTCGGCGCCCTACGCGCTCCCTGCTGCTGCCCCATGCGCGTTCCCTGCTCCGTGCGCGCTCCCCGCAGCTCCGTGCTCGTTGTCTCCGCCCCCGATGTACGCGTCCCCGCTGCCTCTCCCTCCGTCCCCGTACTGCGCGGCCCCTACTTACTTGCAAGCACCTTTCTGCTTGTAAATATTGTTTTCTAGTAATTAAATAAAGTTTGAAAAGTTGAACCTTGTTTTATTCTTACTAAAATATAACATACTCCTATATGTAGGTATTTATTAAAGACAACCTCGATTAATCGGAAAACGTAAAATAGATACGAAACCTATGAAACAGGAATGTTATAAATAGTCAAACGCCAAATCAATTCTATAATCATTTATTGTTATAATTTACTGAATGATTTAGCATCGAATATGGTTCAAGTTTCACAAACTCATTTCGTAACCATACTGCAATGTTGTGGATAATTTTCTATACATTATTACAATCTATTTTCTGTACATTACATATAATTAATATACACATACTTTATAACATATACGAAGAAAGAATAAGCGTTTGTTTTCGCTTAATTTCACTACAGTAGCGTAAGCATAGTTCATTAAATTAGGTATTATTTATATGGTACATTTTCATATTTAATATTACAACAAAACTACATTTGTACACTTGTTTGTATCTAATATAAAATGCGCTAATGTTCATTATAACAATCTAATATAAATTCATTTCTTTTTTATCCTTATAATATTACATACATATATAACATTTATATCTTTTGTATTAATAATTATGTTCATAATATATATTGTTACTACAATAAAGTGTTGTATGTGCCCTTTACAGACAGTAACTTATAAGATGCCACGCATCTACATCATTCATTGGGACCTCATAGGATTTGATTACACAAGTTGTGGGCTTATACGAAAAAACAAGCATTGAATCCCACTATTACTCCCTAAGGGCTAAAAATGTAATGAAAAATATATATTTTCCAATAACATTTCGTTAGTCTTCACTAGCCCTTAACAACAAATACAACCAAGATAATTTCTATCAGCAGTCTAAAACTTGACGGTTAAACATCATATAAAAGCCTAAAATAACGAGCCCATACAACAATTTAGCGTAAATCTACTTTAAATTATACAACAATATATAAGCATTGGTTCACATTCGTAAATGTATTGTAACAGTCGCGTTATGGCATCTTTATAGGAATATCCGTTATTGCTATCGGAAACTAGGAATATTGAATTCGAACTTTTTAAACAAAAAAAAGTTCACGAATAAAATTAGAAAAAAAGAGGTTCAAGGTTCCTTATTTTTTTTTTTCAATTTTTTGATACAAGTTATTTTTTCATGGAATGCTACTATGTAACATAACAATCGTGTTTGCAATTTATCTAAATATGCGCAAATTTAATTAATAAAAAGAAATCTATAACCAAATATTAGGTATGTGATATAAATGTGGTTCAGTGAAATGTGTTTTGAGCTAAACATAAAAGTGTGTATTTTTACAGTCAATAAAAGATAAGGGTGTTAACATAAGGCATTGCGTTTTTCCTTATCAAACCCGTATCCCGCAACAATGATATCAGCTATTGCCAATATTATACAATCATTTTAGGCCTTTAGGTCTTAACTCTAAAACAAGACATGGATACATACAAACAATGACACTTACAGATGAATTTATACATAATTATTTGTGGAAGAACACTTTGTACCTACGTTTTGAACGAATTTTGGTAAATAAATAGAATTGCAAGACATAAAATCGTCAATATGGCCTCAATTCTGACATGCCCAAAAAATTAGTACGTATCCTTTCTTTTGCTTGAAAGGAGAAGCAAACATTTGGAACAGTGGTATGCCAGAATTGGGGCCATTCTTTACTAATATGATATTTGCTAAATAATTTTGCGCGTTTTCCTAAACCAAGCAATCTAGTAAATTTGCGCGTTTCGCACTTGGTCGTTACTCGCATGGCTGTACCAAGTGTGCTCCAAATGATTTAGATATACATACATTTAGGTACATAAATATTGTAACGTTTACACTCAACACGTATCATACGGGGCTACCTGAAATAAGCTGGCAAAATAACTGTACAACTAGAAATCAAGTGAATAAATAAATAAATTTACTTCCTTTTAAATACATACCTAAATATATGGAAAAAAACAGACTAAATTCAAGTAATTTTACCGATGTATATTATTAAATTCATAATACTTGTGTATGAGAATACTTAGTAAACAAGCCAAGCAGTTAACTGCATCTTTGGGTAGTCGCGATTGGGAGCCACTTTCTTTTCCAGCAAATTCAGGCTTCACATATAAACACAGTGTAGATAGTGCGGATATTCAATCATTTACATCTTCTTACTATACCAGTTCCGTTGTGGAGTCAGATCTACGCGTGCTTCAAGTAGCTGACTGGCGGGAAGCGGCTCAAGACCGGGACTGGTGGCGATCTCTTGTATCGGAGGCCAAGACTCACTTTGGGTCGCTGCGCCAGCGGAGTAAGTAAGTACTATACCAGTATCAAAGATTAATTTCTCATTTGTTTAAAAGCAGATTTCAGGTAACCCTGCAGTATGGAGTATGACACAGCGTAATGTAACTACGATGCAATCTTAAACATAATATTTACAATAAATGCAATTATTTATTTTTCTAATATACCTATTTTTATTTTAATAATTTGTTTGCTATTAAAAATAATTATCATGAAAATGGTCGATTGGTTATAATATTATTAATAGTTTACTATTGGCACTGCACGTTTTTTTAATGAAAATTTAAGTTTTTTTATAAAATATAGTCTCAAGTTGTAATAATATCTGTTTCTAAACTTATCAGGTAGTGTACTTGCTTTTCTTTTAATGAAAAAGTATATCTTTTGCATTATGATAAATTTATGCGTATTATTTTTTATTATATATGACACACCTACTCTTATTTAAAATTTTGTACACTTCTTTATGCTGTTTTGTACAAAACCAAAATACGAAAAAATATCGAAACAAATGGAATGTTATTTTTTTGTAAAAATTTTGAATTTCATATTGAAATATTAGCACGCATTTTATAAATAAACATTTTGGTATTTAATTACACATCCATCAATCATTTTTAAATAATTCGTCGATTTGTATGCCATTATTTTATTTGAATCTTCATTACTAAATACAACAAGCAGGGATACACTTGGCTCCTGGATATCGAAAGTTCTTGTTTTCAATGAAGATTCAAGATACAGACACTATCCATTTGTCTGGAACTAATATCACAAGGTCCGTTTAATTTATTGTAGAGTTTCTTGTTTTAAACAATAGAGGAAAAATGTGAAATGTTTTCAAATCAGGT